>JAPXFY010000015.1:84450808-84453308 GCA_030674185.1 Monoplex corrugatus
AAGTCAGCACATAGTGATAGTATCAATGTACACAATGACTGTCTCCATGTCTCCATGTCTACTAAAATAAAGATGTTTATCCCCACATCTTGTCAGCACCTAGTATCAATGTACACAATGACTGTCTCCAGTGTCTCCATGTCTACTAAAATAAAGATGTTTATCCCCACATCAAGTCAGCACATAGTATCAATGTACACAATGACTGTCTCCAGTGTCTCCATGTCTACTAAAATAAAGATGTTTATCCCCACATCAAGTCAGCACATAGTGATAGTATCAATGTACACAATGACTGTCTCCAGTGTCTCCATGTCTACTAAAATAAAGATGTTTATCCCCACATCAAGTCAGCACATAGTATCAATGTACACAATGACTGTCTCCAGTGTCTCCATGTCTACTAAAATAAAGATGTTTATCCCCACATCTTGTCAGCACATAGTATCAATGTACACAATGACTGTCTCCAGTGTCTCCATGTCTACTAAAATAAAGATGTTTATCCCCACATCAAGTCAGCACATAGTATCAATGTACACAATGACTGTCTCCAGTGTCTCCATGTCTACTAAAATAAAGATGTTTATCCCCACATCAAGTCAGCACATAGTATCAATGTACACAATGACTGTCTCCAGTGTCTCCATGTCTACTAAAATAAAGATGTTTATCCCCACATCTTGTCAGCACATAGTATCAATGTACACAATGACTGTCTCCAGTGTCTCCATGTCTACTAAAATAAAGATGTTTATCCCCACATCAAGTCAGCACATAGTGATAGTATCAATGTACACAATGACTGTCTCCATGTCTCCATGTCTACTAAAATAAAGATGTTTATCCCCACATCAAGTCAGCACATAGTGATAGTATCAATGTACACAATGACTGTCTCCATGTCTCCATGTCTACTAAAATAAAGATGTTTATCCCCACATCAAGTCAGCACATAGTGATAGTATCAATGTACACAATGACTGTCTCCATGTCTCCATGTCTACTAAAATAAAGATGTTTATCCCCACATCAAGTCAGCACATAGTGATAGTATCAATGTACACAATGACTGTCTCCATGTCTCCATGTCTACTAAAATAAAGATGTTTATCCCCACATCAAGTCAGCACATAGTGATAGTATCAATGTACACAATGACTGTCTCCATGTCTCCATGTCTACTAAAATAAAGATGTTTATCCCCACATCAAGTCAGCACATAGTATCAATGTACACAATGACTGTCTCCATGTCTCCATGTCTACTAAAATAAAGATGTTTATCCCCACATCAAGTCAGCACATAGTATCAATGTACACAATGACTGTCTCCATGTCTCCATGTCTACTAAAATAAAGATGTTTATTCCCACATCAAGTCAGCACCTAGTATCAATGTACACAATGACTGTCTCCAGTGTCTCCATGTCTACTAAAATAAAGATGTTTATTCCCACATCAAGTCAGCACATAGTATCAATGTACACAATGACTGTCTCCAGTGTCTCCATGTCTACTAAAATAAAGTTTGGAGTTTGTTCATGAATAACAAGAAGCATAGCGAGATTATTTGGTGAACAAAATCGTTTACTGACAGATAAGGAACAGGACAGGAAAGAACAGACTGTCTTTAACATAAAGTTGACAGGAAAGAACAGACTGTCTTTAACATAAAGTTGACAGGAAAGAACTGACTGTCTTTAACATAAAGTTGACATAAAGAACAGACTGTCTTTAACATCAAGTTGACAGGAAAGAACTGACGGTCTTTAACATAAAGTTGACATAAAGAACAGACTGTCTTTAACATCAAGTTGACAGGAAAGAACTGACGGTCTTTAACATAAAGTTGACAGGAAAGAACTGAGTGCCTTTAACATAAAGTTGACAGGAAAGAACTGACGGCCTTTAACATAAAGTTGACATAAAGAACTGACAGCCTTTAACATAAAGTTGACATAAAGAACAGACTGTCTTTAACATAAAGTTGACAGGAAAGAACTGACTGTCTTTAACATAAAGTTGACATAAAGAACTGACGCTTTAACATAAAGTTGACATAAAGAACTGACGGCCTTTAAACATAAAGTTGACATAAAGAACTGACGGCCTTTAACATAAAGTTGACATAAAGAACATGACGTCCTTTAACATAAAGTTGACATAAAGAACAGACTGTCTTTAACATAAAGTTGACATGGAAAGAACTGACTGTCTTTAACATAAAGTTGACATAAAGAACGACGCTTTAACATAAGTTGACAAAGAACAGCTTTAACATAAAGTTGACATAAAGAACTGACGGTCTTTAACATAAAGTTGACAGTGAAGAAAGAACTGACGGCCTTTAACATAAAGTTGAATAGAACAGAGTTACAAATCGAAAGAACTGCGCCTTTAACATAAAGTTGACAAAAGAACTGACTGTCTTTAACATAAAGTTGACAGAAAGAACTGACTGTCTTTAACATAAAGTTGACATAAAGAACTGACGGCCT
>JAPXFY010000015.1:84458308-84500808 GCA_030674185.1 Monoplex corrugatus
TGCTCCCAAAAGTTCAGTAATGCGTGTAACCGCCATGGCTGTTCTGGCACTCGACGCAGCAAGTCCTCATCGAGTTGACCAGGTTGGTGAAGATCCTCTGTGGAAGCGCCTGCCACTCAGCCTGCAGCATCTGGTAGAGGTGTTGGGCATCCCTGGGAGGGGGGTGGTTGCTCCTCACTTTGCGATCCAGCTCATCCCAGAGGTTCTCAATCGGGTTGAGATCGGGACTGCATGCTGGCCACTCCATTCTGTTGACTCCAGACTGCTGCAGGAAGTCGTTGACCACCCTTGCCCTGAGGGGGCGAGCGTTGTCATCCTGGTAGACAGCCGTCGGTCCCATCTGCTGCAGTGTAGGCACAGCCAGCGGTCGAAGGATCTCATCCCGGTATCGGAGGCCAGTCAGGTTACCCTGTACATGATACAAGGGTGTTCTGTGGTGAAGGCTGAAGGCCCCCCAGACCATTACAGAACCTCCACCAAAGGCCACCTTTTCTTGGACAGTGGTGTCAATAAAGCGTTGCCCTGGGCGCATCCAGACCCTCAGTCGGCCGTCGTTGTGGTTCATGGTGAAGCGTGATTCATCACTGAACAGGACCTGGGACCATTGCTGACGTGTCCACCTCACGTGACGTCTGCAGAAGGCGCGGCGTGCTGCCCTATGGGCTGGAGTTAAGCGTGGCCGTACAGCTGGGTGACGAGAACGGAGGTTAAACCCATGAAGGCGGTTCCGTATGGTCTGCTGGCTGATGTTGATGTTAGTAGCCACCCTCAACTGCCTTCGAATGATGCTGGAAGAGGCTGTTCTTGTCTGCAGGGCTTGTCGTTCAATGAGACGATCTTCACGTGGGTTTGTCTTCTTTGGTCGACCAGATCTGCGTCTTTCATGGACCCTCCCAGTGGCTGTGAAGCGTTGAATCAGTCTGACAATGACCGAGATGGACACCTGAAGTCGCCTGGCCACTTCTCGCTTGGGAACACCATCTTGGAACCATGCAACAGCTCGTCCCCTCTCAAACTCGCTCAATTTTCGTCGTGGAGGCATTGTCAGATCAGGCCTACTACTGGTGGAATGTCTTCTTATAAAGCCAAGCAAGAGACAGCATCTCACACATAAACAGCAGTGCTTGCACGTGCATAATGGTTTTTCCATCTGGCTTGTGCAATGTGTTCAGGCAGAACGGTCCAAAACAAGGTCCTTTTTCGCAAGTTTCCGCTTTTCCGTTTGCGGCCACGCTCAGTAGTAGAGAATCCCGTGCAATTTTCGCACTAACACAACATCGCCCACTTACAGCTGAACAAGAATTCATAACAATTTGGCTGGACTGAGAAATAAATAACAGTAGCGAACTGAGTTTATTACGCACCTGTTTTCTCATAGTGATCCTTAACTTTTTGTGCGTAGCTTATCTGGTGTAGTGTTTTCGGGGTCAAGGTATTGACTGCCCACCTGAAATCTTGAACTTTGTCGATCAGTTTTAGGTCAGTAGATGATCAACATCTCTGTAAGCCTGTGTGCGGGCTGCTGTGCGTGCATACGTGCGCCTGTGTGTCAGAACTGCATTTACAGGTGTGGATGAGAGAGAGAGAGAGAGAGAGAGAGAGAGAGAGAGAGAGAGAGAGAGAGAGTGTGTACGTGTTTATTTGAGTGAGTGTGTGTGCATCTGAGTGTGTGTGTGTGTGTGTGTGTGTGTGTGTGTGTGTGTGAGGAGAGAGAGAGAGAGAGAGAGAGAGAGAGAGAGAGAGAGAGAGAATACAAATGTAACAGTGTAGCAGCTTCCTCTACAAACAGGAACAGCAGTATGTGGGAAAAGAATAAAGCGTTGTTTACAACAACAATGATTGTAAAAACAAAGAAGCCCTGTTGACAGCCGACTGTTTTGTTAATCATGAAGACGGCGTGAACGGATGGTGATGTGTATTGGGGTGTGGTGTTGTGTAGGACGAGGTGGGGTGGTGGGTGTGTATTGGGGTGTGGTGTTGGTGTAGGACGACGGTTGGATGGTGAGTGTGTATTGGGTGTGGGTGTTGGTAGAACGACGCTGTGGGATGGTGGTGTGTATTGGGGTGTGGTGTTGTGTGGGACGAAGGCTGTGGGTGGTGTGTGTATGGGGTCTGGGTGTTGTGCAGGGACGACGGTGTGGGATGGTGATGTGTATTGGGTGTGGTGTTGGTGTAGAGACGACGGCTGTGGGATGGTGAGTGTGTATGGGGTGTGGGTGTTGGTGTAGGGACGAAGGCTGTGGGATGGTGAGTGTGTATTGGGGTTGGGTGTTGGTGTAGGGACGACGGCTGTGGGATGGTGAGTGTGTATTGGGGTCTGGGTGTTGGTGCAGGGACGACGGGTGTGGGATGGTGAGTGTGTATTGGGGTCTGGGTGTTGGTGTAGGGACGGCGGCTGTGGGATGGTGAGTGTGTATTGGGGTCTGGGTGTTGGTGCAGGGACGACGGAGCGGGGGAAGAGGACAGAGAGTGGGCCGGACCTGTACAATGTAGTGATGTCACACCAAAACGTTCACATTTCTTCCCCTTCACAGGCCGTGAAGGACGCAATTTCCACAGGCATCGGTATATAAGTGTACATCAGAAATAGCCAGCAGAATCGGCCAAGCCAAAACAGCATTAAAGAAGATGGAAAGCATTCTTACCAACAAATGCCTATCAATTAACATCAGGAAAAGAGAACTTGAATGTTACATAGAACCAGTACTGTTATACGGTTGTGAGGCGTGGACAGGCAACAAGCAAAGCTATAACAAGATTGAGGCAGCCCGAGATGTGGTTTCTAAGAAGAATGTTGAGAGTTCCATGGACAGCTAAGAAAACAAACGAGACAATCTTGATGGAGGCAGACACAAGTAGGTCATTCATAAGGAAGATTAGGAAAAGACAGGCAACATTTATAGGCCATTTTATGAGAAAAGGGAAATTGGAGCACATAGTCACAACGGGAAAGCTGGAGGGAAAGAGAGCACCAGGTAGACCCAGGGAGAAGATGTTGGACGGACTTGCAGAGTGGCTGAAGACAGAGGGGGTGGAAGAGGTGCTTGAGGCAACAAGTGATAGAAACAGATGGAAGTCCATGATCGCCAACGCCATGTGGCAAGGCACTTGATGGTGATGACTCTCTTTTCCCCCTGCCTCCGACAACCCCCCTCCCCTCCACAAGTAATGCCGAGATCCTGCATCCTGTAAGCCTTGCAATCATCCGAAAAGAAAGATCTTCAAAAGAGCGACATCGACAAGATGAGCTGACCACAATACCAGAACCAGTAAATCAGTTAATGTTTCATGCTCAAGGGGAAGGCAGGATATCGAGGGTTACATGCCACAACGGTACATTATCACGGGAATAATACAGAGAGAGGGAGAGAGAGAGAGAGGGAGAGAGAGAGGGAGAGAGAGAGGGAGAGAGAGATGGGGGGATGGAGGCAGGAAGATGCACCGTTTTGGCAGGTAACTCGATGGTGTCTAGTCCTCTCTGTAAAATTGTTTCAGCATTTCATTCGGCTTTTTTATTGCTCAAATAATGTTATGATCAGGTTTTCTTCTGCCATATGCTGTTATCTCACACAGTTGCTGGCCAGACAACAGTTCTCCAGTCTTGTGATTTCTGGCTTTTCCTGCCAGACAACAGTTCTCCAGTCTTGTGATTTCTGGCTTTTCCTGCCTGAAGTGATGACATCACAGTCTATGTCTGGAGCGCCTGTCCGCATGATAAAATAGTTCCACAAAGGTAAGTCAAGCAGCTCTACAAGCACTTTGGTCCAGGAAACAAGACGTCAAGCAGAATAAATGAAGATGCCTGTGGTTAGGTAACACCCACATCGCTCTGTGAATTGCATTAAATGATGAATGTTCTTAACTGTGTGTGGGCTTTTGAACATAACAACCATGTCTCCAATATAAGTTGTAGTGACGTGGACTTCTGGCAATGCACAGCAGACGGTTTGGCCATACACTTCTGGCAATGCACAGCAGACGGTTTGGCCATACACTTCTGGCAATGCACAGCAAGCGGTTTGGCCATACACTTCTGGCAATGCACAGCAGACGGTTTGGCCATACACTTCTGGCAATGCACAGCAAGCGGTTTGGTCATACACTTCTGGCAATGCACAGCAGACGGTTTGGTCATACACTTCTGGCAATACACAGCAGACGGTTTGGCCATACACTTCTGGCAATGCACAGCAGACGGTCTGGCCATACACTTCTGGCAATGCACACCTGGCGGTTTGGCCATACACTTCTGGCAATGCACAGCAGACGGTTTGGCTATACACTTCTGGCAATGCACAGCAGACGGTCTGGCCATACACTTCTGGCAATGCACACCTGGCGGTTTGGCCATACACTTCTGGCAATGCACACCTGGCGGTTTGGCTATACACTTCTGGCAATGCACACCTGGCGGTTTGGCCATACACTTCTGGCAATGCACACCTGGCGGTTTGGCCATACACTTCTGGCAATGCACAGCAGACGGTCTGGCCATACACTGTCTGTCTTCACAAACACCTAACTGACTTTGTTTTAAGCATACGCTTATTCATGTTTACAGCAAGCAAACACACTGACTTTGTTTTAAGCATACGCTTATTCATGTTTACAGCAAGCAAACACACTGACTTTGGTTTAAGCATACATTTAATCATGTTTACGGCAAGCAAACACACTGACTTTGGTTTAAACATACATTTAGTCATGTTTACAGCAAGCAAACACACTGACTTTGGTTTAAACATACATTTAGTCATGTTTACGGCAAGCAAACACACTGACTTTGGTTTAAGCATACATTTAGTCATGTTTACGGCAAGCAAACACACTGACTTTGGTTTAAGCATACATTTAGTCATGTTTACGGCAAGCAAACACACTGACTTTGGTTTAAGCATACATTTAGTCATGTTTACGGCAAGCAAACACACTGACTTTGGTTTAAACATACATTTAATCATGTTTACGGCAAGCAAGCACACTGACTTTGGTTTAAACATACATTTAATCATGTTTACGGCAAGCAAACACACTGACTTTGGTTTAAGCATACATTTAGTCATGTTTACGGCAAGCAAACACACTGACTTTGGTTTAAGCATACATTTAGTCATGTTTACGGCAAGCAAACACACTAGCTTTGGTTTAAGCATACGTTTAATCATGTTTACGGCAAGCAAACACACTAGCTTTGGTTTAAGCATACATTTAGTCATGTTTACGCCAAGCAAACACACTAGCTTTGGTTTAAACATACATTTAATCATGTTTACGGCAAGCAAACACACTAGCTTTGGTTTAAACATACATTTAGTCATGTTTACGGCAAGCAAACACACTAGCTTTGGTTTAAACATACATTTAATCATGTTTACGGCAAGCAAACACACTAGCTTTGGTTTAAACATACATTTAGTCATGTTTACGGCAAGCAAACACACTAGCTTTGGTTTAAGCATACATTTAGTCATGTTTACGGCAAGCAAACACACTAGCTTTGGTTTAAGCATACATTTAGTCATGTTTACGGCAAGCAAACACACTAGCTTTGGTTTAAGCATACATTTAGTCATGTTTACGGCAAGCAAACACACTAGCTTTGGTTTAAGCATACGTTTAATCATGTTTACGGCAAGCAAACACACTAGCTTTGGTTTAAGCATACATTTAGTCATGTTTACGGCAAGCAAACACACTAGCTTTGGTTTAAGCATACGTTTAATCATGTTTACGGCAAGCAAACACACTAGCTTTGGTTTAAGCATACGTTTAATCATGTTTACGGCAAGCAAACACACTAGCTTTGGTTTAAGCATGTTTAATTATACTTATGGCAAGTAGCCACACTATCTCAAGTTTAAGCATACGTTTAATTATACTTACGGCAAGCAACCACACTATCTTTGGTTTAAGCATACGTTTAATTATACTTATGGCAAGTAGCCACACTATCTCAAGTTTAAGCATACGTTTAATTATACTTACAAGTAACCACACTATCTTTGGTTTAAGCACACGTTTAATTATACCTACGACAAGCAACCACACTATCTTTGGTTTAAGCACACGTCTATTCTTGAATAGTGTACTAATGTGTGATGTATGAAGACAGAGCATCATCAAGCTTAAAGCTTATGGCTTTCGTCTCTTCTTTCCTTCTGGGAACTGAAACATGCCACAAGGTCAGGGTCATCCAACAGTGAAGATGGGGTTCTGGGGTTGATAATACAGTATAGTTTAAGTTGAAACGACCTGTTAATTCAAAAACTGATAAGCCTTTATAGTTCTGTACTGTGTCAAAAATGTTAACTTCCTCAAGTGAGTAAAGACGGAATTTCACGTTGGCATACTATAACAGCTTGCCGTAACTGAGCCTAACCCTAACCTTACCCTGAATCCTCACCTTAAGATTGGTGAAACAATGACTATGATGATGATGACAGTTTGGGCTAAGACAAGGACTAGGGTGACGCTTACAGTAAAGCTGGCCTCAGCGTTGTCAAAACCGAAGTCCGACCATGTATTCTTATGTAAGCTGTGCAGGGGTAGAAAACACCTACCTTACGCCTTAACTGACTTTTTGTGTGGAAGGAGTGGGGTTACACATTTTCCACTAAATGATGCTATGAATAATAATAATAATAATAATTACAATATTTATATAGCGCAAAATCTTGATAAAATCAAATCTAAGCGCTGAAGCAGACACACACGCAAGCACGCACGCACGCACACACACGCACGCACACACACAGACACACACACACCCACACACACGCATGGCTATAAATGGGGAGAAAGAATAAAAGCAATAAAAGCAAGAATAAAAGCAATGGAAAATTATAGAGAGCATAGCATATACAATTATATATTATAACCATGTGATTCCCTCCGAGCGGAGACAGGCTGCAAAGGGGGGGGGGGGGGGGGTTGAGTGAGGTTAGGATTTTATGCGGAGGAGAAAAGGTGAGTTTTGAGAGCGGACTTGAAGGAGACAAAAGTAGGTTGCTGACGGACTGAGAGAGGAAGTTTGTTCCAGGAGAGTGGACCAGAAACAGAGAAGGCTCGTGGACCATAGGTATTGAGCTTAGTGCGTGGAAAGCGAAAAGTCAGAGGATCAGAGGCAGAGCGGAGGGTACGTGAGGGAACATAGATCTCAAGTAGGCTTGACAGGTAATCGGGGGCTGCGTTATTGAGGCTTTTGTAGCACATGGTGTCTAGTTTGTACTGTATGCGCTTTGATACAGGGAGCCAGTGAAGTTGTGCCAGGAGAGGAGATATGTGGTCAGCTTTTTTCTTTTTGAGTACAAGGCGTGCAGCATTGTTTTGAATTCGCTGTAGGATGTGAATGGTGGAGACAGGAAGACCAGACAGGAGTGAATTGCAATAGTCAATGCGAGACATTATGAAGGAGAGAACGAGTTTTGCAGTTGTTTCGACAGAGAGATACTTCCTGATCAGCCTTATACGATGGAGATGATAGTAGCAGGATCTGGCAGTTTGAGAAACAAAGTTGTTCATGGAGAGGGTAGAGTCAATGCAGACACCAAGGTTTTTAGCTGAATCAGAAATTGGGACTGATGTGTTACATAATGGGAGAGAAAGAGGAGGCAGCTGGGAAAGTTTCTGACGGGTGCCAATGAGGATAGCTTCTGTTTTGTTGTCATTAAGCTGAAGTCTATTGTGTGTCATCCAGTTCTTAATGTCCGAGTAACACTCAGTGGTGCGAGTCAACAGGCGCTGTATATTATCAGGTGAGTCACTGTCTTGAAGTTGGGTGTCATCAGCATAGAAGTGGTGTTTTATAGAATGGGAGTTGATGATGGTGGACAGGGGGGAGGTGTAAAGAGTGAAAAGAACAGGGCCAAGGACAGATCCTTGTGGAACACCACAGGTCAGGTATGCAGGTTGAGAGTAAGTGCCATTGATGAGAACGGTTTGTTTTCTGTTTGATAGGTATGAAGTGAACCAAGACAGAGCAATGTCAGAGATGCCAAAAGTATGATGAAGTCTAGAAAGGAGAATACCATGATCAATGGTATCAAAGGCTGCAGACAGATCAAGGAGTGTGAGGAGAGAGACTTTGCCAGTATCAGTTGCAAGGAGGAGATTGTTGAGAATGTGTAGTAGGGCAGTTTCAGTGCTATGGCACTGGCGGTAGGCTGACTGGAAAGGATTGAGGAGATTGTTGGCAGACAGGTGAGAGTTCAGCTGGTTGAGGACGACTTTTTCAAGGAGTTTTGACAAGAAAGAGAGATTAGAGATAGGCCGGTAATTTTTCAGTTCATTTGGATCTAAATTGTGTTTCTTGAGGAGAGGGTGAACAATAGCAGACTTGAAAGAATCTGGGACAGTTCCAGTTTGAAGAGAAGTGTTGATGATGTCAGTGATGAATGGGAGGAGAGTAGGGAGACAGTCGGCGTAGAGAGAACCTGGAAGAGGATCCAGTTCGCAGGTTTTGAACGACATGGATCTGATTGTGTTGAGAATTTCTTCTTGTGAGACTGGGGTAAAAGTAGTAAGAGGTGTGCCAGAGAAGGAAGGGTCAGGTGGGCATGGTTGACAGGGTGTCCTGTCAAGCCTGTCACGAAGAGTTTGTATTTTGGTGGTGAAATAGTTGGAGAATACAGATGGGAGTTCTTCATTTGTATGTTTTGTTGGGAGAGGTAAATCTTTTCGTGTGCCAAGGAGATGATTCATGGTTGTAAAGAGTTCTTTTGAAGAAGAGGCATTCAGGATTTTGGTTTGGAAATAGCTTGTTTTTGCTGATGCAATGAGGGTGGATACTTTTGTTTTAGAGGCTTGGAAAAGTTGCCTGTGTACAGTGAGTTTGGATTTGCGCCAGCGGCGCTCTGCTCTGCGGCGGGCACGTTTTGCACAGGCGATCTCATGAGTGAGCCAGGGGGTAGGGGGGCGGTCAGGTAAAAGACGGGTTGTGGCTGGAGCATGAGTGTCCAGAAGATGGTGGAGAGTAGTATAGAATTCATCGGCAAGGTTATGTGACTTTTCAGAAAGGAGACGGGAGGCATCAGATGAAAATGTGGAGAGGTCGATAGATTTGAGATTGCGTCGAGTCACTGTGCGCATGGTACGGGAAGGAGGAGAAATGTCGAGAGAACAGAGAATTGCAGAGTGGTCAGATGGAAGGGCTGAAGTTAGACGGGTAGAAAGAACTAACCAGTTACTGTCTTAATATCGGTCTTCCCCGCCCACCAACCTTCCCACGCACGAGCGACAAGTCTGCAGCTTCAGAAGACTGGCAGACCCCATTAAAGCAGGACGGGAGGCCTTCATTTTTCACGGGGTCCCTTTGTTTTATCGGGCAGGGGAAGCAGGTGGATTACACATCTCCACCCAATAATAACACGGCAAGCCGCTGTGTCTGGACTGGTGTTCTCAACAAATACATGGACTTGTACTTCTAACACTGCTGACTAACACTGCTGACTCAGCCAATCTTTCTCCTGAAGCTTTCAGCATTTTCATTCTAAAAACTAGTCCATCCTGGCTGTTTGAAGCACTCATGTTCAGTTTCATGAAATCAGAAGGAGTTTTTTTTAACCCCCCCCCCCCTCCAAGTTTCAGTTTCTTGGGATGCCATGTGATGGAGAAGACCCAGAATGATCATGGCATGAACTATAACCCCGCACATAAGACTTGTGCACTAGCAAGATCTCCAGGCCCTTCCCACTGTATGGATTGTATGTCCCTTCCCACTGTATGGATTGTATGTCCCTTCCCACTGTATGGATTGTATGTCCAGGCCCTTCCCACTGTATGGATTGTATGTCCCTTCCCAATGTATGGATTGTATGTCCCTTCCCACTGTATGGATTGTATGTCCCTTCCCACTGTATGGATTGTATGTCCCTTCTCACTGTATGGATTGTATGTCCCTTCCCACTGTATGGATTGTATGTCCAGGCCCTTCCCACTGTATGGATTGTATGTCCCTTCTCACTGTATGGATTGTATGTCCCTTCCCACTGTATGGATTGTATGTCCCTTCCCACTGTATGTCCCTTCTCACTGTATGGATTGTATGTCCCTTCCCACTGTATGGATTGTATGTCCCTTCCCACTGTATGTCCCTTCCCACTGTATGGATTGTATGTCCCTTCCCACTGTATGGATTGTATGTCCCTTCCCACTGTATGGCTTGTATGTCCCTTCCCACTGTATGGATTGTATGTCCCTTCCCATTGTATGGATTGTATGGCCCTTCCCACTGTATGGATTGTATGTCCCTTCTCACTGTATGGATTGTATGTCCCTTCCCACTGTATGGATTGTATGTCCCTTCCCACTGTATGGATTGTATGTCCCTTCCCACTGTATGGATTGTATGGCCCTTCCCACTGTATGGATTGTATGTCCCTTCTCACTGTATGGATTGTATGGCCCTTCCCACTGTATGGATTGTATGTCCCTTCCCACTGTATGGATTGTATGTCCCTTCTCACTGTATGGATTGTATGTCCCTTCCCACTGTATGGATTGTATGTCCCTTCCCACTGTATGGATTGTATGTCCCTTCCCACTGTATGGATTGTATGTCCAGGCCCTTCCCACTGTATGGATTGTATGTCCCTTCCCACTGTATGGATTGTATGTCCAGGCCCTTCCCACTGTATGGATTGTATGTCCCTTCTCACTGTATGGATTGTATGTCCCTTCCCACTGTATGGATTGTATGTCCCTTCCCACTGTATGGATTGTATGTCCCTTCTCACTGTATGGATTGTATGTCCAGGCCCTTCCCACTGTATGGATTGTATGTCCCTTCTCACTGTATGGATTGTATGTCCCTTCTCACTGTATGAATTGTATGTCCCTTCTCACTGTATGGATTGTATGTCCCTTCTCACTGTATGAATTGTATGTCCCTTCTCACTGTATGGATTGTATGTCCCTTCTCACTGTATGGATTGTATGTCCCTTCCCACTGTATGGATTGTATGTCCCTTCCCACTGTATGGATTGTATGTCCCTTCCCAATGTATGGATTGTATGTCCCTTCCCACTGTATGGATTGTATGTCCCTTCCCACTGTATGGATTGTATGTCCCTTCCCACTGTATGGATTGTATGTCCCTTCCCACTGTATGGATTGTATGTCCCTTCCCAATGTATGGATTGTATGTCCCTTCCCACTGTATGGATTGTATGTCCCTTCCCACTGTATGGATTGTATGTCCCTTGCCATTGTATGGATTGTATGTCCCTTCCCACTGTATGGATTGTATGTCCCTTCCCACTGTATGGATTGTATGTCCCTTCCCACTGTATGGATTGTATGTCCAGGCCTTTCCCACTGTATGGATTGTATGTCCCTTCTCACTGTATGGATTGTATGTCCAGGCCTTTCCCACTGTATGGATTGTATGTCTATCACAAAGATATTGTGTGACCAAGGTGATTAACATGGGCAGTCACACTTGTAATGGAACAAGCTGATGATATTCATGTTTTTCTTTCTGGCATAATTACTGTGTTTTCTTCCTACAAGTGTGTCAGTTCAGCGCACACACAATGTCCACTGCATGTGTCTAAACCTGGCTACCACACTTTCACAACGTGAAGGCTGATCAAAATGAGGACGATGACGCATTGTAGCTGCCTTGAAAGTGGACAAAAACATGGTTTTGCTGAACTAAGAGAACACCATCCCACATTTATTTTAATAGGATTCTTATATCTTAACAACACAAAATGGCATCCACCTTCCAAAGTGTTTCCTCTCACTCCCCACTGGCCCCCAAGCTTCTCTTTGAAAGTTAAAGGGGTTGAGACATGGCTTCCTGGAGTGTCAGTGAGTGAGTGAGTGGGTGAGTCCGTGTTGGAATGTGTGTGTGCGTGCGTGCGTGTGTATATATGTGTGTGTGTGTGCGTGTGCAGTTGTTATTAGTGTGTGTGTGTGTGTGGGTGGGTGAGTGTGTGTGTGTGTGTGCTGTCGTTATTAGTGAGTGTGTGTGTGTGTATGCGTGTGTCCGTACGTGTATAAGTGTGTGTATGCGTGTGCGCCCATATGCGTACGTGCGTGCGTGCGTGTGTGCGCGTGCGTGCGTAGGTGCGTGTGCGTGCGTGCGTGTGTGTGTGTTGTGTGAATAAAACAAACCCCTCCAAATAATGCATATATGCACTACAGGAGTAGAAAAAGTGAACGTCATCTCAGCCAGTACTCTGCATGATGTTTGGTAATGGCTGCACGTGACACAACTTCACAATGTCCGACCATAAAGGGAGTGGACAAACCTGGTGATGGCTGCACGTGACACAACTTCTCAATGTCCGACCATAAAGGGAGTGGACAAACCTGGTGATGGCTGCACGTGACACAACTTCACAATGTCCGACCATAAAGGGAGTGGACAAACCTGGTGATGGCTGCACGTGACACAACTTCACAATGTCCGACCATAAAGGGAGTGGACAAACCTGGTGATGGCTGCACGTGACACAACTTCACAATGTCCGACCATCAAGGGAGTGGACAAACCTGGTGATGGCTGCACGTGACACAACTTCACAATGTCCGACCATAAAGGGAGTGGACAAACCTGGTGATGGCTGCACGTGACACAACTTCACAATGTCCGACCATCAAGGGAGTGGACAAACCTGGTGATGGCTGCACGTGACACAACTTCTCAATGTCCGACCATCAAGGGAGTGGACAAACCTGGTGATGGCTGCACGTGACACAACTTCACAATGTCCGACCATCAAGGGAGTGGACAAACCTGGTGATGGCTGCACGTGACACAACTTCACAATGTCCGACCATCAAGGGAGTGGACAAACCTGGTGATGGCTGCACGTGACACAACTTCACAATGTCCGACCATCAAGGGAGTGGACAAACCTGGTGATGGCTGCACGTGACACAACTTCTCAATGTCCGACCATCAAGGGAGTGGACAAACCTGGTGATGGCTGCACGTGACACAACTTCACAATGTCCGACCATCAAGGGAGTGGACAAACCTGGTGATGGCTGCACGTGACACAACTTCACAATGTCCGACCATCAAGGGAGTGGACAAACCTGGTGATGGCTGCACGTGACACAACTTCTCAATGTCCGACCATCAAGGGAGTGGACAAACCTGGTGATGGCTGCACGTGACACAACTTCTCAATGTCCGACCATCAAGGGAGTGGACAAACCTGGTGATGGCTGCACGTGACACAACTTCACAATGTCCGACCATACAGGGAGTGGACAAACCTGGTGATGGCTGCACGTGACACAACTTCACAATGTCCGACCATCAAGGGAGTGGACAAACCTGGTGATGGCTGCACGTGACACAACTTCACAATGTCCGACCATCAAGGGAGTGGACAAACCTGGTGATGGCTGCACGTGACACAACTTCTCAATGTCCGACCATCAAGGGAGTGGACAAACCTGGTGATGGCTGCACGTGACACAACTTCACAATGTCCGACCATAAAGGGAGTGGACAAACCTGGTGATGGCTGCACGTGACACAACTTCACAATGTCCGACCATAAAGGGAGTGGACAAACCTGGTGATGGCTGCACGTGACACAACTTCACAATGTCCGACCATCAAGGGAGTGGACAAACCTGGTGATGGCTGCACGTGACACAACTTCACAATGTCCGACCATCAAGGGAGTGGACAAACCTGGTGATGGCTGCACGTGACACAACTTCACAATGTCCGACCATCAAGGGAGTGGACAAACCTGGTGATGGCTGCACGTGACACAACTTCACAATGTCCGACCATCAAGGGAGTGGACAAACCTGGTGATGGCTGCACGTGTGACAAATTACAATGCGACCTAAGGCAATGGTGATGGGAGTGAAAATTAACTCGACTAAGGAGTGCACTGGGATGTGGGAAATGTAACCTGCTGACTTAAGCCATGGTGCTGGAAGTGGGAAATGTAACCTGCTGACTTAAGCCATGGTGCTGGGAAGTGGGAAATGTAACCTGCTGACTTAAGCCATGGTGCTGGGAAGTGGGAAATGTAACCTGCTGACTTAAGGGAAGTGGAAATGTAACCTGCTGACTTAAGGGAAGTGGAAAATGTAACCTGCTGACTTAAGGGAAGTGGGAAATGTAACCTGCTGACTTAAGGGAAGTGGGAAATGTAACCTGCTGACTTAAGGGAAGTGGGAAATGTAACCTGCTGACTTAAGGGAAGTGGGAAATGTAACCTGCTGACTTAAGGGAAGTGGGAAATGTAACCTGGTGACCCTTTCTGTCAACGACTGATTGTTACTACCACAGCACATAGAACTTTGTAAGAGTTTGGCCATCTTGTTGCTGGCAGACATCTTGACAGCACAACGAGCATTCTTTGACATAACAACAACAACAATACTACATACTTACTACTATTGACAGCACAACGAGCATTCTTTGACATAACAAAACAACAATACTACTACTGCTACTACTACTATCTTAATGATGATGATGACATTTATAAGGCGCCAAATCTTGATTCAAGAATCAACTCAAGGTGTGATTGCTACTACTACTATCTTAATGATGATGATGACATTTATAAGGCGCCAAATCTTGATTCAAGAATCAACTCAAGGTGTGATTGCTACTACTACTATCTTAATGATGATGATGACATTTATAAGGCGCCAAATCTTGATTCAAGAATCAACTCAAGGTGTGAACTCTCATCATCCATCAAATTAGCCGCCAACAATGACAAAACCCCCAGGGTACAAAGTACACGCACACTGATGGGGAAAATGGCAGAACGGCAGTAAGTAGTGTGAGCTGTGACCCAAGCCATTATCCTCCCTCTGTCGCGCGCGCACACACACTGTACCAATATATATATATTTATATCTCTTTTTTTGAAGAGACTTCAGAAAGGCCAGAAGGCTAATTGGGCTTCAAGGGGAGGGACCTGGGAAATAAACCAATCTCTCCAGCATTTGTATGCCAGGCAGCCAGGTGAATGCCCTGCTCTTAGATTTTTAACTGCCGTGGGATCTTTACACAGGTGCAGACCAAAAGGCACATGAGTGTGACTCGTTTTTTGTGTGTGTCCCCAACCGAAAGACTAGACCTTCATTGGGATTTTCCAGTCGAACTGCACTATACTTATGGCATCATTATCGTTATCATTAATACAATTTTTATAAAAAAAAGCTTCAAAACTATCGAAGTGACCCAGCAACAGTGCAGGTCCTCTCTGGTGGGTGGCCCCATGGCAGCCTAACATCTCTTGTCCCAGTGAGTTTCCTGGCAAAGGACTTCATCCGAATGAACTTGGGACTGGGCGGCAGAGGTGGGGAGGGTGGGTGAGTTTGAGGTGGGAATGAGCGGCATGGAATGAAAAGTCCATTCAGACGGCGCACAAATAACAAATGTTCGTCAAAATCCAATCACAAGCAGGAAAAGGGGAGTAACTATCATGTGTAGCTCAACTGCTTGTTTTTTTTTCCAAAGGGAAGTTGTACCTTACGTGGCTTGATAACAGTGAGACCGTCAACACAACCTGACCATTTGACTTCTTTCTCTCGCTTTCACTCACATCCTGCAGTAACCTGGAAACAGACGGAGAAAAAAGTTTTTTTGTGCTCTCTCTCACTTAGCTGTGTTTGCTGCCTTCTGGTGTGGGGCACATTGGGTGGAACACACACCAGGTTACACCAGACACGCAGTGCATCAGACCAGACCTAATTCCTAACTCCCAAGTTTGTGGTCTTTGATTTATTCAATCTGTCTGCACCCAGCTTACACACAATAAACAGGGACCTGCATTTACATGGACTGCTCTCTGAAAGAGACAGGGGGAAGGAGAAAGAGGGAAGGGAGGGAGGGAAGGAGAGAGGGAGGGAGGGAAGGGAGAGAGAGAAAGAGAAAGAGAGAGAAAGAGAGAGAGAGAGAGAGAGAGAGAGAGAGAGAGAGAGAGAGAGAGAGAGAGAGAGAGAGAGAGAGAGAGAAAGAAGACCCGACCAGACCAGACAAACCAGACAGACAGACACTAAAAATTCAGAACATGATTCTGTTGCACTTTTTCAATATCAAAATAGCACCAAGCCTTTCAATCAACTCCCCTTTCCCCTGTCTCCCCCTCCCCCTGTCTCTCCCTTCCCCTGTCTCCCTCTCCCCCTGTCTCCCCCTCCCCCCTGTCTCCCCCTTCCCCTGTCTCCCCTTCCCTGTCTCCCCCTTCCCCTGTCTCCCCCTTCCCCTGTCTCCCCTTTCCCCTTGTCTCCCCCTCCCCTTGTCTCCCCTTCCCCTGTCTCCCCTCCCCCTGTCTCCCCCCTGTCTCCCCCTCCCCCTGTCTCCCCCTCCCCCTGTCTCCCCCTCCCCCTGTCTCCCCTCCCTTCCCCTGTCTCCCCCTTCCCCTGTCTCCCCCCCCTTTCCTCAGCACTTTTACTGACGTTGTGAGCAACAGCCACTTTTGACAATGGAACACGTTCTGTAAACCATCAGCCACTTTTGACAATGGAACACGTTCTGTGAACCAACAGACACTTTTGACAATGGAACACGTTCTGTGAACCAACAGCCACTTTTGACAATGGAACACGTTCTGTGAACAAACAGCCACTTTTGACAATGGAACACGTTCTGTGAACCATCAGCCACTTTTGACAATGGAACACGTTCTGTGAACCAACAGCCACTTTTGACAATGGAACACGTTCTGTGAACCAACAGCCACTTCTGACAATGGAACACGTTCTGTGAACCATCAGCCACTTTTGACAATGGAACACGTTCTGTGAACCATCAGCCACTTCTGACAATGGAACACGTTCTGTGAACCATCAGCCACTTCTGACAATGGAACACGTTCTGTGAACCATCAGCCACTTCTGACAATGGAACACGTTCTGTGAACCATCAGCCACTTCTGACAATGGAACAAGTTCTGTGAACCAACAGCCACTTCTGACAATGGAACACGTTCTGTGAACCATCAGCCAATTCTGACAATGGAACACGTTCTGTAAACCATCAGCCACTTTTGACAATGGAAAACGTTCTGTGGACCATCAGCCACTTCTGAAAATGGAACACGTTCTGTGAACCATCAGCCACTTTTGACAATGGAACACGTTCTGTGAACCATCAGCCAATTCTGACAATGGAACACGTTCTGTAAACCATCAGCTACTTTTGACAATGGAACACGTTCTGTGAACCATCAGCCACTTTTGACAATGGAACATGTTCTGTAAACCATCAGCCACTTTTGACAATGGAACACGTTCTGTGAACCATCAGCCACTTTTGACAATGGAACACGTTCTGTGAACCATCAGCCACTTTTGACAATGGAATACGTTCTGTGAACCATCAGCCACTTTTGACAATGGAACACGTTCTGTAAACCATCAGCCACTTTTGACAATGGAACACGTTCTGTGAACCAACAGATACTTTTGACAATGGAACACGTTCTGTGAACCAACAGCCACTTTTGACAATGGAACACGTTCTGTGAACAAACAGCCACTTTTGACAATGGAACACGTTCTGTGAACCATCAGCCACTTTTGACAATGGAACACGTTCTGTGAACCAACAGCCACTTTTGACAATGGAACACGTTCTGTGAACCAACAGCCACTTCTGACAATGGAACACGTTCTGTGAACCATCAGCCACTTTTGACAATGGAACACGTTCTGCGAACCATCAGCCACTTCTGACAATGGAACACGTTCTGCGAACCATCAGCCACTTCTGACAATGGAACACGTTCTGTGAACCATCAGCCACTTCTGACAATGGAACACGTTCTGTGAACCATCAGCCACTTCTGACAATGGAACACGTTCTGTGAACCAACAGCCACTTCTGACAATGGAACACGTTCTGTGAACCATCAGCCACTTCTGACAATGGAACACGTTCTGTAAACCATCAGCCACTTTTGACAATGGAAAACGTTCTGTGGACCATCAGCCACTTCTGAAAATGGAACATGTTCTGTGAACCATCAGCCACTTTTGACAATGGAACACGTTCTGTGAACCATCAGCCAATTCTGACAATGGAACACGTTCTGTAAACCATCAGCTACTTTTGACAATGGAACACGTTCTGTGAACCATCAGCCACTTTTGACAATGGAACATGTTCTGTGAACCATCAGCCACTTTTGACAATGGAACACGTTCTGTGAACCATCAGCCACTTTTGACAATGGAACACGTTCTGTGAACCATCAGCCACTTTTGACAATGGAATACGTTCTGTGAACCATCAGCCACTTTTGACAATGGAACACGTTCTGTAAACCATCAGCCACTTTTGACAATGGAACACGTTCTGTAAACCATCAGCCACTTTTGACAATGGAACACGTTCTGTGAACCATCAGCCACTTTTGACAATGGAACACGTTCTGTAAACCATCAGCCACTTCTGACAATGGAACACGTTCTGTAAACCATCAGCCACTTTTGACAATGGAACACGTTCTGTAAACCATCAGCTACGTTTGACAATGGAACCCGTTCTGTAAACCATCAGCCACTTTTGACAATGGAAGACGTTCTGTAAAGCATCAGCCACTTTTGACAATGGAACACGTTCTGTGAACCAACAGCCACTTCTGACAATGGAACACGTTCTGTGAACCATCAGCCACTTTTGACAATGGAACACGTTCTGTAAACCATCAGCCACTTCTGACAATGGAACGCGTTCTGTGAACCAACAGCCACTGACAATGGAACCCGTTCTGTAAACCATCAGCCACTTTTGACAATGGAACACGTTCTGTAAACCATCAGCCACTTTTGACAATGGAACACGTTCTGTAAAGCATCAGCTAGAGTCCAAACTGTTGTCAAAGCCAACACTTGGCTCAGTCAGGCCATATTGGTGAACACTGTGGTCAGTTGGCACGGTGACCTCTGTGTTTAGTGTGCATGCCTTGATCAAAGGATCAAAGGTCAATGAAGGAAGGGAAAGTGTGCAAGTAATTAAGCTGGAGCACTCAAACAATACAAATTATGAAACCAGGGTACAGGCTGTAGGTCCTGATGGGCATGATGCCAGGAGAATGGACATTATATATATATATATATATATATATATATATATATATATGTGTGTGTGTGTGTGTGTGTGTGTGTGTGTGTGCGTGTGTGTGTGTGTGTGTGTGAGTGTGTGTGTGTGTGTGTGTGTGTGTGTGTGTGTGTGTGTGTGTGTGTGTGAGTGTGTGTGTGTATGTATACATATACATATATATACCTTATTCCATACACTCGAAAAAAAAAAAAGTCTGAAGATATTTTAAGGACGCTACTTGAATAAATTCTACCAGTCTTCAAACCTCAACCGCATCCCCCCCCCCCCCCCAAACAAACAAACTTCCCCTCTCAAAAAAGATCATCTCTATACAATATTGTAACCTTCAATGATATCTGCAGATGTTCTTTTTGTTTCCTCATAACGATCTTCTTCCCCATGAGAATGGCTTGCCTTCCTCTGAACTTTGCTGATCACAATTCTGCCACATGGAAAAACAAACAAACAAACAAAAAAGACAAGACAGGATAAGATATGACAAAACAATCCTCCTTTAAACACACACACACACACACACACACACACACACACACACACACACACACACACACACACACACACACACACAAACCGTTTGGGGACTTTAGCGAGCTGTCGTTAAATCTAACAATGTGTGGTACCTGCAAATCTTACGTCAGATTGCTCAATGCACAACGACACAAAGGGACATAAAAGTGATTGTCACTAAACTTGTTAACAGGGTGTAGTGACTATGATTCTAATTCAGACTGCGTAATACACACAAAGCATAAACTAGCACACACAAAAAACCATGTTGCTATGGCCTGACAGTCTTGTCATCATTCCCTGTCTGTGGGTAAAACCCCGTGATGATTCTTCTCAGGTAATCACACTCACACTTATCTGCTAAGAACGTAACTCTTCCCCCCCCCCCTCCTCTCCCCTCTTTTTTCTTCTTCTGGATAACGCTTGAATTGGTGTTTTTTTAAAGCAGGAAATGAAAAAGGCGTGAGGTGCCGGAGGGTTGAGAATGGTGTGTGTGGAAATGTCTGAAGTGCGCTGGCCCATGGGAAGCTGAGGAAGATACAGAGGGCAAGAGATAGGGGTGGTGGTGGTGGTGGTGGTGGCAGCAATACAGCGAGATCATTCAGGCATCCGCTGATTCATGGGCAGCATCAACTGAGGCATTAAGCAATCTTAACACATGTTTATCTCTCATCTTTTGGGAGTCCTTCCGGTACCAGGCAAAACATCTGCATAGCTTTGCTTCGTGTTTATTCATCAATTATACGAGTTCTTCACAGCTGACATCTCTCAATGATAGCACATCTGCCTGAACAGATTCAGAAACACTCCCACACAAACAAATGAACAAGTCAACAGTTACATGATAAAGTTTTTAAAATTACTCAACAATTAAACATCTGTCTTCACCCAATCCCGTCTCCTGCTAATACCCAACACCTTTACCCCTCTACCTGTCTATTTACTTGCTTATCTTAAGGTAGGAGGGTCAGTCAAAATGTACTGCCTGACCATTTATATCCAAGTTTTTGATAAAATTACCAGAAATGTTGCTCAGTTACAAATGATTACAACTGTTACGGACTGAAATACTTATTTTTTGGTATGTTTCCGGTTCATAAACTCGTGAGGAAAATTCAAAATGGCTGCCCCCTTAGAGCTGCGTCAAAAACAAAGTGCAGTGATTGAATTCCTTGTTGCTGGGGGGGAATCCCTGTGAACATTCACAGACGATTACAGAATGTGTATAAGGAGAATACTTTAGTTTATAGCAATGTTCGCAGGTGGGTCTGTCGTCTGAATGATGAAAAGGTGGGAACTGCGAGCGTAGCTGATAAACCCCGTTCTGGCCTTCCGTCCACTTCAGTGAATCCTGCCAATAACGGAAAAGCAGATGCTCTTATTAGAGAAGAAAGGCGCATAACACTTGAGGAGTTGGCAGAAAACCTTGAAGTGAGCCATGGAAGTGCTTATAACATTGCTGAATCACTTGGGTTTTCAAAAGTGTGTGCCCGTTGGGTACCTAGAGAGCTGCCGAACGCAAGACTGACAGGGTCAACGCCTGCACTGAACTTCTTGAACAAAGTCAAAGAGACAACACCTTCTTTGGAAGGCTCGTTACCGGTGATGAAACATGGATTCACCATTATGAACCGGAATCAAAGAGGCAGTCAATAGAATGGCGCCATCCCACGTCACCAAAACCGAAAAAGCTCAAGACGGAAAAGTCAGCTGGAAAACTCATGGTGACTGTCTTTTATGTTGCTCAAGGTGTCATTCTGGTTGATTCTTGCCAAGAGGAGAAACAATAAACTCTGAGGCATACATTAAGACCCTGACGAGGCTCAAAGCTAGAATCCGACGAGTGAGACCCAACTTGCAAATCGATAATGTCCGCCTTCTGCATGACAATGCTCGACCACACACAAGCATCAGGACAAGGGAGACAATCGCCTCATTCGGGTGGACAACTTTACCGCATCCTCCATACTCACCAGACTTAGCGCCTTCAGACTATCATTTCTTCGATCCTATGAAAGAGGGTTTGAGAGGCAAACATTATACCAGTGACAAGGAAGTGAAAACTGCAGTGAAGACGTGGCTCCAAGCACAGTCAACAGAATTTTACGAGGCAGGGATACATGCCCTCATTCAAAGGTGGAACATTGCTATTGAGAGAAACGGTGACTATGTTGAAAAGTTGGGATGTGATCCCAGAGGACCAGCTTCATTTTGATGTATGATACATGTTCCTGTGTCGGTAACTGTTCCTGTACTAAAGAAAAAGGCATTACTTTTTGACTCACCCTCGTAGTTTGGATGCTGATTACAATAAATCTTACTGTTGATCACAAAGAGAATTAAAATTAAAATTAAATTTGTTTGTGGCTACAGGTAGATCTAGCTCATTCTGTTGTCTAGTGTAGACGATCTATTCTGCTCTAGAGTATGTACAATTTATTTTGTTACTGGGTGTGGACATTCTCCCAAACAGAAACAACAAGCTGTGTTTTACCTATAGGCATACAGACTGTTTCATGACTGTGCCATCAAAACATACACATACTGCTCACCTTCAAGGTCACTTGTGTAGTTACCTCAACCTTAGGTTTTGCTAATGTTTACTGCATCACTCTTACATGACTTTCTAGAAGTGAAATCCAAGAGGCTACCTGCATAAATTCCAGGCCATGTCTTTACTGAAATCCAAGAGATTACCTGACTTATCTAATCAATCACTGTCCCAGCAACAAGCCAGCGATAGTGACCCCAGCACCAAGCTATAAAAAGAGACCAGATCAACACAGCAAAAAGCTTACAGATGGTCTGCAAGACCAGTCGTGGGGGTCATCCTTAGGTCAGACAGACTGTTCTGTTAGAGCCAGAAACAACAGATGTGGGATGTCGGCGGTCTGTTTACATACCACTCCACACTTAACCCTGCCAGCCTTTCATCCTCCACCATCTTTCTGTTTATCCACCTGTCTCTGCTGGACATCAGGAACCCCCGGCCTCTACAGGTAAGCTGTACGGTACAACGCCTCCTAATACCTGTATACAAGGTCTTTGACTCTATGGAACAGCAGAGCATTTCCAAGCTAGTGGCGTTCTGTGTTGCGGTAGGAAACTGTAGAGTGCTACTGGCCCCACTGAATCTGCCAGCTAAATGTGCCCTGCATCTGTACTCTTCAGTGTTTCAGTTTGTTTCTTAAGACATCATCTCCTGACTCAGAATATATCCCGTTGGTACTGACAGCACAAATGCCATGTGATGGACAAGGTCCAAACTGACCATGGCGTACATCACAAGCCTGCGCTTAAGCCCTACTTACTGACAGTCTTGAAGACCTACCATGCACTACTTACTGATAGTCTTGAGGACCTACCATACACTATTTACTGACAGTCTTGATGACCTACCATACACTACTTACTGACAGTCTTGAGGACCTACCATACACTATTTACTGACAGTCTTGATGACCTACCATACACTACTTACTGACAGTCTTGATACCATACACTACTTACTGACAGTCTTGATACCATACACTACTTACTGACAGTCTTGATACCATACACTACTTACTGACAGTCTTGATACCATACACTACTTACTGATAGTCTTGATACCATACACTACTTACTGATAGTCTTGATACCATACACTACTTACTGATAGTCTTGATACCATACACTACTTACTGACAGTCTTGATACCATACACTACTTACTGACAGTCTTGAGGACCTACCATGCCCTACTTACTGACAGTCTTGATACCATACACTACTTACTGACAGTCTTGATACCATACACTACTTACTGACAGTCTTGATACCATACACTACTTACTGACAGTCTTGAGGACCTACCATGCACTACTTACTGACAGTCTTGATACCATACACTACTTACTGACAGTCTTGATACCATACACTACTTACTGACAGTCTTGATACCATACACTACTTACTGATAGTCTTGATACCATACACTACTTACTGACAGTCTTGATACCATACACTACTTACTGATAGTCTTGATACCATACACTACTTACTGACAGTCTTGATACCATGCACTACTTACTGACAGTCTTGATACCATACACTACTTACTGACAGTCTTGAAGACCTACCATACACTACTTACTGACAGTCTTGATACCATACACTACTTACTGACAGTCTTGAAGACCTACCATGCACTACTTACTGACAGTCTTGATACCATACACTACTTACTGACAGTCTTGATACCATACACTACTTACTGACAGTCTTGATACCATACACTACTTACTGACAGTCTTGATACCATACACTACTTACTGACAGTCTTGATACCATACACTACTTACTGACAGTCTTGATACCATACACTACTTACTGACAGTCTTGATACCATACACTACTTACTGACAGTCTTGATACCATACACTACTTACTGACAGTCTTGATACCATACACTACTTACTGATAGTCTTGATACCATACACTACTTACTGACAGTCTTGATACCATACACTACTTACTGACAGTCTTGATACCATACACTACTTACTGATAGTCTTGATACCATACACTACTTACTGACAGTCTTGATACCATACACTACTTACTGACAGTCTTGATACCATACACTACTTACTGACAGTCTTGAAGACCTACCATACACTACTTACTGACAGTCTTGATACCATACACTACTTACTGACAGTCTTGAAGACCTACCATACACTACTTACTGACAGTCTTGATACCATACACTACTTACTGACAGTCTTGATACCATACACTACTTACTGACAGTCTTGATACCATGCACTACTTACTGACAGTCTTGATACCATACACTACTTACTGACAGTCTTGAAGACCTACCATACACTACTTACTGACAGTCTTGATACCATGCACTACTTACTGACAGTCTTGATACCATACACTACTTACTGACAGTCTTGATACCATGCACTACTTACTGACAGTCTTGAGGACCTACCATGCACTACTTACTGACAGTCTTGATACCATGCACTACTTACTGACAGTCTTGAAGACCTACCATACACTACTTACTGACAGTCTTGATACCATACACTACTTACTGACAGTCTTGAGGACCTACCATGCACTACTTACTGACAGTCTTGATACCATGCACTACTTACTGACAGTCTTGAAGACCTACCATACACTACTTACTGACAGTCTTGATACCATACACTACTTACTGACAGTCTTGAAGACCTACCATACACTACTTACTGACAATCTTGATACCATACACTACTTACTAACAGTCTTGATACCATACACACTACTTACTAACAGTCTTGAGGACCTACCATACACTACTTACTAACAGTCTTGATACCATACACTACTTACTGACAGTCTTGAAGACCTACCATACACTACTTACTAACAGTCTTGATACCATACACTACTTACTAACAGTCTTGATACCACACACTACTTACTAACAGTCTTGAGGACCTACCATACATATGGGTTCTATGTTATATCCCTGTATCAATCTCTCACTGAAATCACTCAGGCTGTCATCATCATCATCAGGTGCCTTGCTGCATGGCGTTGGCGATCATGGACTTCCATCTGTCTCTCTCTCTTGTTGCCCCAAGCATCTCCTCCACCCTCCTCGTCTTCAGCCATTCTGCAAGTCCGTCCAGCATTTTCTCCCTGGGTCTACCTGGTGCTCTCTTTCCCTCCAGCTTTCCCGTTGTGACCGGGTGTTCCAAATCCCCCTTCCTCATAAAATGGCCTATAAAATGTTGCCTGTCTTTTCCTAATCTTCCTTATGAGTGATCTACTTGTGTCTGCCTCCCTCCCTGTATCAATCTGTCACTGAAATAACTCAGGCTATATCGTAGTAAAATGCATATCCCCATTTGCAACGTCTGATGAAGTACATGTCCAGTCGAGGAAGTCTGGTGGGTAGGGTTATCAGAACGTAAAAAATGAATAAATATATATATATATATATAAATAAAATAAAATAAAGCGAGTGTGACCAAAATTTTTTGAAATCTTTGGCTATGTACTCTTCGTTTTATCATTGTCTCTTGGGTTTGCTGATGCTAATTTTCATGTCGAGGTTTTCATTCTGAAAGCGCAGTACATACATAGACAGACAGACAGACAGATGGACAGACAGACCATATACAAAACCTACGACAGACAGACGATATACAAAACCTACAACAGTACTAAGTATGTGTACTTTTCTCCTTTGATCCTGGCCAACAGCACCACGTTCCATCAAATTTTCTGGCAAGCAGCATGCTTTAACAGGCCATAAAAATGAAACAAAGAAACAAACAAAGAAACAAACAAAGAAACAAAAAACAAAGAAACAAACAAAAAACGGCATGTATATACATATACATTATCATGTGTGTACACAACGTATGCATTACGTCTGATTGTGGCGAGCACTACAATGTTTCATCACACAAACATCCTGGCAGACACCAGATCTATACATACATGTAGAAAAACATACCACTCCCATAAAAACAAAACAACAACCATCCAAACAAAACAAAAACAAAAGGCGAAACCCTACCATTTCCCTAAGGGAAAAAAACATAAAAAAACAACTAATACCACCATCCCCGTTCTTTGTGTCTGCATGTTTTTGCCCTCTGACCCCAGACAACAGTACACCAGTGTTGATGGTGCTGGCAGACACAAGTGGCCAGTCAGTCAGTCAGTACCTTACGGGTCACTATGTGGCTGCTGACCGTGATTCCGTGATGACATACATGTAGTGTACTGTTAACTAGACACCATACCCATTCCTGAGGAATTCGCTGATGGGAGGTCCAGGTTAGCATGGTCTATGGAGAACTTGTCCTGTCAGAAGGTGGAAATCGCGATTTTGTGAGTGGAACACCTATAACGTAATGGGATATATGTTAATCTTGTTTTGGGAGGACAACACTGCTGGCCTTCATAGGCCTTCTCACATGGCTAGAGCTTATGCCTGCATCTGATGGCATAAACTGATTATTACTGCATAATTTTATTTTCACCTTCTTCTCGTACCCCTCTTTCCGTGAATGTTTTCAATACTCCTCAGTCATTTTATTTTCCACTTCTCTTTTTACTTGACAAAGGGCCTGGGCTCGAAACGTCGTGTCTTATACTCCCTAGGATCATTTACACAATAACTCAGACAAAAGTTTTCTGTCTACAGCAGAAATTTCAGGTTATCGCACACGCGAGTGTTTCAAGTCCCTACACTGACAGCTGTCCTTACGGCAAAAAATGCACTCCCCTAGTCTTTCCCAAATCCGTTCACCCGACATCAATTACGTGATACATACGGTGTGCGTATCGCTCGTTAGTTGTTGTTTAGTATCAAAGAGACGGAATCGCTTCAACATAATTTTCAACAGATCACAGTCTGTCGATGGCTGAACGAGTCTACATGGTATTTCGATTTATTTAAAAGTAATCACCGTTTTCACATACACCCTATCCTCCTTCACTCCCCCCCCCCCCCCCCACTCTCTCAAGTTTATCTTAAATTGTCTTGCATGTCCACACCCATCACAGCATATGGTATCAGGCAGAACACGTGAGCGACTATCTTCCATCAACAACGCTCTTCGCTTTTTTTGGTGCTTTTTTCATCGGGTAATGAACTTGTCATACCGGCAACATGCGTGAAATCTCGCACGATTAAAGGAACTTCTTCCCATCACCCCCCACTACCCCTCTCTCTCTCTTGCATGCACACGCACGCACAAACACATCAACATACACAGGTCACTGAACACAAACGCAAGATGCAAAACACCAACTGTAATAATGCATAAAAGTTTTTTTATACCGCTGTGTATCTATTAGGGGGAGGGGATGGCGTGAGGGGAAGAGGGAGAGGGAGGGAGAGAGAGAGAGAGAGAGAGAGAGAGAGAGAGAGAGAGAGAGAGAGAGAGAGAGAGAGACAGGCAGGCAGGCAGACAGGCAGAGAGTTCAATAGGCAGAGAGTTCAGACAGATTTCACATCCATTTACAAACGTCCCAGATGGAGGGCAAAATGAGTGCACTGTACAGGGTGCAGCTGATAACATGCTTTCAGACACAATATAATTACAACAATCGTGTGTTCCTTACTCAAAGAAACACCACACACACACACACACACACACACACAAAACACACACACACACACACACACACACACACACACACACACACACACACACCCCAAACCCCACATCCCAAGGTACAGTAACTCTCCCTTTATACCACATCTTTTCATACACCCTTTATACTGCACTATATACTATACTACATGTACAGCCTTTTATGCCAGTTGAAAGAAGAAACATGAGGACAGATCCACAGTTATTTCTCCAGGTCTGGCTTGTGCAGGAGTCATCCTTTACTTCCTCAACCTATCCAACAGCTTCCCGCAGACAGCAGACTGATACGGCGAAGGAATGAGTCTGGAGTTTTGAGTTTGAAGTCTAATCCAAAGGGATCACTGCACTCACTCAGTACCATGTGCGCTCCATGTGCAGGGAATTATCTGACAGACGACTTCAGCTTGTGAAAAACCATATGCGCTGGTAAAGTGTTGAACTGGGGACTGGTGGACAAGGGGGGAGGGAGGAAGGGGCAGAGCAGACAACAGGCCACACAACACTGAAACAACATCACTTCCATGATCACAGCCAGCAGACAACAGCCGCACAACACTGAACACATGACTTCATGATCATAGCAGAGACAACAGGCCACAAACACACTGAAACAACATCACTTCCATGATCATAGCCAGCAGACAACAGGCCGCACAACAACTGAAACAACATCACTTCCTGATCATAGCCAGCAGACAACAGGCCGCACAACACTGAAACAACATCACTTCCATGATCATGATCATAGCCAGCAGACAACAGGCCACACAACACACTGAAACAACATCACTTCCATGATCATGACCATAGCCAGCAGACAACAGGCCACACAACACTGAAACAACATCACTTCCATGATCATGATCATAGCCAGCAGACAACAGGCCACACAACACTGAAACAACATGACTTCCATGATCATGATCATAGCCAGCAGACAACAGGCCACACAACACACTGAAACACATGACTCCATGATCATGATCATAGCAGCAGACAACAGGCCACAAACTGAAACAACATTCCATGTCATCCATGACCCATATGCCCAGCAGACATACAGCGACACAACACAAATGAAACAACATCACTTCCATGATCATGATCATAGCCAGCAGACAACAGGCCACACAACACTGAAACAACATCACTTCCATGATCATAGCCAGCAGACAACAGGCCACAACACACACTGAAACAACATGACTTCCATGATCATGATCATAGCCAGCAGACAACAGGCCACACAACACATGAAACAACATCACTTCCATGATCATCATAGCCAGCAGACAACAGGCCACACAACACTGAAACAACATGACTTCCATGATATGATCATAGCCAGCAGACAACAGGCCACACAACACACTGAAACAACATCACTTCCATGATCATGATCATAGCCAGCAGACAACAGGCCACACAACACTGAAACAACATGACTTCCATGATCATAGCCAGCAGACAACAGGCCACACAACACTGAAACAACATCACTTCCATGATCAGATCAACAGCCAGCAAGACAGACAGGCACACACAACACACTGAAACAACATGACTTCCATGATCATAGCCAGCAGACAACAGGCCCACAACACACTGAAACAACATCACTTCCATGATCATGATCATAGCCAGCAGACAACAGGCCACACAACACACTGAAACAACATGACTTCCATGATCATAGCCAGCAGACAACAGGCCGCACAACACTGAAACAACATGACTTCCATGATCATGATCATAGCCAGCAGACAACAGGCCACACAACACTGAAACAACATGACTTCCATGATCATAAGCCACAGACAACAGGCCAGCACAACACACTGAAACAACATCACTTCCATGATCATTAGCCAGCAGACAACAGGCCACACAACACACTGAAACAACATGACTTCCATGATCATCATAGCCAGCAGACAACAGGCCACACAACACACTGAAACAACATGACTTCCATGATCATGATCATAGCCAGCAGACAACAGGCCACAACCTGAAACACAGACTTCATCTGATCATAGCAGAGACAAGGCCACAAACTTAACAACATGACTTCCATGATCATAGCCAGCAGACAACAGGCCACACAACACACTGAAACAACATGACTTCCATGATCATGATCATAGCCAGCAGACAACAGGCCACACAACACTGAAACAACATGACTTCCATGATCATGATCATAGCCAGCAGACAACAGGCCACACAACACACTGAAACAACATGACTTCCAGATATGATCATAGCCAGCAGACAACAGGCCACACAACACTGAAACAACATGACTTCCATGATCATGATCATAGCCAGCAGACAACAGGCCACACAACAACTGAAACAACATGACTTCATGATCATGATCATAGCCAGCAGACAACAGGCCACACAACACACTGAAACAACATGACTTCCGATCATGATCATAGCCAGCAGACAACAGGCCACACAACACTGAAACAACATGACTTCCATGATCATGATCATAGCCAGCAGACAACAGGCCACACAACACACTGAAACAACATGACTTCCATGATCATGATCATAGCCAGCAGACAACACTGACAAAACACACACTGAAGAAACAACATACCCATGAATCCATGATCTCATAGCCAGCAGACAACAGGCCACACAACACACTGAAACAACATGACTTCCATGATCATGATCATAGCCAGCAGACAACAGGCCACACCACTGAAACAACATACTTCCATGATCATGCAGAGACACAGCACAACAACTTGAACAACATGACTTCATGATCATAGCCAGCAGACAACAGGCCACACAACACTGAAACAACATCACTTCCATGATCATGATCATAGCCAGCAGACAACAGGCCACACAACACACTGAAACAACATGACTTCCATGATCATGATCATAGCCAGCAGACAACAGGCCACACAACACTGAAACAACATCACTTCCATGATATGATCATAGCCAGCAGACAACAGGCCACACAACACACTGAAACAACATGACTTCCAGATTGATCATAGCCAGCAGACAACAGGCCACACAAACACTGAAACAACATCGACTTCCATGATATCATAGCCAGCAGACAACAGGCCACACAACACACTGAAACAACATGACTTCCATGATCATAGCCAGCAGACAACAGGCCACACAACACACTGAAACAACATGACTTCCATGATCATGATCATAGCCAGCAGACAACAGGCCACACAACACACTGAAACAACATCACTTCCATGATCATGATCATAGCCAGCAGACAACAGGCCACACAACACACTGAAACAACATACTCGTCCATGATCATAGCCAGCAGACAACAGGCCACACAACACACTGAAACAACATGACTTCCATGATCATGATCATAGCCAGCAGACAACAGGCCACACAACACTGAAACAACATCACTTCCATGATCATGATCATAGCCAGCAGACAACAGGCCGCACAACACACTGAAACAACATGACTTCCATGATCATGATCATAGCCAGCAGACAACAGGCCACACAACACTGAAACAACATCACTTCCATGATCATAGCCAGCAGACAACAGGCCCACAACACACTGAAACAACATGCACTTCCATGATCATAGCCAGCAGACAACAGGCCACACAACACACTGAAACAACATGACTTCCATGATCATGATCATAGCCAGCAGACAACAGGCCACACAACACACTGAAACAACATCACTTCCATGATCTGACATAGCCAGCAGACAACAGGCCACACAACCACTGAAACAACATCACTTCCATGATCATGATCATAGCCAGCAGACAACAGGCCACACAACACTGAAACAACATGACTTCCATGATCATGATCATAGCCAGCAGACAACAGGCCGCACAACACACTGAAACAACATCACTTCCATGATCATAGCCAGCAGACAACAGGCCGCACAACACATGAAACAACATCACTTCCATTGATCATAGCCAGCAGACAACAGGCCGCACAACACACTGAAACAACATCACTTCCATGATCATAGCCAGCAGACAACAGGCCGCACAACACACTGAAACAACATCACTTCCATGATCATAGCCAGCAGACAACAGGCCACACAACACTGAAACAACATCACTTCCATGATCATAGCCAGCAGACAACAGGCCACACAACACTGAAACAACATCTTCCATGAATCATAGCCAGCAGACAACAGGCCACACACAACACACTGAACAACAACAGACATTTCCATGATCATGATCATAGCCAGCAGACAACAGGCCACACAAACACACTATCACGAAAACAACATCAACATTCCATGATCATGATCATAGCCAGCAGACAACAGGCCACACAACACACTGAAACAACATCACTTCCATGATCATAGCCAGCAGACAACAGGCCACACAACACACTGAAACAACATCACTTCCATGATCATAGCCAGCAGACAACAGGCCACACAACACTGAAACAACATGACTTCCATGATCATGATCATAGCCAGCAGACAACAGGCCACACAACACTGAAACAACATCACTTCCATGATCATGATCATAGCCAGCAGACAACAGGCCACACAACACACTGAAACAACATCACTTCCATGATCACAGCCAGCAGACAACAGGCCCCACAACACACTGAAACAACATCACTTCCATGATCATAGAACTATAATGGAAAGCCAACAGACCACTTTTAACACGTGGATTCCCGCATTCTGTCCACCAACTGCAAAAACTTAACCCTCTGACTCCCTCACCCTATCCACCAGCTTCCTGCACCCTTGGACTCCCTCACCCTATCCACCAGCTTCCTGCACCCTTGGACTCCCGACCCTGTCCACCAACTGCAAAAACTTAACCATCTGACTCCACACTATCCAGCAGGAAGCTGGTGGATAGGGTGAGGGAGTCAAACTACAAAGGGTTAGGTTTTTTTGCTTTGCTAGCATGTTTGACAAGGCCGGATGCTGGTGGACAAGATGAGCAGTCAACAGGCCCAAGCTTTTCATGTTGCAAGCTGGGACTGAACCAGAGACATCAGGAGTGAAAGGGTTAAAAAGAAACTGACGTCATAAGTAGGGAGTAGTGATGTCGTCTGCTAGCTAGCTGTGACGTAAAGGAACCGGGTGAACTTGGCAGCAGTCTGACCGGGTGGTCCACCAGCTGATCAAAGAGCACATTCACCACTCCCCCCATCACTGCCGTCAGGGCCCAGTCAGCATAATGTGACTGATATCATCTCTACGCTCACGTGCACATCATAAAACACACCACGATACAGTGCTGACACGTGCACACAGACAAACCCAGGCAAGCCAACACAGAACAGAGACAGGGTCACTTCAGTGCACTTCATGTTGCTTACAGACCAGCTGACCACTACAGCTAGACAGGGTCACTTCAGTGCACTTCATGTTGCTTACAGACCAGCTGACCACTACAGACAGACAGGGTCACTTCAGTGCACTTCATGTTGCTTACAGACCAGTTGACCACTACAGCTAGACAGGGTCACTTCAGTGCACTTCATGTTGCTTACAGACCAGCTGACCACTACAGCTAGACAGGGTCACTTCAGTGCACTTCATGTTGCTTACAGACCAGCCGACCACTACAGGGGTCACTTCAGTGCACTTCATGTTGCTTACAGACCAGCCGACCACTACAGCTAGACAGGGTCACTTCAGTGCACTTCATGTTGCTTACAGACCAGCCGACCACTACAGCTAGACAGGGTCACTTCAGTGCACTTCATGTTGCTTACAGACCAGCCGACCACTACAGGGGTCACTTCAGTGCACTTCATGTTGCTTACAGACCAACTGACCACTACAGCTAGACAGGGTCACTTCAGTGCACTTCATGTTGCTTACAGACCAGCTGACCACTACAGCTAACACCGCCTTATAAACCACTCCCAAGTTTAATGGGGTAAAAACAAGCAACGGTTTAAAAAACAAGCAATAATATATACACGTGCGCACACACACACACGTTTCTCCATCACACCATACAAGTGAACGAGAGAGAGAGAGAGAGGGGGGGAAGAGAGAGAAAGAAAGAGAGAGCGGGGGGAAGAAAGTGAGAAAGAGAGAGAGAGAGAGAGATGAACTTTTCCAAAATTATGGATATTAGCACATAACCCAAACTTACGAATGTACAGATATTACAAAAGAGAGAGAGAGAGGGCGGAGAGAGAGAGAGGGCGGAGAGAGAGAGAGAGAGAGAGAGAGGGCGGAGAGAGAGAGAGAGAGCGAGCGAGAGAGAGAGAGAGAGAGAGAGAGAGAGAGAGAGAGAGAGAGAAGGAGACAGGGAGAGAGAGATCTCCAAAAGTATAACTATTAGTAACAGAGACAGATGAAAGTTTCCAAAAGTATGAATATTAGCACATAACCCAAACTTACGAATGTAGATATTACAAGAGACAGAAAGACAGAAAGGGGGGGGGGGGGGGAAGAGGGGGACAGAAAGAGAGAGAGAGAGGAACAGACACAAAGAAGACAGACAGACAGACAGAGAGACAGACAGACAGGGTGGAAGGGTGGGGTGGGAGACAAGGGGAGAGCAGACAGAGCAGAAGTAAGGCAAAGCAGACCCGACAGAACGATGGAGAATGAAGTCACCGACTTTCACAGAAGCTGACGACCAAGCTGTTGCCGGGCTGATGCACTGTGGGTATAAACATGTTTTATTCAGGGACCTGTTTGTGGCATTAGTCTGAAAAGAAATGGACACATAAAGCAAAAATAACTTACAGCAGACCCAATCCTGAGACAAACAAAACGCACATGCTGGCGGATTATATTTCATGAACATATGGCAACACATCAAAGGCCAAAAATATACACACACAAAAAAAACAAAAAAAAAACAAAAAACAAAAAGAGAAGAAACGTGCGGCGGCAGCAACAAAAAAGAAAGAAAATCTGCAGTAGTCTAGATATGCTTCTTGATATGGAAACACAATTTGTTCAAGACGATTCATCGATCTTCGACAATTCCATATGCGTTCGACCCAAATCTACCAGTGATTATCTGAGAGATCCTTTGACCTGCGCAAAACCAAATACGCTGGCCAGGTATTGAAATGGGGGTGGGGGGGTGGGGGGTATGTAAATCACTATGTTAACACCACCAGAATGGCTATATAATACCACCGGAATGGCTACATAACACCACCAGAATGGCTACATAACACCACCAGAATGACTACATAACACCACCAGAATGATGGCTACATAACACCACCAGAATGGCTACATAACACCACCAGAATGACTACATAACATCACCAGAATGATGGCTACATAACACCACCAGAATGATGACTACATAACACCACCAGAATGACTACAAAACACCACCACAATGGCTACACAACACCACCAGAATGGCTACATAACACCACCAGAATGACTACATAACACCACCAGAATGACTACATAACACCACCAGAATGATGGCTACATAACACCACCAGAATGATGGCTACACAACACCACCAGAATGGCTACATAACACCACCAGAATGGCTACATAACACCACCAGAATGACTACATAACACCACCAGAATGGCTACATAACACCACCAGAATGACTACATAACACCACCAGAATGGCTACATAACACCACCAGAATGGCTACATAACACCACCAGAATGACTACATAACACCACCAGAATGGCTACATAACACCACCAGAATGACTACATAACACCACCACAATGGCTACATAACACCACCACAATGACTACATAACACCACCAGAATGACTACATAACACCACCAGAATGACTAATAACACCACCAGAATGGCTACATAACACCACCAGAATGGCTATTTAACACCACCACAATGACTACATAACACCACCACAATGACTACATAACACCACCAGAATGACTACATAACACCACCACAATGACTACATAACACCACCACAATGACTACATAAACACAGAATGACTACATAACACCACCAGAATGACTACATAACACCACCACAATGACTACATAACACCACCAGAATGACTACATAACACCACCAGAATGGCTACTTAACACCACCACAATGACTACATAACACCACCACAATGACTACATAACACCACCAGAATGGCTACATAACACCACCAGAATGGCTACATAACACCACCAGAATGACTACATAACACCACCACAATGACTACATAACACCACCACAATGACTACATAACACCACCAGAATGGCTACATAACACCACCAGAATGGCTACATAACACCACCACAATGACTACATAACACCACCAGAATGGCTACATAACACCACCACAATGACTACATAACACCACCACAATGACTACATAACACCACCAGAATGACTACATAACACCACCACAATGACTACATAACACCACCAGAATGACTACATAACACCACCACAATGACTACATAACACCACCACAATGACTACATAACACCACCAGAATGACTACATAACACCACCACAATGACTACATAACACCACCAGAATGACTACATAACACCACCACAATGACTACATAACACCACCAGAATGACTACATAACACCACCACAATGACTACATAACACCACCAGAATGATGGCTACACAACACCACCACAATGACTACATAACACCACCAGAATGATGGCTACACAACACCACCACAATGACTACATAACACCACCAGAATGACTACATAACACCACCAGAATGGCTACATAACACCACCAGAATGGCTACATAACACCACCAGAATGATGACTACATAACACCACCAGAATGACTACATAACACCACCAGAATGGCTACATAACACCACCAGAATGGCTACTTAACACCACCACAATGACTACATAACACCACCAGAATGACTACATAACACCACCAGAATGGCTACTTAACACCACCAGAATGACTACATAACACCACCAGAATGGCTATTTAACACCACCACAATGACTACATAACACCACCAGAATGACTACATAACACCACCAGAATGACTACATAACACCACCAGAATGACTACATAACACCACCAGAACGACTACATAACACCACCAGAATGGCTACTTAACACCACCAGAATGGCTATTTAACACCACCACAATGACTACATAACACCACCACAATGACTACATAACACCACCAGAATGGCTACATAACACCACCAGAATGACTACATAACACCACCAGAATGGCTACATAACACCACCAGAATGGCTACTTAACACCACCACAATGACTACATAACACCACCACAATGACTACATAACACCACCAGAATGACTACATAACACCACCAGATGGCTACTTAACACCACCACAATGACTACATAACACCACCACAATGACTACATAACACCACCAGAATGACTACATAACAACACCACAATGACTACATAACACCACCACAATGACTACATAACACCACCAGAATGGCTACATAACACCACCAGAATGGCTACATAACACCACCACAATGACTACATAACACCACCACAATGACTACATAACACCACCAGAATGGCTACATAACACCACCAGAATGACTACATAACACCACCACAATGACTACATAACACCACCACAATGACTACATAACACCACCACAATGACTACATAACACCACCACAATGACTACATAACACCACCACAATGACTACATAACACCACCAGAATGGCTACTTAACACCACCACAATGACTACATAACACCACCACAATGACTACATAACACCACCAGAATGACTACATAACACCACCAGAATGACTACATAACACCACCAGAATGGCTACTTAACACCACCAGAATGGCTATTTAACACCACCACAATGACTACATAACACCACCAGAATGACTACATAACACCACCAGAATGGCTACTTAACACCACCACAATGACTACATAACACCACCACAATGACTACATAACACCACCACAATGACTACATAACACCACCACAATGACTACATAACACCACCACAATGACTACTTAACACCACCACAATGACTACATAACACCACCAGAATGACTACATAACACCACCAGAATGGCTACATAACACCACCAGAATGATGGCTACATAACACCACCACAATGACTACTTAACACCACCACAATGACTACATAACACCACCACAATGACTACTTAACACCACCAGAATGGCTACATAACACCACCAGAATGATGGCTACTTAACACCACCACAATGACTACATAACACCACCACAATGACTACATAACACCACCAGAATGACTACATAACACCACCACAATGACTACATAACACCACCACAATGACTACTTAACACCACCACAATGACTACATAACACCACCAGAATGACTACATAACACCACCAGAATGACTACATAACACCACCACAATGACTACATAACACCACCACAATGACTACATAACACCACCACAATGACTACTTAACACCACCACAATGACTACATAACACCACCAGAATGACTACATAACACCACCAGAATGGCTACATAACACCACCAGAATGATGGCTACATAACACCACCACAATGACTACTTAACACCACCACAATGACTACATAACACCACCACAATGACTACTTAACACCACCACAATGACTACATAACACCACCAGAATGGCTACATAACACCACCAGAATGATGGCTACTTAACACCACCACAATGACTACATAACACCACCACAATGACTACATAACACCACCAGAATGACTACATAACACCACCACAATGACTACATAACACCACCACAATGACTACTTAACACCACCACAATGACTACATAACACCACCAGAATGACTACATAACACCACCAGAATGACTACATAACACCACCACAATGACTACATAACACCACCACAATGACTACATAACACCACCACAATGACTACATAACACCACCACAATGACTACATAACACCACCAGAATGGCTACTTAACACCACCACAATGACTACATAACACCACCACAATGACTACATAACACCACCAGAATGACTACATAACACCACCAGAATGACTACATAACACCACCAGAATGGCTACTTAACACCACCAGAATGGCTATTTAACACCACCACAATGACTACATAACACCACCAGAATGACTACATAACACCACCAGAATGACTACATAACACCACCAGAATGGCTACATAACACCACCACAATGGCTACATAACACCACCACAATGGCTATAGCAATGATTTTTAAGAGGGGCAGAATCATCTTTCACCCACCTCTGTTGAAATGACCATCCTTCTTTAGCACACTAACGTCTTTACCAACTGATACAACTTGCTGCGTTCTTGAAACCGGCCAATGAACGGAAATGATTGAAGTAAGATTGGCTATTTCCGCTAAGGGAGTTAATTCTAATCTGATCAGACATGCCAACGATGCTAGTTCGTAAATGATCGATCTTCGACGGGAAACCACGACAAACGTGCTCAAATCGATAGAAGCATTTTTTTTTTCGTGACAGATTTTTTTCTTTTGAAAACAAAACAAAAACAAAACAAAACAAAAAACACACCTACAACCACCAAATAAGGACTGAATTTGATAATATAAAGACCTGTGATCAAATCCAAGGACCTACAAAACCTTGTGCATTTCCACTCAAATGGCAAAACCTGTTAGCACCTGCAAAATCTGTGTGAACCCTAACAAACCAGCCAGTGTTGATACTGTAGGTTGACACTGAACTCATGACATGAGATCCCAGTACACAGCTCTACCAACAACACCAGACATCCCCAGTACACAGCTCTACCAACAACACCAGACATCCCCAGTACACGGCTCTACCAACAACACCAGACATCCCCAGTACACAGCTCTACCAACAACACCAGACATCCCCAGTACACAACTCTACCAACAACATCACAGATCCCCAGTACACAGCTCTACCAACAACACCACAGATCCCCAGTACACAGCTCTACCAACAACACCAGACATCCCCAGTACACGGGCTCTACCAACAACACCACAGATCCCCAGTACACAGCTCTACCAACAACACCACAGATCCCCAGTACACAGCTCTACCAACAACACCAGACATCCCCAGTACACAGCTCTACCAACAACACAGACATCCCAGTACACAACTCTACCACAACCAGTCCCAGTACACAGCTCTACCAACAACACCAGACATCCCCAGTACACAGCTCTACCAACAACACCGACATCCAGTACACAGCTCTATCAACAACACCACTCCCCAGTACACAGCTCTACCAACAACACCACAGATCCCCAGTACACAGCTCTACCCAACAACACCACAGATCCCCAGTACACAGCTCTACCAACAACACCACGATCCCCAGTACACAGCTCTATCCAACAACACCAGACATCCCCAGTACACAGCTCTACCAACAACACCACAGATCCCCAGTACACAGCTCTACCAACAACACCAGACATCCCCAGTACACAGCTCTACCAACAACACCAGACATCCCCAGTACACGCTCTACCAACAACACCAGACATCCCCAGTACACAGCTCTACCAACAACACCAGACATCCCCAGTACACAGCTCTACCAACAACACCAGACATCCCCAGTACACAGCTCTACCAACAACACCAGACATCCCCAGTACACGGCTCTACCAACAACACCAGACATCCCCAGTACACAGCTCTACCAACAACCACAGATCCCCAGTACACAGCTCTACACACACAGACATCCCCAGTACACAGCTCTACCAACAACACCAGACATCCCCAGTACACAGCTCTACCAACAACACCAGACATCCCCAGTACACAGCTCTACCAACAACACCAGACATCCCCAGTACACGCTCTACCAACAACACCAGACATCCCCAGTACATGGCTCTACCAACAACACCAGACATCCCCAGTACACAGCTCTACCAACAACACCAGACATCCCCAGTACACGCTCTACCAACAACACCAGACATCCCCAGTACATGGCTCTACCAACAACACCAGACATCCCCAGTACATGGCTCTACCAACAACACCAGACATCCCCAGTACACAGCTCTACCAACAACACCAGACAGCCGACAACAGGCGGGTATACAATGGACCACTCTGTGAAACGGTCCGGGAACCGTTTCAGACCTGTACCGTTCTGTACCGTTTTGCTCTGGCATGAAAAAAGCGTACCGACAGTGTGCTGACCCCAAGCTAGCACCAGTGAAAGAAGGTCGTGGTGTGCACTTTGTGTCTATCACTGCCACTCTTTTCCGACTTTATCCTGTGCTGGTTCTAAGGAACAAGGCGGTTTTGGTTTATTATGTGAGTGTGGCTCTGTAGTGACGTTCTATACCACACTGCTCTTCAATTTACCACTTCTTTTGCCGTACTCTGCCAGGTTTATCACACACACACACACACACACACACACACACACACACACACACACACACACACACACACACACACACACACACACACACACACCACACATCACAACACACTTTCCAATGGATTGATACATCAGCCCAAAGGTGAATTAATAATTTGGTCAAGTTGTCCCAGTTTAGCCATTGCTGTAATACAAAGAAAAGTAGCAAAACAGCAGGAAGCCAAAAAGAAAACTGCTTGCTTGCTAACGCCAAGGACTGTACCACCAGACGACCCAGCTGATACGAGGTCACACGAGCAGTAGCCCGCTGGAACATGAACAGTTTCACATCGCATCGTGATGAAGTTCCGGACCGTTACAGACCTGGAACAGTTCAGCCAGGGAAACACCGAAGTAAACAGCTCAGTTGACTGTAGAACCGTTTTGTTTTGCCAGTATAAATCGCCCAATAAAAAATGCGGCTCGCTTGAAGATTAAACCCATATGTTTGCATTTACACTTAATTACAGCATGGCGCTCTAACCAACAGAGCTAAACCGGTCATTACATGTGACCCGCTTTGTTGGTACTACACTACATGTGACCCGCCTTTTGTTGGTACTACACTACATGTGACCCGCTTTGTGGGTACTACACTACATGTGACCCGCTTTGTTGGTACTACACTACATGTGACCCGCTTTGTTAGGTACTACAGTAATTTGTTGAGCAAAAACTTCCCCACCATTCACACATTTCCTGTAAGTTTACCGAAGAAGGCATTATGTCAATTAACGTGGTAACATTTTCTATACACGAGCAGCATGAATACCAGGCCAGAGGAATACAGTCAGACAGCAGACATCGTCAGTCTGCACATGGGACTGACACGCTGGCAAGGTTCTGGGGGATTCTACTTTACTTGTGTAGGCTGTAAACTTGCCGTTCTAGTAAAAGGTTACAGTTGTGTTACGCAACGTACAGTTGTGATGTATATGTACGATGTTACGTGGTGCTACTTAATGAAGTTGCGCGTGCTTGCCTAAATGGCTGTTACTTCATCAATGTGATGTGGTAATCTTCAGTCACCGTTCCCCCCACCACAACCCCGCTCATATGTCCCCCAAGTCAAAGTGGAATGTTGTTTTATAAGGCTACAGTGGCCCTGTACTGGTTACACTCAACTCTTTCTAATGGAATGTTGTTTTATAAGGCTACAGTGGCCCTGTACTGGTTACACTCAACTCTTTCTAATGGAATGTTGTTTTATAAGGCTACAGTGGCCCTGTACTGGTTACACTCAACTCTTTCTAATGGAATGTTGTTTTATAAGGCTACAGTGGCCCTGTACTGGTTACACTCAACTCTTTCAT
>JAPXFY010000015.1:84505808-84508308 GCA_030674185.1 Monoplex corrugatus
TAATACCAGCTATGTAAGAACACACTTGTCCACAGTGCTATAATAATAACAATAGACACAACAGTCATAATACCAGCTATGTCAGAACACACTTGTCCACAGTGCTATAATAATAACAATAGACATGACAGTGATAATACCAGCTATGTCAGAACACACATGTCCACAGTGCTATAATAATAACAATAGACACAACAATGATAATACCAGCTATGTCAGAACACACTTGTCCACAGTGCTATAATAATAACAATAGACACAACAGTGATAATACCAGCTATGTAAGAACACACTTGTCCACAGTGCTATAATAATAACAATAAGCACGACAATGATAATACCAGCTATGTAAGAACACACTTGTCCACAGTGCTATAATAATAACAATAGACATGACAGTGATAATACCAGCTATGTAAGAACACACTTGTCCACAGTGCTATAATAATAATAATAGACATGACAGTGATAATACCAGCTATGTAAGAAACACACTTGTCCACAGTGCTATAATAATAACAATAGACATGACAGTGATAATACCAGCTATGTAAGAACACACTTGTCCACAGTGCTATAATAATAACAATAGACACAACAGTGATAATACCAGCTATGTAAGAACACACTTGTCCACAGTGCTATAATAATAACAATAGACACAACAATGATAATACCAGCTATGTAAGAACACACTTGTCCACAGTGCTATAATAATAATAATAGACACGACAGTGATAATACCAGCTATGTAAGAACACACTTGTCCACAGTGCTATAATAATAACAATAGACATGACAGTGATAATACCAGCTATGTAAGAACACACTTGTCCACAGTGCTATAATAATAACAATAGACACAACAGTGATAATACCAGCTATGTAAGAACACACTTGTCCACAGTGCTATAATAATAACAATAAGCACGACAGTGATAATACCAGCTATGTCAGAACACACTTGTCCACAGTGCTATAATAATAACAATAAGCACGACAGTGATAATACCAGCTATGTCAGAACACACTTGTCCACAGTGCTATAATAATAACAATAGACACAACAGTGATAATACCAGCTATGTAAGAACACACTTGTCCACAGTGCTATAATAATAACAATAAGCACGACAATGATAATACCAGCTATGTAAGAACAGACTGCTGACATGGCTATACTTTACGATTACTTTCCTAATATACCTTGATGTCATTCAGGCCCTAGGGATACACACACCTGCGGTATCGATCAAGAAGTCTGAAGACCACCTTCAATGACGCTTCCCTAGTGTGTATGAGACCACTGTGTGATCCGAGTCTTCTCAATGAGCTCATAGCGTACTCAACTGTGGACTGGAGCCAGTCGGGGACTGAAATATCCCACAACAGTCTTTTGGACAGATGGAGACTGGAACTCATCATCTTCCAGTCAGAAGCTTGTGGTGCAGTCCATTTGGCAACGCTGACTACTTGATAATCAACGTTAATTCGCCAACACATTCTGTTCACACACACACACACACACACACACACACACACACACACACACACACACAACAACAACATATATACACACACGCGCGCGCGCGCGCGCACACATTCCTTGGGTCAACCTGAATCATTCCCTCCTGCTGCCCGTCTTGCAGGAAAGGCAAGGCACCGGGCAAATAGTAGCAGACTCCTGGGGCCATGGAGTGTCCAATCCCACAAGAATAACCAAACAGTTTACCGCATAAACACCAGACCTTCCTAACGTCAGGCACACCGACATTCCTTGCTGGCCTTTTTATTAAATTTCCACATCAACACATACACACACACACAGGCACACACACAACGCACGTACACACACACAACAAACACACACGAGATGGGTACACTGATATCGACGGTATGATTGTGTATGCGCGTGCGTGGATGCGTGAGCGCGTGCGTGCGAGTCTGCGCGTGTGTATGTATATCTGTGTGTATATGTGTCAACAATGTATTATATACGTGAACGGTGATCTGATGTTCGTTCGCGCGTGCGCGCGTGTGTGTGTATACGTGCCCACGAGCGTGCATATGTACACGTGTGTGTGTGTGTGTGTGTGTTGTGTGTGTGTGTGTGTGTGTGTGTGTGTGTGTGTGTGTGTGTGTGTGTGTGTGTGTGTGTGTGTTACGTGATCTGTCCGTTCATACCACTCATTACAGCACACCGAGTGAAATTTACCACAAAATCAAGAGAGGAACTTTTTCATCTGTTCACGACATGGAAACCTGCCTAGCGCCTGTATCTAAGAAGAAATTATTTTAACATCATGTCAAGGTACATTAATCATATTACTTATAACAAAATCATTTAAGTGACGCTGAAAGATGTTTCATCAAACTGCGCACATCAAAGAAAGAGATGAAAAGTTCAAAGAACGATTTCAACTGAACTTCCTTCTGAGATGCTCATAACTTAGTTTTGAATTTCATTTTTGAGGAATAAAAACCTTGACCGTAAGTTCAC
>JAPXFY010000015.1:84510808-84513308 GCA_030674185.1 Monoplex corrugatus
AAATGGCTCGACCATCCTCTTTCCTTGCTTTCGCCTTTCTTTCCCATGTGAACCTTTTACTTTTCAGTGTAGGCCTACTTTTCGTTTTTTTCCTTTTCTCTATTCGATTACATTTAAAAACGTTTTGGTACAATTTCGTTCCAAATGATAAACTATGGACTGGTCAGGCCAATACACAATTACAACAATAACTGTGGTCTGTATATTTCTACAGTCATCTGATGAAGACATCAACATTATATTATATCTCTACAGTCATCTGATGAAGACATCAACATTATATTATATCTCTACAGTCATCTGATGAAGACATCAACATTATATTATATCTCTACAGTCATCTGATGAAGACATCAACATTATATTATATCTCTACAGTCATCTGATGAAGACATCAACATTATATTATATCTCTACAGTCATCTGATGAAGACATCAACATTATATTATATCTCTACAGTCTGATGAAGACATCAACATTATATTATATCTCTACAGTCATCTGATGAAGACATCAACATTATATTATATCTCTACAGTCATCTGATGAGGACATCAAAATTATATATTTCTACAGTCATCTGATGAAGACATCAACATTATACATTTCTACAGTCATCTGATGAAGACATCAACATCATACATTTCTACAGTCATCTGATGAAGACATCCAATTTATACATTTCTACAGTCATCTGATGAAGACATCCAATGTCATTTTGACAAGATAACCTTTCCCAACCAAATGCTGCAAAATCACATTGTAAAATTGGCAGAGTCAGCACATCAAGCAATGATAACAAGACGGTTGAGCATTCTAAGATTCTCCATTTCTCTGCCAGCTAAACGCGTTCTTCAATGTCCTTGACGATGGGCCAGAACACACAAACATACTGATACCATACTGTGAAGGATCCACACGGCCAGTTCAGTATTAGAGGGAAGAATGCGTGCAGGCGTGCGTGAGTGTGTGTGTGTGAGTGTGTGTGTGTGCGTGCGTGTGTGTGTGTCTGTGCATGCGTGAGCTTGTGTATATGTAAGTATGTATGCGTGTAAGTGTGCGTGCAACTGCAGGTGAGGGAGGGGGGGGGGGAGGCAGAATGAAGCAGATAGGGAAATGATGATGATGATGATGATGATGATGATGATGATGATGCTGATGATGATCTGTTTTTCGCACAAGAGAAGTGTAGGATTACTGGTGGCAAGGACTAATTGCCTCCTACTGCCTGTTGGCCCTGCCAGCTTTACCATGCAACGTAAGGTGTTGGCGAGGTGTTGGGTTATTATTATTGTTATCATTACTCTTACCCCACTCCCCCACTATTTCTTTTCCCCCCTAAAGTACAAGATGAAAGACGGGAAGCATGATTGAGGAGAGGAGGGGGTGGGGTGAGTTCAAGCCGTGTAAAGTTTTCAGACCTACCGGTACCGGTACCATTCTGTCCATGACCTTACTGAAACAATAGCATTTCTGTAGCTGGAAACTTCCCTCCTTCCTCCTTACTTTTATGCTTAAAGTTCTAAGACAGCAAATACAGAGCATACACAACTGTTTGAGATCTCTCAATCACACGTCAATTGATTAGTTTTCACACACACACAAAAAAGTTCCTTTTTCTAAATAAACCGAGGATAAAATAGTTTTCTGGGATCAATTAAAACGGTTGCATCTACACTGCAACTAATCAATTATTTTGACACTATGAACACTTACTACATTGACACTTTCTGTGGAACGAGTGAAGTAGTCAGTGAATGTTTTAACATATCCATGTCTGTGGAACGAGTGAAGTAGTCAGTGAATGTTTTAACATATCCATGTCTGTGGGACGAGTGAAGTAGTCAGTGAATGTTTTACCATATCCATGTCTGTGGGACGATGTGAAGTAGTCAGTGAATGTTTTAACATATCCATGTGTGTGGAAACGAGTGAAGTAGTCAGTGAATGTTTTAACATATCCATGTTGTGGAACGAGTGAAGTAGTCAGTGAATGTTTTTACAATATCCATGTCTGCTAGAACGATTTTCTTACAGTGCCACAGAAGCTACCACCAAATTTTCATTTTGCAATGTTTAAAATAAAACTTCAAATTGTGAACAATGAACCGATCCTTTTTTTTTTTTTTTTTTTTCGTAAATGCATTTAAAATTATTCTTAAAGATTTGTCTTTGCTTATTAGTCACATTCTCGCTGGTTGTCAGAGATCTTCCTCATCTCATGGTCAAAACATTACCAGGAAAAACCAACGGTGCCAGGAAAAGCCAATGGTGCCAGGAAAAGCCAATGGTGCCAGGAAAAACAACGGTGCCAGGAAAACCAACAGTACCAGGAAAAGCCAATGGTGCCAGGAAAAAACAACGGTACCATGAAAAGCCAACGGTGCCGAGAAAAGCCAACGGTGCCAGGAAAAGCCAACGTACCAGGAAAAGCCAACGGTGCCAGGAAAAGCCAACAGTACCAGGAAAAGCCAATGGTGCCATGAAAAGCCAATGGTG
>JAPXFY010000015.1:84518308-84565808 GCA_030674185.1 Monoplex corrugatus
GGGAAGGGGGAAGTATGGAGACAGGGTAAGGGGAGGGGGTAAGTATGGAGACAGGGTAGGGGAAGGGGGAAGTATGGAGACAGGGTAGGGGGAAGGGGGAAGTATGGAGACAGGGTAGGGGGAATATGGAGACAGGGTAGGGGGAAGTATGGAGACAGGGTAGGGGGAAGTATGGAGACAGGGTAGGGGGAAGTATGGAGACAGGATAGGGGGAAGTATGGAGACAGGGTAGGGGGAAGTATGGAGACAGGGTAGGGGAAGGGGAAGTATGGAGACAGGGTAGGGGAAGTATGGAGACAGGGTAGGGGAAGAATGGAGACAGGTAGGGGGAAGTATGGAGACAGGGTATGGGAAGTATGGAGACAGGGTAGGGGGAAGTATGGAGACAGGTAGGGGGAAGGGGAAAGTATGGAGACAGGGTAGGGGAAGGGGGAAGTATGGAGACATGGTAGGGGGAAGGGGGAAGTATGGAGACAGGGTAGGGGAAGTATGGAGACAGGGTAAGGGGAAGGGGGAAGTATGGAGACAGGGTAAGGGGAAAGTATGGAGACAGGGTAGGGGGAAGGGGGAAGTATGGAGACAGGGTAGGGGGAAGGGGAAAGTATGGAGACAGGGTAGGGGGAAGGGGGAAGTATGGAGACATGGTAGGGGGAAGGGGGAAGTATGGAGACAGGGTAGGGGGAAGTATGGAGACAGGGTAGGGGGAAGGGGGAAGTATGGAGACAGGGGAAGGGGAAGGGGGAAGTATGGAGACAGGGTAAGGGGAAGGGGGAAGTATGGAGACAGGGTAAGGGGAAGGGGGAAGTATGGAGACAGGGTAAGGGGAAGGGGGAAGTATGGAGACAGGGTAGGGGGAAGGGGGAAGTATGGAGACAGGGTAAGGGGGAAGTATGGAGACAGGGTAAGGGGAAGGGGGAAGTATGGAGACAGGGTAAGGGGAAGGGGGAAGTATGGAGACAGGGTAGGGGGAAGTATGGAGACAGGGTAGGGGGAAGTATGGAGACAGGGTAGGGGGTAGGGGAAGTATGGAGACAGGGTAGGGGGAAGTATGGAGACAGGGTAAGGGGAAGGGGGAAGTATGGAGACAGGGTAAGGGGAAGGGGGAAGTATGGAGACAGGGTAGGGGGTAGGGGGAAGTATGGAGACAGGGTAGGGGGAAGTATGGAGACAGGGTAGGGTGTAGGGGGAAGTATGGAGACAGGGTAAGGGAAGGGGGAAGTATGGAGACAGGGTAGGGGGTAGGGGGAAGTATGGAGACAGGGTAGGGGGTAGGGGGAAGTATGGAGACAGGGTAGGGGGAAGTATGGAGACAGGGTAGGGGGAAGTATGGAGACAGGGTAGGGGGAAGTATGGAGACAGGGTAGGGGGAAGTATGGAGACAGGGTAGGGGGAAGTATGGAGACAGGGTAGGGGGAAGGGGGAAGTATGGAGACAGGGTAGGGTCTGCTGCCTCACTCCTGAACAACCTCAGGGTTTAGTTTTTACGAGAGAGAGAGAGAGAGAGAGAGAGAGGAGAGAGAGAGAGAGAGAGAGAGACAGACTGACAGACAGACGGATAGACAAAGAAAAGCTTGATACAAGGCTGAACGCAAACTGGCATCAAGGAGAGAAGCTGTCATTTTCATCTGCTGAATTACAGGACTACCAGTCGTTTTATTATTTTTGAACACTGATCCTAACCCAAACCCCAGAATTAATGCAGAATGTCTTCTAACTGAATGGCCCAAACCATCACTCTGACCCTCACCAAAATGAGCAGCAAGGAAACAATTAACAGTTGGAGAAAGACAATAAATAAATAAATAAATAAATAAATAGGAAACAATTAACAGGTGGAGAAAGACAATAAATAAATAAATAAATAAATAAATAAATAAATAAATAAATAGGAAACAATTAACAGGTGGAGAAAGACAATAAATAAATAAATAAATAAATAAATAAATAAATAAAAAATAAACAAAACCCCAAGCCCTTTTAGTCAGGAGGACGAACAATGTTGCCTGAGCAAGGTCTTTGTTTTGGCCACACCCTTCTTTCTCCAATGCTTTCCCTCGCACGCCTGCCCCCCCCCCCCCCACCCTTCTCCACCTCAACCGTCATTTCCCAGCTCCTTAAAACAAAGCATTAACATGTAGGCCTACTGTCTTACTAGTGGATATCATCAGATATACAACACTGGTAGTGCTATCAATGTAACACTCACATCTGTGCTATTTCCTGCTTCTCTGACTGTGTACTCAACAGAGGAAGTGCTTACATAGTTGGTCAAGAGAAGGGACGGAATAACAATATATTATATATACATGTACATGGCAGTTCCCATCATACACATACAGCATACGACAGCTGTTGATTCATCAACAGACAAGTGGTCAATAAAGGACAAGATGACTGACAACAGGAAGACATTGTGAGTAAAGACTCGCGCACAGACTGCTGAGCAGAAAGCAAGAAGACTGACAACAGAAAGACATTGTGAGTAAAGACCCGCGCACAGACTGCTGAGCAGAAAGCAAGAAGACTGACAACAGAAAGACATTGTGAGTAAAGACCCGCGCACAGACTGCTGAGCAAAAAAGCAAGACGACTGACAACAGAAAGACATTGTGAGTAAAGACCCGCGCACAGACTGCTGAGCAAAAAAGCAAGATGACTGACAACAGAAAGACATTGTGAGTAAAGACCCGCGCACAGACTGCTGAGCAAAAAAGCAAGACGACTGACAACAGAAAGACATTGTGAGTAAAGACCCGCGCACAGACTGCTGAGCAAAAAAGCAAGACGACTGACAACAGAAAGACATTGTGAGTAAAGACCCGCGCACAGACTGCTGAGCAAAAAAGCAAGATGCCAGAAAATGCTGACGAAAGTAGACAAAGACGACGTCACTCCACATACAACAAAAGACAGAAATGATGTCAGTCTACAAATAAGACAGATTAATGTCAGTCTATAAAGAAGACATGATGATGTCAGTCTGCAGATATTATACAGATGATGTCAGCCTATAGACATAATACAGATGATGTCAGTCTACAAATAAGGACAGATGACGTCAGTCTACAAAGAAGACAGATGATGTCAGTCTACAGACAAAGACAGATGATGTCAGTCTACAAACAAGACACATGATGTCAGTCTACAAACAAAGACAGATGATGTCAGTCTACAAATAAGGACAGATGACGTCAGTCTACAGAGAAGACAGATGATGTCAGTCTACAGACAAAAGACAGATGATGTCAGTCTACAAACAAAAGACAGATGATGTCAGTCTACAAACAAAAGACAGATGATGTCAGTCTACAAACAAAAGACAGATGATGTCAGTCTACAGAGAAGACAGATGATGTCAGTCTACAGACAAAAGACAGATGATGTCAGTCTACAAACAAAGGACAGATGATGTCAGTCTACAAACAAGACACATGATGTCAGTCTACAAACAAAAGACATGATGTCAGTCTACAAACAAAAGACAGATGACGTCAGTCTACAGAGAAGACAGATGATGTCAGTCTACAGACAAAAGACAGATGATGTCAGTCTACAAACAAAAGACAGATGATGTCAGTCTACAAACAAAAGACAGATGATGTCAGTCTACAAACAAAAGACAGATGATGTCAGTCTACAAACAAAAGAAGACCGATGATGTTAGTGTACAAACAAAACAAGACGGAGCAGACGTCATTTTATTCCTGCAAACAGTCTACAAAGGGACGAAGACCGAGCGTCAACACTACATGTAGTGTAAGGTGACAGAATATAGGAAAGCTGCCAACGTCTATTGTCCAGGAGAAGACAGGGCAAAGTGCCACACGGAGCACCCACACGATGATGAGAGGGCAGAATACCAGTCTGACACAACTGCCATCATAAGCTGAGTACGGACAACGAATAGAGTAAAGCGACCAGGGACTGAAGAAACTCCAACAAAAAGAACATCTCTGACACTACTCCAGGGTCTAGACTTAAACCCTGAAGAGCAGGGACACAACAAATCTTATGTTGTTTACAACCCACAAAATTGTACCGCCACCCCCCACACCCCCAGACACCTTCCTTCCCACAGTTAAAAAAATCACCCAACCCTCCACATCTAAGTAAACATGAACATGGGCTCTGAACAGGCAATGTTCTGTGACAGTCAGAAAATACTAAACACAGACTTCAGTGACTAATATTTTTGTCAGGCCGTTTTGTGTGTGTGTGTGTGTGAACCCTCCCCCCCCCCCCCCCCCCGTCTGTTAGCGATTGAGACATAATTTTCCTAAAGTATTTTGATGACCTATCCCAGTTGGTCTAAACCAGCTGAAGCTGGGCCTTCATGACCTTTTGTTGACGACCCACATTGCTGCTGTCAGTGATTTTCACACCTCTCTCTCTCTCTCTCCCCTCATGTCTGCTACATAAATTCCTTCTTTCCCCCTCCCTTCCTGGCGCCAGTTCTCTCGGAGTTTTCGCCACAATCCAAGTACTTTCACATCTGTCTATGATGTTTGTGCCATACACTACACACAGAATCCTTGCTGCTTTCAGTGCTCAGAAAACTTGTTGAAAATGTAGCGGTTGCTACACAGCATGTAGACGGGGACAAAGCAGTATTAATAACTATATACCACAGCACATACTTTTATCACAGCACATATTATGTGCAAAAATCAGAGTAGCACTGTCAAAGTGACAATCTGAGTATTAATAACTATAATTATATCACAGCACATATTATGTGCAAAAATCAGAGTAGCACTGTCAAAGTGACAATCTGAGTATTAATAACTATAATTATATCACAGCACATATGTGCAAAAATCAGAGTAGCACTGTCAAAGTGACAATCTGAGTATTAATAACTATAATTATATCACAGCACATATTATGTGCAAAAATCAGAGTAGCACGGTCAAAGTGACAATCTGAGTATTAATAACTATAATTATATCACAGCACATATGTGCAAAAATCAGAGTAGCACTGTCAAAGTGACAATCTGAGTATTAATAACTATAATTATATCACAGCACATATTATGTGCAAAAATCAGAGTAGCACTGTCAAAGTGACAATTCTGAAACAAGTCTCAATATCAATATCATGTCACACTTGTGTATAAAAAAATATCTAAGCACAGAGAATAATGAAGTCATTGGTGACGTGACGTAACTATGGTTTCATTGTAAGGACGGTAATGGGGAGAAAAGAAATAAACTGAAATATCGTTTCACGTTAAAAAAAAATCCTGATGATGAAATCTGTTTGCTTTTTTTTTTTTAATGCATTTATTTATTTTCTGTTCTATTACATCATTATTATTTGGATTTTTTCTGTCCCAAGTTCTACGCTGCCTCAGAACGCTGATCCCACAGCACTTGTTTCATCTCCACAACACTTGTTTCATCTCCACAACACTTGTTTCATCTCCACAACACTTGTTTCATCTCCACAACACTTGTTTCATCTCCACAACACTTGTTCCATCTCCACAACACTTGTTTCATCTCCACAACACTTGTTTCATCTCCACAACACTTGTTCCATCTCCACAACACTTGTTTCATCTCCACAACACTTGTTCCATCTCCACAACACTTATTTCTTCTACACAACACTTGTTTCATCTCCACAACACTTGTTTCATCTCCACAACACACCATCAACCTCAAGTTTATTCAAAGTCCCTCTTCCAACCACAAGCAAGCCACCGTGGTACCACCCACCAGAGGAGACCCAGCACTGCTTGCAAATCACTTTGGTGGAATTCAACAGTGCATGTTCTAATGCACAAAGGGCAATAACTACTACTCCCCCTGCTGATGACAGTAAATCGCTCTATTGTGGAGTCACACACTGTGAAAAGACCACCCCAGTACTGATAGTTGATTCTCATCATACCAATGTGTACTATAATGAAAAGACCCACCCCAATACTGACAGTTGATAATAATAATAATAATATATTTTATTTATATAGCGCAAAATCTTGATAAAATCAAATCTAAGCGCTGAGCGTATACATGCTTACATACCTACATACATATGAGCGTATACATGCATACATACATGCTTACATACTTACATACATAAATCTAAGCTGAGCGTATACATGCATACATACATACATACATAAATCTAAGCGTATACATACATACATACATACGTACGCACATGCATACATAATAATTACAATATTTATATAGCGCAAATCTCGACAAAATCAAATCCAAGCGCCGAAAAGACACACACGCACACACGCACGCACGCACACACACGCACACACACACACACACATGCATGGCCACAAATGGGGAGAAAAGAATAAAAGCAATAAAAGCAAGAATAAAACCAATGGAAAACCACAGAGAGCACATCATATACAATTATATATTAAAACAAAGTGATTCCCCTCCGAGCGGAGACAGGCTGCAGAGGGGGGTTGAGTGAAGTTAGGATTTTATGCAGAGGAGAAAAGGTGAGTTTTGAGAGCGGACTTGAAGGAGGCAAAAGTAGGTTGCTGACGGACTGAGAGAGGAAGTTTGTTCCAGGAGAGTGGACCAGAAACAGAGAAGGCTCGTGGACCATAGGTATTGAGCTTAGTGCGTGGAGAGCGAAAAGTCAGAGGATCGGAGGCAGAGCGGAGGGTACGTGAGGGAACATAGATCTCAAGTAGGCTTGACAGGTAATCGGGGCTGCGTTATTGAGGCTTTTGTAGCACATGGTGTCTAGTTTGTACTGTATGCGCTTTGATACAGGGAGCCAGTGAAGTTGTGCCAGGAGAGGAGATATGTGGTCAGCTTTTTTCTTTTTGAGTACAAGGCGTACAGCATTGTTTTGAATGCGCTGTAGGATGTGAATGGTGGAGGCAGGAAGACCAGACAGGAGTGAATTGCAATAGTCAATGCGAGACATTATGAAGGAGAGAACGAGTTTTGCAGTTGTTTCCACAGAGAGATACTTCCTGATCAGGCTTATACGATGGAGATGATAGTAGCAAGATCTGGCAGTTTGAGAAACAAAGTTGTTCATGGACAGGGTAGAGTCAATACAGACACCAAGGTTTTTAGCTGAATCAGAAATTGGGACTGATGTGTTACATAATGGGAGAGAAAGAGGAGGCAGCTGGGAAAGTTTCTGATGGGTGCCAATGAGGATAGCTTCTGTCTTGTCGTCATTAAGCTGAAGTCTATTGTGTGTCATCCAGTTCTTAATGTCCGAGTAACACTCAGTGGTGCGAGTCAACAGGCGCTGTATATTATCAGGTGAGTCACTATCTTGAAGTTGGGTGTCATCAGCATAGAAGTGGTGTTTTATAGAGTGGGAGTTGATGATGGTGGACAGGGGGGAGGTATAAAGAGTGAAAAGAACAGGGCCAAGGACAGATCCTTGTGGAACACCACAGGTCAGGTATGCAGGTTGAAAGTAAGTGCCATTGATGAGAACAGTTTGCTTTCTGTTTGATAAATACGAAGTGAAAAAGGAGAGAGCAATGTCAGAGATGCCAAAAGTATGATGAAGTCTAGAAAGGAGAATACCACATCATACCAATGTGTACTATAATGAAAAGACCCACCCCAATACTGACAGTTGACTCATCATACCAATGTGTACTATAATGAAAAGACCAACCCCAGTATTGATAGTTGACTCATCATACCAATGTGTACTATAGTGAAAAGACCCACCCCAATACTGACAGTTGACACATCATACCAATGTGTACTATAGTGAAAAGACCCACCCCAATACTGACAGTTGACACATCATACCAATGTGTACTATAGTGAAAAGACCCACCCCAATACTGACAGTTGACACATCATACCAATGTGTACTATAGTGAAAAGACCCACCCCAATACTGACAGTTGACACATCATACCAATGTGTACTATAGTGAAAAGACCCACCCCAATACTGACAGTTGACACATCATACCAATGTGTACTATAGTGAAAAGACCCACCCCAATACTGACAGTTGACACATCATACCAATGTGTACTATAGTGAAAAGACCCACCCCAATACTGACAGTTGACTCATCATACCAATGTGTACTATAGTGAAAAGACCCACCCCAGTACTGATAGTTGACACATCATACCAATGTGTACCCAATGTGTACTATAGTGAAAAGACCCACCCCAATACTGACAGTTGACTCATCATACCAATGTGTACTATAGTGACAAGACCCACCCCAATACTGACAGTTGACTCATCATACCAATGTGTACTATAGTGAAAAGACCCACCCCAATACTGACAGTTGACTCATCATACCAATGTGTACTATAGTGAAAAGACCCACCCCAATACTGACAGTTGACTCATCATACCAATGTGTACTATAGTGAAAAGACCCACCCCAGTACTGACAGCTGACTCATCATAACCAATGTGTACTATAGTGACAAGACCCACCCCAGTACTGACAGTTGACACATCATACCAATGTGTACTATAGTGAAAAGACCCACCCCAGTACTGACAGCTGACTCATCATACCAATGTGTACTATAGTGACAAGACCCACCCCAGTACTGACAGTTGACTCATCATACCAATGTGTATTTTACAGCATTAACCTGGCTGGCAGACAGTGGCCCACACTCTGCCCAACAGTCTTCCCCCAGTGACAGACTGTTCCAGACACACCACCATGGCCACGCTACTCTGGCTCCTTTCTACCGCCCTGATTGTGGCAGCTTTAGCTGCCCCCACTCCAAAGTGCCCAAGCCGATGCACGTCCTGCATGAACGGTGTAGCAGAGTGTTCCAAGCGCAGTCTGGTCACTCCACCCAAAGACTTCCCAAGCGGCACAAGAAAGATCATCATGGACGGCAATCACCTGCGTGTTCTGGGTGCTCGCAGCTTCCAGAGCATGAAGGCTTTGGAGGTGCTGAGAATGAAAGGTGAGTGAGGAATCACTGACGATTTTGTCTTCACTTTTTCTGCTTGGCTCAGAATGCTCTTTTCTGTCAAAATTACAAGTAATAATATTAACTGCTGAATATTCTAATGATAAAGTTCACAGTCTGCTACCCTTGTGAATATTTACGAGTCATAGGACATTAAGATTCATGACAGATCAGGAAGGTCAAGCCCATTAAGGGAGCTTTAACAATCAGGAAAAGAAAACCTGGAAGAGACAGAATGATGACTACCAGCTGATTTCAGCTACTGAGTTGGTTAAGAGTTGTCTTGAGGTGTGACAATCTCTGTAATCATACAATGTGTGTCAAGAAGAGGAGATGATCTGTCCATTCTGTTGTCTTCAAAGCATAGCGCCAGACTCCTTGTGAGGCCTTTCACCTGGTGGAATCTGAACTTTTGACTATGGACCTGCACATGAGCAGCTTTCACTTACACAAGACTTTACTACTGTAATCACAGAATCCCTTCATCCCCTTTCACCTCAACATGTGATTGACACACTGTGTGTGTTTGTGTGTGTCTATGTGTATGTCTATGTGTGTGTGTGTGTGTGTGTGTGTGTATATGTATATATGTGTATGTGTGTGTGTGTGTGTGTGTGAGTGTGTGCGTGTGTGTGAGAGACGGAGGGCGACAACTTAGGTCCAACTTGCTTTACAGGCTCAGGCTCTTCATTGTGTGTGTGTGTGTGTGTGTGTGTGTGTGTGTGTGCGTGCGTGCGTGCGTGCGTGCGTGAGTGAGTGTGTGTGTGTGTGTGTGCGTGAGTGCGTGAGTGAGTGTGTGTGTGTGTGTGTGTGTGTGTGTGTGAGTGAGTGAGTGAGTGAGTGTGTGTGTGTGTGTGTGTGTGTGTGTGTGTGTGTGTGTGTGTGTGTGTGTGTGTGTGTGGTGTGTGTGTGTTGCGTGCGCACACACTATCGTATTATGTGTGTGCGTGTACTGTCATGCTATGTATACATGTGTGTGTGCATGCGCGCATGCATATGTGTAAATGTGTGTAATATATGTGGTGTGTGTGCTGGAGACGTGTTCGTTCATATTACTTTGCTCTCCTTCATTCTTTGTAACTAGTGAAACTACTGATTCTTTACCGTAATACTTGTTTTCATTTCTGTTATTGTCTGATAATGTTCTGTTGTTGTAAAGTGTTGTAACAACGTTTTGACACTTACAATGTTTGTACCATAAAGTTTTGACACTTACAATGTTTGTACCATAAAGTTCAATCATTTTCATTTAACATTTAATCCTGCTGTTCAGTTGCAACCATTTGTAACGCCATTTAACTATGTGTGTGTTCACCATACCTTCACCCAATCATACATGTCAGTCAACCACTATACGAGTCACAGCATGGTAACATACCTGTCACATACCTTCACCCAATCATACATGTCAGTCAACCACTATACGAGTCACAGCATGGTAACATACCTGTCACATACCTTCACCCAATCATACATGTCAGTCAACCACTATACGAGTCACAGCATGGTAACATACCTGTCATATCGCAGTACCAGACTAAAAACCACAGTAAAGAGAAATACACGGCTGGATTATTTTGTTTTGTTTTCCTTAACCCATTGACTCCCACGCCCTTTCCACCAACTACAGAAACTTAACCCTTTGACTCCCTCGTCTTATCCACCGGCTTCCTGCAGGAAGCTGGTGGATAGGTTCAGGAAGTCAAAGGGTTAAGTTTTTGCTTTGCCAGCATGGTTGACAACGTAGGATGCTGGTGGACAAGGTGCGGGAGTCAAAGGGTTAAACACAGTTGACTGATGTCCTTTACATATTCATTACATGTCCTTTACATATTCATTACATGCCCTTTACATATTCATTACATGTCCTTTACATATTCATTACATGTCCTTTACACATCCATTACATGTCCTTTACATATTCATTACGTCCTTTACATATTCATTACATGTCCTTTACATATTCATTACATATTCATTACAGGCGAAAGATCTTTCCTTTTGGACAGAGAATCGGACAATATCTGAATACCATTCTGCCTGCAAATTCACAACAGGAGCGTGCCACTGCTGTGCGGAAATGTTGTGAACATACATGTATTTTTCATGCAATTTTCTGACTTTTGCGTACTGTTTGGTTTGAACTTGAAAATCAATGCGAAACACAAGGATCACGGATAAACCATACAATGTGGCAAGTATGTCTATCCACCAGTTTCTTCCAGGATACTGATGGATATGGTTAGGCACAGAAAGGGTAAAAAAAAATCAATGATTAGGGAGTGAAAGGGTTAAAAAAACCTCAATGGTTAGGCTGCAAAAGGGTTAAAAAAAATCAATGGTTTGACAGTAAAAAGGTAAAACAAATCAATGGTTAGGCAGTGAAATGGTTAAAAGATACATTTGAGTATGAAGAAAAAGAAAGGGAGGGAAGGAGTCATGGGCTACCCAACACAGCCAGTAACATCCACACCTGTCCTATGTAACAGGTAACAAGGTGCGTGTGGTCAAGAAGGCTGCCTTCAAGAAGCTGCCCAGCCTGATGACTCTGGACCTGTCCAATAACCAGCTGGTCAAGATCTACAGCAAGGGCTTTGAGGGCATGCAGCAACTGCAGACCCTTTCCCTGCAGTACAATAAGCTGCGCAGCATGGCCAGGATCTTCGATGCCACGCCAAAATTGTATCAGCTCAACCTGGCCTTCAACCGACTACGGTCCATCGGAAAGAACGACCTGAGGACTCCTACTCGGGTCCACTACCTGGATCTGAGGAACAATCGTATCACCAAGATCCACCCTGATGCCTTTAAGCATCTTCAGTTGTTGAGGTGAAGGGGTGCAGCAGCTGGCGCGTGTGTGTGTGTGTGTGTGTGTATGTATGTGTGTGTGTGTTTGTGTGTGTGCATGAGTGTGTGCATGCGTGTGTATGAGTGAGTGAGTGAGTGAGTGAGTGAGTGTGTGGTGTGGTGTGGTGTGTGGTTTGATGTGATGTGGTGTGGTATGGTTGTGCATGGACGCGTGCATTTTTGTTATGATTTTATGTGTGCATTCTTGGACATAATTGTTCAGAAGGCAAAAATGGTTAACAGATGTTCACAAGAAAGAGGCAGACAGACACAGTTAACACCACAAACACAATGAGACACAGTTAACACCACAGACACAATGAGACACAGTTAACACCACAGACACAATGAGACACAGTTAACACCACAAACACAATGAGACACAGTTAACACCACAGACACAATGAGACACAGTTAACACCACAAACACAATGAGACACAGTTAACACCACAGACACAATGAGACACAGTTAACACCACAGACACAATGAGACACAGTTAACACCACAAACACAATGAGACACAGTTAACACCACAGACACAAAGAGACACAGTTAACACCACAACACAATGAGACACAGTTAACACCACAAACACAATGAGACACAGTTAACACCACAGACACAATGAGACACAGTTAACACCACAAACACAATGAGACACAGTTAACACCACAAACACAATGAGACACAGTTAACACCACAGACACAATGAGACACAGTTAACACCACAGACACAATGAGACACAGTTAACACCACAAACACAATGAGACACAGTTAACACCACAGACACAAAGAGACACAGTTAACACCACAAACACAATGAGACACAGTTAACACCACAAACACAATGAGACACAGTTAACACCACAGACACAATGAGACACAGTTAACACCACAGACACAATGAGACACAGTTAACACCACAGACACAATGAGACACAGTTAACACCACAGACACAATGAGACACAGTTAACACCACAGACACAATGAGACACAGTTAACACCACAAACACCAATGAGACACAGTTAACACCACAAACACAATGAGACACAGTTAACACCACAAACACAATGAGACACAAACACAATGAGACACAGTTAACACCACAAACACAATGAGACACAGTTAACACCACAAACACAATGAGACACAGTTAACACCACAGACACAATGAGACACAGTTAACACCACAAACACAATGAGACACAGTTAACACCACAGACACAATGACACAGTTAACACCACAGACACAATGAGACACAGTTAACACCACAAACACAATGAGACACAGTTAACACCACAGACACAATGACACAGTTAACACCACAGACACAATGAGACACAGTTAACACCACAAACACAATGACACAGTTAACACCACAAACACAATGAGACACAGTTAACACCACAAACACAATGAGACACAGTTAACACCACAGACACAATGAGACACAGTTAACACCACAAACACAATGAGACACAGTTAACACCACAAACACAATGAGACACAGTTAACACCACAGACACAATGAGACACAGTTAACACCACAAACACAATGAGACACAGTTAACACCACAAACACAATGAGACACAGTTAACACCACAAACACAATGAGACACAGTTAACACCACAAACACAATGAGACACAGTTAACACCACAGACACAATGAGACACAGTTAACACCACAAACACAATGAGACACAGTTAACACCACAGACACAATGAGACACAGTTAACACCAAAACACAATGAGACACAGTTAACACCACAGACACAATGAGACACAGTTAACACCACAAACACAATGAGACACAGTTAACACCACAAACACAATGAGACACAGTTAACACCACAGACACAATGAGACACAGTTAACACCACAAACACAATGAGACACAGTTAACACCACAGACACAATGAGACACAGTTAACACCACAGACACAATGAGACACAGTTAACACCACAGACACAATGAGACACAGTTAACACCACAGACACAATGAGACACAGTTAACACCACAAACGCATTGAGACACAGTTAACACCACAGACACAATGAGACACAGCTAACACCACAAATACAATGAGACACAGTTAACACCACAGACACAATGAGACACAGTTAACACCACAAACACAATGAGACACAGTTAACACCACAGACACAATGAGACACAGTTAACACCACAAACACAATGAGACACAGTTAACACCACAGACACAATGAGACACAGTTAACACCACAAACACAATGAGACACAGTTAACACCACAGACACAATGAGACACAGTTAACACCACAGACACAATGAGACACAGTTAACACCACAAACACAATGAGACACAGTTAACACCACAAACACAATGAGACACAGTTAACACCACAGACACAATGAGACACAGTTAACACCACAGACACAATGAGACACAGTTAACACCACAGACACAATGAGACACAGTTAACACCACAGACACAATGAGACACAGTTAACACCACAGACACATGAGACACAGTTAACACCACAGACACGAGACACAGTTAACACCACAAACACATGAGACACAGTTAACACCACGACACAATCAGACACAGTTAACACCACAAACAAAATCTGAAACTGTAACTCAACCAAAGGAAACAACTTCACTTTCTATCTGAGCATGATCACCACAGTCACCACATTACATGATCACCACAGTCCACACATTAACACAATCACATATCACACACATCAAATCACCACAGTCAACACAACATTACATTACCACAGTCACACAATTACATGTCACACAGTCACCAAACATTACACACAATCACCACAGTCAACACAACATTACATGATCACCACAGTCACCACAACATTACACACAATCACCACAGTCAACACAACATTACATGATCACCACAGTCACCACAACATTACACACAATCACCACAGTCACCACAACATTACATGATCACCACAGTCACCACAACATTACAACATCACCACAGTCACCACACTACATGTCACCACAGTCAACACAATTACATGATCACCACAGTCACCACAACATTACACACAATCACCACAGTCAACACATTACACACAATCACCACAGTCACACACATTACATCACCCATCACCCAACATTACACACAATCACCACAGTCACACAACATTACACACAATCACCACAGTCACACTTCACATACCAAGTCAACACAACATTACACACAATCACCACAGTCAACACAACATTACCATCACCAGTCACACAACATTACATCACCACAGTCATCCACATACACACAATCACCACAGTCAACACAACATTACACACATCACATCACCACTACATCACACATACATTACACACAATCACCACCAAAACATAACATTACACAATCACCACAGTCACACAAACATTACAACACAATCACCACAGTCACCAACTTCACACAATCACCACAGTCACCACAACATTACACACAATCACCACAGTCAACACAACATTACAGATCACCACAGTCAACACAACATTACACAATCACCACAGTCACACAAATTACACACAATCACCACAGTCACACACATTACACACAATCACCACAGTCAAACAACATACACATCACCACGTCACCACACATTACAAATCCCACAGTCAAATTACCTCACACAGTCACACACATTACACACAATCACCACAGTCACACAACATTACTGATCACCACAGTATCAACATCCCAGTACACATACAATGCACACAGTCACACAACAAAATGATCACCAGTCAACACATTACAATCACACATCACACAATTACATGATCACCACAGTCACACAACATTACACACCAATCACACTCAACACATTATACACACCTTAACCTCACCACCACACACTGAAACATATCCCTCAGTCACACATTACACCTACCACAGTCACCAGATTCAGATTAAGTCATTGTTTGACACAACATTATACCAATCAGTACTATGACATACATTAACATAATTCCACCAACAACAATTGAACAGTACATTGGCACCACAGTCTACCAGTCAACACTTTACCTTCACCCTGGTCAATCTAACTTTACATGACCCACATAGTCTCTATTACTGATCTCCAGTCTGTCACTTTTACTGCTGTCACCATACACACATTCTCCCAACACACATCAACACCCAGTCACCACAAATTAACACATACACAGTCAAACTACAACAACCTACAGTTCACACAGTCACACTAACATTAACATATCACACGTCACACACTATTACCATTCACCACAGTCACACATTCACACAATCACCACAGTCAACAAACATTACATGATCACCACAGTCAACACAACTTACATTCTCACACGTCACCACAACATTCACACAATCACACAGTCAACACAACTATTACAATCACCACAGTCACACTACATTCATCACCACAGTCACACAACATTACACACAATCACCACAGTCACACAACATTACAGACACCCACAGTCACCACACATTACACACAATCACACGTTACACAACATCATGATCCCACAGTCACACACACATTACACACAATCACCACAGTCACACAACTTACACACACACAGTCAACACAACATTACATGACACCACAGTCATCACAATTACATGATCACCACAGTCAAACACATTACACACAATCACCACAGTCACCACATCATTACAATCACCACAGTCACCACAACATTACACACAATCACCACAGTCAACACAACATTATACACAATCACCACAGTCAACACAACATTACACACAATCACCACAGTCAACACAACATTACATGATCACCACAGTCAACACAACATTACACACAATCACCACAACATTACATGATCACCACAGTCAACACAACATTACACACAATCACCTTCAAACACCAATTATGTTTTAACCCTTTGACTCCTGCACCGTATCCACCAACTGCAAAAACTTAACCCTTTGATTTTCTCACCCTATCCAGCAGCTTCCTGCAGGGTGATGGCGTCAAAGGATTAAGTTCTTGTTTTGCCAACATGGTTGACAATGCAGGATGCTGATGGACAGGGTACGGGAGTTAAAAGGTTGAAGAAGTTCCCAACAACAAAGTTGAAGGTAATTGGCCAGCCAGGAGCTGTCAGACTCCTTGTGAGGCCTTTCACCTGGTGCAATCTGAACTTTGACTATGGACCTGCACATGAGATTTTCTCTGTTTCGTTTGTTTGGTTGGTTGGTGGTATTTTTCCTGGCTGTCCCATACACAGCTAATTCTGGCTCTCCAACACACTTCCAAGCCAACCAAAATAAAGGCACTGTAACAGTGTAAGAGCAGGGTATGCAATCTAAAGCACTGGGGACAGTTTTTCACAATGCTATGACGATGAAAATGAAAATGATAACGACGATGCTATGGAGTTCCATTTCAGACTGACAGTGTGTGAAAGGTCTGTACTCTACGTTTTTCTTTAATAATATGTCCTGATGGCAACCAGGCCTGAGAGACACAGACACATGTGGTGTTGGTCAAGAAATCTGATCAACATCCTCAATAACGTATAGATCTGTAAAATGGATGACACTTGACTGTTTGATCCCAGTCTTGTCAAGAAACCTTACAGCACGCTCAACTGTGGTCAGAAGGCAGCCACGTCTGGCAAAATCCACAATTTTTTGGACTGCTGGGGGTTTGGACTTGTGACCTTCCAGTCAGTGATTCATTGCACTAACCACTTGGACATGTCAACTGGTCTTCTTTACCATTTTCACTGGCAAGCCAGGAATCAATGCTATTATCCACAATGTTGTCTATGTGCAGGTATCTGTTCCTGAACAAGAACCCCCTGGTGACCGTACCTGACATGACCTTTGGCAGTAAGGTGTTACAGCTGGTGGACTTCTCCAGCTGTCGTCTGACTCACGTGCCCAAGACCATGCCACAGTCAGTGTCCGACTTCCGCATCAGTGACAACAAGATCATGCAGGTCAACGACACTGACTTCACTGTGAGTTGTCTTTTCCTTCTGGCTTCACTGTGAGTTGTCTTTTCCTTCTGACTTCACTGTGAGTTGTCTTTTCCTTCTGACTTCACTGTGAGTTGTCTTTTCCTTCTGACTTCACTGTGAGTTGTCTTTTCCTTCTGACTTCACTGTGAGTTGTCTTTTCCTTCTGACTTCACTGTGAGTTGTCTTTTCCTTCTGACTTCACTGTGAGTTGTCTTTTCCTTTTGACTTCACTGTGGGTTGTCTTTTCCTTCTGACTTCACTGTGAGTTTCTTTTCCTTCTGACTTTTCCTTCTGACTTCACTGTGAGTTGTCTTTTCCTTTTGACTTCACTGTGAGTTGTCTTTTCCTTCTGACTTCACTGTGAGTTGTGTTTACCTTTTCGATCTTCGTATCTCTCTTACATTTTCCTGAAATGAAAACGGAGGAGATGGACACCATAGTTAAGCAGTTAGGACACTGGACGTCCAGCTGGAAGGTCAGGGTTTGAAGCTACTTAGGTACTGCCTAGTGCTGGGCAAAACACACACATGTTGAAGTCACAGGTGAATGTGTGTGCACATCTGCTTGTGCCTCAACCCCACTGTCTGTATAAGCCAGCAGAACACCAGACATGCACTGTACACAACCCTAACTCCACTGTCTGTATTAAGCCAGCAGAACACCAGACATGCATTGTACACAACCTAACTCCACTGTCTGTATAAGCCAGCAGAACACCAGACATGCATTGTACACAACCCTAACTCCACTGTCTGTATAAGCCAGCAGAACACCACACGCACTGTACACAACCCTAACAAACCCTCTGTCTGTATAAGCCAACAGACACCACACGACTGTACACAACCCTAACAACCCTCTGTCTGTATAAGCCAACAGAACACCACACGCACTGTACACAACCCTAACCCTCTGTCTGTATAAGCCAGCAGAACACCACATGCACTGTACACAACCCTAACCCCTCTGTCTGTATAAGCCAACAGAACACCAGACATGCACTGTACACAACCCTAACTCCACTGTCTGTATAAGCCAGCAGAACACCACTACACTGTACACAACCCTAACTCCACTGTCTGTATAAGCCAACAGAACACCAGACATGCATTGTACACAACCCTAACTCCACTGTCTGTATAAGCCAGCAGAACACCAGACATGCACTGTACACAACCCTAACTCCACTGTCTGTATAAGCCAGCAGAACACCACATGCACTGTACACAACCCTAACAAACCCCACTGTCTGTATAAGCCAACAGAACACCAGACATGCATTGTACACAACCCTAACTCCACTGTCTGTATAAGCCAGCAGAACACCAGACATGCACTGTACACAACCCTAACTCCACTGTCTGTATAAGCCAACAGAACACCACATGCACTGTATACAACCTAACCCCACTGTCTGTATAAGCCAACAGAACACCACATGCACTGTACACAACCCTAACTCACTGTCTGTATAAGCCAACAGAACACCAGACATGCACTGTACACAACCCTAACCCCTCTGTCTGTATAAGCCAACAGAACACCACATGCACTGTATACAACCTAACCCCTCTGTCTGTATAAGCCAACAGAACACCACATACACTGCACACAACCCCTAACATAAGTGTAAACCATGTCATTGTTTGGTGTTTTATGGAAACACCAGACATACACTGCACACAACCCCTAACATACAGTAAGTGTAAACCATGTCAGTGTTTGGTGCTTTATGGAAACACCAGACTTCAGTATGCAGACTGCGCAGCATAATATCTACATGGTGTGGGCGAAACAGCATGAGAAAACCATCGCTTGGAATATACAATGGGAAAAATAAACAAATATACAATCTGAAAAAAGGAGGACCCCAAGATTCTCAGAATTAAACCCTAAAAGAAGTAAATGCTGTATAAATCTTAATGAACGAAATGTGTTGGACTGGACATTTTTGCATTATGATGGTTGTTTCACTTTAGCATTCTATTAAAAAAAAAATCAAACGGATGAAAGCAAGTGTGTGTGTGTGTGTGTGTGTGTGTGTGTGTGTGTGTGTGTGTGTGTGTGTGTGTGTGTGTGTGTGTGTGTGTGTGTGTGTGCGCGCGCTTGCGTGTGTGCGCTTGCGTGTGTGCATGCTTACTTGCATGAGTGTGTGAGTGTGTTTGCTTGCATTTAAGCGGAGAAAAGTGCTCAAACAATTTGGGGTTGAATAGTACTAAGAATGCGCTTTTTGAGTTACAATGTCATAAAAATTCACAGGTGGGGAAGAAGGGGGCGCAGGCAGCAATGCAGAAATAGCAGCAAAAATTGATCAGACATTCACAAGTAGACTGTTTTTATACTAGTGTCAGGAACGAATCTTCAAGCAGCACACCAATATCTGTCGATTGTTTTTGGTACATGCCTTAGAACTCAGTGACTGTTACCAACTTGCTGCCATGCCAGCATTACTGTCACTCAAGACAAGGTGTCTTTGTTTCAGAACATGACCAATATGAGGCTGTTGGCTCTCAACAACAACGAGCTGCACTTTGTGGCCAACGGGGCCTTCACCAAGCTCACCAACCTGGACGAGATCTGGCTGAGAAACAACAAGCTGGTCTACATCCCGCGGGGTCTGCCCGACAACCTGCGCAAACTGTACATGGATTCCAACAAAATCCGCGAGATTGAAGACGGGCTCTTCACCAACGCATCACGCCTGGACTATCTGACTGTGGAGAACAACCGGATCAATCGTATCAACAACAAAACCTTTCTAGGACTCAAGTTTCTCAAGTCCCTCAACTTCCAGGGCAACCGACTGCGTATAATCGAGGGGGGCACATTCAATTCCTTAGGCAACCTGTCCACTCTGTCCCTGTCCAACAACCCCCTGGAGATGGTGGAGGACGACGCCTTTGTCAACCTAGAGAACCTCACCTTCCTTCACATGGACATGTGCGGCGAGAAGATGACTCTGGAGCAGAACTTTCTGACTCAGATGCCCCGACTGAAGCAACTGAGCATGATGAACAGCCCTGGTCTGGGCAAGGCCTTTGTGGAGATGGTGGCTACCACCCCTACCTCCCCACTCAAGCAGCTCACAGAGATTGACCTGACCTACAATGACCTGTACACACTGAGCCCCAACATGCGTGAGGTCTTCCCTGCACTCCACGCCCTGGCTCTGGATGGTAACTCATGGATGTGTGACCGACGCCTGGTGTGGCTGAGGGAGTGGATGATCAACAGTGATGTAAGCTTCTCCAAATATGAAGAGGTCATCTGCGAGCATCCTTATGCCCTGAAAGGTCGCCCAATTCGTGATGTGAACGAGGAGGACTTTGTGGAGGTGGCCCCTACAACAGAAGCTCCCAGCATGGATGACTACAACAAGATGATGGCAGACAAACAGACCAGTAACTCCACCTCCTCTGGCACCCTGCCCTCACCTGCAGCCATGCATGACAACTCTCTGCCCATTGGCGCAAAACTTCCTCCTGACACATCCAGGCTTTCCAACAAGGCGAAGAAAGGCAAAAAGTCCAGCAGCAAGAAATCCAGGAGACAGCGCAAGGGCAAAGGCAAGGGACGTAAGAAACGCGGCAAGAAAGGCAAGGGAAGGAAACGGAGGAACAGACGGGCCAAGAAGTCAACGGCTACTGACCTCATAACAGGTTAAATTGAGTGAGACTTAAGTCCATCACAAACACTAGAGGGGTCCCGCCTCTTTCACTGCACTCTGAATGAATGTGTGGGAACAAGCATGGCTACCTTGGGTGCTTGTGATGAGATGCCACTATTATGTTCTACTGCTATAGTGCTAGCCCTTCAATGCATTGATACACTCTCTGTTGTTCATGTCAGACGAAATAATCCAATCATAATGTATCTGAGAAATGCAATGTGGACATACTCTCCTTTATGATTTCGTACACTGAAATAGAAATGTTCTTCATGAAGATCATCAAAACAGACATAAGGATATGGCTAACATTAACATATAACTCATGCTTTCACTGTTGTAAATAAATGTTTTGTGATGATGCATCCTTTTTAAATTACAACGTGTTTGTTTATGATAGTTCTTCCCCAAGTACGTGTACATTCATTATTTTGTATTTTCACATTTTTTTACAAATACACTTTGCCACGTGTTACACATAATATTTGAACATGGCACTGTCCGTACCATATGGAAAATCAACTAACTCATTCACATATTTACATTCTGTTTTCCCAAATCAGTCTGTCTTAGCAAACTCAGGCCAACACCAAGTGTGTTAATGGGCTTCTAGCCATGACCAAGTCAGGTGCACAAAACTACCACACTTGGGACAACAAAACTGAACAAGACATGCTGCAATGAAATGTCATTGCATACATGAAAAGGTTTCAGTGTCAGAATACCAACATAAAAATAACAACATAGTTCAGTGCAGAGATAATGTATACCCCGTGTAGATGTGATATGGCTATAATGTAGGCTTTTGACTCAAGCACACTTCTTCTTAACAATGTTGACAACAATAACAACAACAATACTAATAGTCCTGTATTCAAACAGTTAAGTACTGTTTTAACCAATGGATCAAAACATGCTACCAGAAAGCAAACACTATTAGCTACCAACTATTACCTGTAGCATCCAAGCATCCCCTTGAGCACCAAAAGAAAACTACTCAATGCCATCTTCATCTCAACTCATACATACACATCAGTGCCAGATATGGACACTGACAAAATCGCTCAAAGGGAAATTAATAGTTTGTGAGATGAAATGTTTCAGGACGACAGCTAATAATATTGAGGGACAGGGTTAGTAATGAGAAAATCAAACCGTGGGATTAACATCAATCCTACATCACACATAAAGGCAGCAGATAAAGTGGTGTGGACATGTCACAATGATGACCCCCACATCACACATAAAGGCAGCAGATAAAGTGGTGTGGACATGTCACAATGATGTCCCCCATCCAACCAGCCCAGCATGCATACAATTCCAGATATTCTACCACAAGAGCCAGAGGGAGACCAAGGCTATGCTGGGGTGACATGGTAGCAGACACACTGGGCACATTCAACATGTCCCTTACCATAACCTGACATGGTAGCAGACACATTGGGCACATTCAACATGTCCCTTACCATAACCTGACATGGTGGCAGACACATTGGGCACATTCAACATGTCCCTTACCAAAACCTGACATGGTAGCAGACACACTGGGCACATTCAACATGTCCCTTACCATAACCTGACATGGTAGCAGACACACTGGGCACATTCAACATGTCCCTTACCATAACCTGACATGGTAGCAGACACATTGGGCACATTCAACATGTCCCTTACCATAACCTGACATGGTAGCAGACACACTGGGCACATTCAACATGTCCCTTACCATAACCTGACATGGTAGCAGACACATTGGGCACATTCAACATGTCCCTTACCATAACCTGACATGGTGGCAGACACATTGGGCACATTCAACATGTCCCTTACCATAACCTGACATGGTGGCAGACACATTGGGCACATTCAACATGTCCCTTACCAAAACCTGACATGGTAGCAGACACATTGGGCACATTCAACATGTCCCTTACCAAAACCTGACATGGTAGCAGACACATTGGGCACATTCAACATGTCCCTTACCATAACCTGACATGGTGGCAGACACATTGGGCACATTCAACATGTCCCTTACCAAAACCTCCTGTCTCACTGCAGGCAGACGCTTGTGTCTCCCCTCAACATCTCACAGTATGATCATCACAGTTTTTACGGTGGTAATGGGTAATCTGACCCAATCAGTTTCCTGTGGTAATGGGTAATCTGACCCAATCACTGTTTACTGTGACAATGGGTAATCTGACCCAATCACTGTTTACTGTGGTAATGGGTAATCTGACCCAATCAGTTTCCTGTGGTAATGGGTAATCTGACCCAATCACTGTTTACTGTGGCAATGGGTAATCTGACCCAATCACTGTTTACTGTGGTAATGGGTAATCTGACCCAATCACTGTTTATTGTGGTAATGGGTAATCTGACCCAATCACTGTTTACTGTGGTAATGGGTAATCTTACCCTGTCACTGTTTACTGTGGTAATGGGTAATCTGACCCAATCACTGTTCACAGTGGTAATGGGTAATCTTACCCTATCACTGTTTACTGTGGTAATGGGTAATCTGACCCAATCACTGTTTACAGTGGTAATGGGTAATCTGACCCAATCACTGTTCACAGTGGTAATGGGTAATCTGACCCAATCACTGTTTACTGTGGTAATGGGTAATCTGACCCAATCACTGTTTACAGTGGTAATGGGTAATCTTACCCTGTCACTGTTTACTGTGGTAATGGGTAATCTGACCCAATCACTGTTTACAGTGGTAATGGGTAATCTTACCCTGTCACTGTCAACCATGTCAACTGTTTACAATATTCTAGTTCACACAGTAACAGCTACAACAACCATGTCAACTGTTTACAATATTCTAGTTCACTGACATTAACAGCTATAACAACCATGTCAACTGTTTACAATATTCTAGTTCACTGACATTAACAGCTATAACAACCACATCAACTGTTTACAATATTCTAGTTCACTGACATTAACAGCTATAACAACCACATCAACTGTTTACAATATTCTAGTTCACTGATGTAGTAACGGTATAACCAACCACCTCAACTGTTCAGTATGTGCCCAGGTACTGAGAAACTTCGTGTTTTACCAATGCACCAGCTGAAATGCATTAAGTGTTCATATTTCAATTCATATTTCAATGCATTAAGTGTTCATATTTCAATGCATTAAGTGTTCATATTTCAATGTTGTGTCAGGGGTGAACTGTACTCCACCCATGAAAAAATTCATAACCACAGCTATGCACTGCCTCTGTCCAAGTGTTTATAAACTACTACTTGGGACCCTCTATTCCTTTTTTTCCATCTTACTTTATCAATTTATAAATTTGATTTCTGGCTGAATTTCATTCAATTTTGTTTGACTTTATTATCTTAATTTTCATAATTTCAATCAATGGTCAATGGAAACATTGTAACTCCTCAGATAAACACAAGGATTTACAAGTTTTCAAGCCTCCACTGACGATTTGTTTTCCCCCACACAAACTTTTATTTATATAGTTTCAGATTGTCTAATGTTGAGAATCTGCTGAATTACATATTTCTTATTCATTTTGGTTTTTTTCTTTCTCTCTTTTTTTCCCCTCTTTCAATGTCTGTACATAAAGAAATGTGTGTGTGCTGAAACATGGAATTGTAGTCTGTGTACATGTACAGTAGGTGTGTGTGCTGTTTTTTCACACTGTCCATGCTATGCCTGTCATTGGTATGATGTTTGTCAGTTTATACAGTGGCCACAGTAAAGAGTCTTAAAAGGAAAGATGCCTGACATGTCAATACAATGATGACTGATCAGTGATGAATGTTCTGTCATGTGTGTGTGTGTGTGGAGAGAGAGAGAGAGAGAGAGAGAGAGAGAGAGAGAGAGAAAGAGTAGAGAGAGAGTGAGAGAGAGACAGAGAGAGAGAGAAAGAGCAAGAGAGAGAGAGAGAGAGAGACAGAGAGAAAGAGAAAGAGCAAGAGAGTGAGAGAGAGAGAGAGACAGAGAGAAAGAGAGAGAAAGAGCAAGAGAGTGAGAGAGAGAGACAGAGAGAAAGAGAGAGAAAGAGCAAGAGAGTGAGAGACAGAGAGAGAGAGAGGGAGACAGACCGACAGACAGAGAGCGAGACACAGAGAGAGAGTGATGATGATGATGATACTGATGCTGCTGCTGTCGCTGATGATGATGATGACGGTGATGATGACGCTGTTAATGATGACGATGATGATGAAATTATTTCCCAACATCACAGACGTGAGCACAAATCTGTTCTTGCTTAATTACATATTAATATATAACAACATTCAAGACAGAGACGAGACAAAAAGAAACTGAAGACAGAAAGAAGAAGACAGAAAGAAGACAGAAAGAAGAAGACAGAAAGAAGAAGACAGAAAAAGAACACAGAAAGAAGAAGACAGAAAGAAACAGAAGACAGAAAGAAGAAGACAGAAAGAAGAAGACAGAAAAAAAGACAGAAAGAAGAAGACAGAAAGAAACAGAAGACAGAAAGAAGAAGACAGAAAGAAGAAGACAGAAAAAAAGACAGAAAGAAGAAGACAGAAAGAAGAAGACAGAAAGAAACAGAAGACAGAAAGACGAAGACAGAAAAAGAAGACAGAAAGAAACTGAAGACAGAAAGAAAAAGACAGAAAGAAACAGAAGACAGAAAGACGAAGACAGAAAGAAACAGAAGACAGAAAGAAGACAGAAAAAGAAGACAGAAAGAAGAAGACAGAAAGAAGAAGACAGAAAGAAACTGAAGACAGAAAGAAGAAGACAGAAAGAAGACAGAAAGAAACTGAAGACAGAAAGAAGAAGACAGAAAGAAGAAGACAGAAAGAAGAAGACAGAAAGAAACTGAAGACACAAAGAAGAAGACAGAAAGAAGAAGACAGAAAGAAGAAGACAGAAAAAAAGACAGAAAGAAGAAGACAGAAAGAAACAAAAGACAGAAAAAAGAAGACAGAAAGAAGAAGACAGAAAGAAACTGAAGACAGAAAGAAGAAGACAGAAAGAAGAAGACAGAAAGAAGAAGACAGAAGAAGAAGACACAAAGAAGAAGACAGAAAGAAACTGAAGACAGAAAGAAGAAGAAGACAGAAAGAAGAAGACACAAAGAAGAAGACAGAAAGAAGAAGACACAAAGAAGACACAAAGAAAGAAGACAGAAAGAAGAAGACAGAAAGAAACTGAAGACAGAAAGAAGAAGACAGAAAGAAACTGAAGACAGAAAGAAAAGACAGAAAGAAACTGAAGACAGAAAGAAGAAGACAGAAAGAAGAAGACAGAAAAGAAGAAGACAGAAAGAAGAAGACAGAAAAAAAAGACAGAAAGAAGAAGACAGAAGAGAACAAAAGACAGAAAAAAGAAGACAGAAAGAAGAAGACAGAAAGAAATGAAGACAGAAAGAAGAAGACAGAAAGAAGAAGACAGAAAGAAGAAGACAGAAAGAAGAAGACACAAAGAAGAAGACAGAAAGAAATGAAGACAGAAAGAAGAAGACAGAAAGAAGAAGACACAAAGAAGAAGACAGAAAGAAGAAAACACAAAGAAGACACAAAGAAGAAGACAGAAAGAAGAAGACAGAAAGAAGAAGACAGAAAGAAATGAAGACAGAAAGAAGAAGACAGAAAGAAACTGAAGACAGAAGAAGAAGACAGAAAGAAATGAAGACAGAAAGAAGAGACAGAAAGAAGAAGACAGAAAGAAACTGAAGACAGATAGAGAAGACAGAAGAAGAAGACAGAAAGAGACAGAAAGAAGAAGACAGAAAGAAGAAGACAGAAAGAAGACACAAAGAAGAAGACACAAAGAAGAAGACAGAAAGAAGAAGACAGAAGAAGAAGACAGAAAGAAGAAGACAGAAAGAAACTGAAGACAGCAAGAAGAGACAGAAGGAAACTAAAGACAGAAAGAGGACAAGAGACAGAAACTCAGAAAGAGAGAGGAGGGGGAACTCATGACAGAAAGAGGACTCGAGAGAGAGAGAGAGAGAGAGAGAGAGAGAGAGAGAGAGAGAAGAGAGAGAGAGAGAGAGAGAGAGATGAGAGGAGAGAGGAAGAGAATTCAAACAGAAAGAAAGACTCAAGACACAAAGGCCTTCAATGACTTGGGCCAATAACCCCTATCATAATGGGCCAATAACCCCTATCATAATGGGCCAATAACCCCTATCATAATGGGCCAACAACCCCTATCATAATGGGCCAAACAACCCCTATCATAATGGGCCAACAACCCCTATCATGATGGGCCAACAACCCTATCATAATGGGCCAACAACCCCTATCATGATGGGCCAACAACCCCTATCATAATGGGCCAACAACCCCTATCATGATGGGCCAACAACCCCTATCATAATGGGCCAACAACCCCTATCATAATGGGCCAACAACCCCTATCATAATGGGCCAACAACCCCTACCATAATGGGCCAACAACCCCTATCACAATAGGCCAATAACCCCTATCATAATGGGCCAACAACCCCTTCATAATGGGCCAACAACCCCTATCATGATTGGCCAACAACCCCTATCATAATGGGCCAACAACCCTATCATAATGGGCCAACAGCCCCTATCATAATGGGCCAACAGCCCTATCATAATGGGCCAACAACCCTATCATAATGGGCCAACAACCCCTACCATAATGGGCCACAACCCTACCATAACGGGCCAACAACCCCTATCACGATGGGCCAATAACCACTATCATAATGGGCCAACAGCCCCTATCATAATGGGCCAACAGCCCCTATCATAATGGGCCAACAACCCCTATCATAATGGGCCAACAACCCCTTCATAATGGGCCAATAACCCCTATCATGATGGACCAACAACCCCTATCATAATGGGCCAACAACCCTATCTATGGGCCAACCTATCATAATGGGCACCAACAAATGGCACCCTATCATAATGGGCCAACAACCCCTATCATAATGGGCCAACACCCTACCATAATGGGCCAACACCCTATCACGATGGGCCAATAACCCTATCATGATGGACCAACACCCCTACCATAATGGGCCAACAACCCCTATCACGATGGGCCAAAACCCCTATCATATGGGCCAACAACCCCTACATAATGGGCCAACAACCCCTATCACGATGGGCCAATAACCCCTATCACAATAGGCCACAACCCCTACATAATGGGCCAACAACCCCTATCACGATGGGCCAAAACCCCTATCACATATGGCCAACAACCCCTACCATAATGGGCCAACAACCCCTATCACGATGGGCCAATAACCCCTATCATATGGGCCAACAACCCCTATCATAATGGGCCAACAACCCCTATCACGATGGGCAACAACCTATCTAATGGCCACCCTATCATATGGCAACACCCTATCCATGGGCATACCTATCACGATGGGCCAAAACCCCTATCATGATGGGCCAACAACCCCTATCATAATGGGCCAACATCCTTCATAACTGGGCCAACACCCTATCATAATGCCACACCCTATCATAATGGGCCAATCAACCCCTATCAAATGGGCCAAAACCCCTATCATAATGGGCAACACCCCATAATGCCAACACCCTATCATAATGGGCCAACATCCTACATACATATGGGCCAACAACCCCTATCATAATGGGCCCTAACTGACAGCCTTCATAATGGCCAAACCCCTATCATAATGGGCCAACAACCCTATCATAATGGGCCAAACCCCTATCATAATGGGCCAACAACCCCTATCATATATGGGCCAACAACCCTACATAATCAAAAGCCATAATCCAACAACCCCTATCATAATGGGCCAACAACCCCTATCATAAGGGCCAACAACCCCTATCATAATGGGCCAACAACTCCTAGCATAAATGGGCCAACAGTACCCTATCATAATGGGCCAACAACCCCTATCATAATGGGCCAACAGCCCTATCATAATGGGCCAACAACCCCTATCATAATGGGCCAACAACCCTATCATAATGGGCCAACAATCCCTATCATAATGGGCCAACAACCCCTATCATAATGGGCCAACAACCCCTATATCATAATGGGCCAACAGCCCTATCATATGGGCCAACACCCTATCATAATGGGCAACACCTTTATAAGGCCAACACCCTATCATAATGGGCCAACAGCCCTATCATAATGGGCCAACAGCCCCTATCATAATGGGCCAACAGCCCCTATCATAATGGGCCAACAGCCCTATCATAATGGGCCAACAACCCCTATCATAATGGGCCAACACCCCTATCATAACGGGCCAACAGCCCTATCATAATGGGCCAACACACCCTATCATAATGGGCCAACAGCCCTATCATAATGGGCCAACAGTCCCTATCATAATGGGCCAACAGCCCCTATCATAATGGGCCAACAGCCCCTATCATAATGGGCCAACAGCCCCTATCATAACGGGCCAACAGCCCCTATCATAATGGGCCAACAGCCCTATCATAATGGGCCAACAGCCCCTATCATAATGGGCCAACAGCCCCTATCATAATGGGCCAACAGCCCTATCATAATGGGCCAACAGCCCCTATCATAAGGGCCAACAGCCCCTATCATAAGGGCCAACAGCCCCTATCATATGGGCCAACAGCCCTATCATAAGGGCCAACAGCCCCTATCATAATGGGCCAACAGCCCCTATCATAATGGGCCAACAGCCCCTATCATAATGGGCCAACACCCCTATCATAATGGGCCAACAGCCCTATCATAATGGGCCAACCATCAGTCCCACCATATGGGCCAACAGCCCCTATCATAATGGGCCAACAGCCCCTATCATAATGGGCCAACAGCCCTATCATAATGGGCCAACAGCCCCTATCATAAGGGCCAACAGCCCCTATCATAAGGGCCAACAGCCCTATCATAATGGGCCAACAGCCCCTATCATAAGGGCCAACAGCCCCTATCATAATGGGCCAACAACCCTACATAATGGGCCAACAAGCCCCTATCATAATGGGCCAACAGCCCTATCATAATGGGCCAACACCCCTATCATAATGGGCCAACAGCCCCTATCATATGGGCCAACAACCCCTATCATAATGGGCCAACAGCCCCTATCATAATAGGCCAACAACCCTATTATAATGGGCCAACAGCCCCTATCATATAGGGCCAACAGCCCCTATCATAATGGCCAACAACCCCTATCATAATGGGCCAACAACCCCTATCATAATGGGCCAACAGACCCCTATCATAATGGGCCAACACCCCTATCATAACGGGCCAACACACCCTATCATAATGGCCAACATACAAGAACACCCTATCATAACAGGGCCAACACCCTATCATAATGGGCCAACAGCCCTATCATAAGGGCCAACAGCCCCTATCATAATGGGCCAACAACCCTATCATAATGGGCCAACAGCCCCTATCATAAGGGCCAACAACCCTATTCATAATGGGCCAACCCTATCATAAGGGCCAACAGCCCTATCATAATGGGCCAACAACCCTATATAATGGGCCAACAACCCCTATCATAATGGGCCAACAACCCTATCATAATGGGCCACAACCTATATAATGGGCCAACAACCCTATCATAATGGGCCAACAGCCCTATCATAATGGGCCAACAGCCCTATCATAAGGGCCAACAGCCCCTATCATAATGGCCAACAGTCCCTATCATAATAGGCCAACAGCCCCTATCATAATAGGCCAACAGCCCCTATCATAATGGGCCAACAACCCTATCATAATGGGCCAACAGCCCCTATCATAATGGCCAACACCCCTATCATAACGGGCCAACACCCCTATCATAATGGGCCAACATCCCTATATAATGGGCCAACAGCCCCTATCATAACGGGCCAAAGCCCCTATCATAATGGCCAACACCCTATCATAATGGCCAACACCCTATCATAATGGGCCAACAGCCCCTATCATAATGGGCCAACAGCCCTATCATATAGGCCAACAGCCCTATCATAATGGGCCAACACCCTATCATAATGGGCCAACAGCCCCTATCATAAGGGCCAACAGCCCTATCATAATGGGCCAACAGCCCTATCATAATAGGCCAACAACCCTTATCATAATGGGCCAACAGCCCCTATCATAATAGGCCAACACCCTATCTTATATGGGCCAACAACCCCTATCATAATAGGCCAACAACCCTATCATAATGGGCCAACAGCCCTATCATAATAGGCCAACAACCCTATATAATGGGCCACACACTAAGCCAACTCCTATCATAATAGGCCAACAGTCCCTATCATAATAGGCCAACAACCCCTATCATAATGGGCCAACAGTCCCTATCATATAGGCCAACAGTCCCTATCATAATAGGCCAACATACCCTATCATAATGGCCAACACCCTATCTATAATGGCCAACAGTCCCTATCATAATAGGCCAACAGCCCCTATTATATGAACGGCCTACAGCCCCCTATCATAATAGGCCAACAGCCCTATCATAATAGGCCAACAACCCTATTATAATGGGCCAACAGCCCTATCATAATGGCCAACAGCCCTATCATAATGGCCAACAGTCCCTATCATAATAGGCCAACAGCCCTATCATAATGGGCCAACAACCCTATCATAATAGGCCAACATCCCTCATTAATGGGCCAACAGTCCCTATCATAATAGGCCAACAGTCCCTATCATAATAGGCCAACAGCCCTATCATAATAGGCCAACAGCCCCTATCATAATAGGCCAACAACCCTATCATAATAGGCCAACACCCTATCATAATAGGCCAACAACCCCTATCATAATAGGCCAACAACCCCTATTATAATGGGCAACAGTCCTATCATAATGGGCAACAGTCCTGTCACACCAGTTTCACTCTGATAAACACAATACAACACCAGGTTTAATCATGCACACTCCTCACTGCCGTGCATATACTGCAGAAGACAGATGTTCAAGTCCCAAGGGAATGCACACTGAATGCCCAAAGGCTTTATGCTGACAGCTTGAAAACCATAAAGTATGAGTCATGGTGGGTGGCTGTCAAAGTGGCTATGTAATATTTGTGGCCTTTAGTTCCATTCTGACTCTATAATCTTCATCAACTGTTCGTTTTCCACAGATCTGGACACATGCTGTGTGTGCTTAAAACAGAAAGAAACCAGACTATGAACACAAAACATACATTAATAAAACTGAAAACCACGAAACAAAGAACAACCAAACGGACACACACCAAACACACACACACACACACACACACACACACACACACACAGTCACAAACACATATACAGACAGACAGGCACAGACACACACACACACACACACAGAGTCACAAACACATATACAGACAGATAGGCAGAGACACACACACACACACACAGCAGAGACACACACACACACACACAGAGTCACAAACACATATACAGACAGACAGGCAGAGACACACACATGTACACACAGACACACACTACCACAACCACACATACAGACAGACACAGACAAATATGATGTCCATAAAACAGACAGTACCACAAACACACAAAGTGACTGACCTTCTGCACCAGAGTATGTCTCTCCTCCATCTCCTTACGTTCCAACTTGGCTTTGTCGCTCAACTCTTCCACCTGTAACACACAGCACACCTGGTCATTATTGTTACACCTGTAACATACAGCACACCTGGTCATTATTGTTACACCTGTAACATACAGCACACCTGGTCATTATTGTTACACCTGTAACACACAGCAAACCTGGTCATTATTGTTACAGCTGTAACACACAGCAAACCTGGTCATTATTGTTACACCTGTAACACACAGCACACCTGGTCATTATTGTTACACCTGTAACACACAGCACACCTGGTCATTATTGTTACACCTGTAACATACAGCACACCTGGTCATTATTGTTACACCTGTAACATACAGCACACCTGGTCATTATTGTTACACCTGTAACACACAGCAAACCTGGTCATTATTGTTACAGCTGTAACACACAGCAAACCTGGTCATTATTGTTACACCTGTAACACACAGCACACCTGGTCATTATTGTTACACCTGTAACACACAGCAAACCTGCTCATTATTGTTAAAGCTGCAACACATAGCACGAGGTTATTATTGTTACACTGTAACACACAGAAACTGGTCATTATTGTTACACCTGTAACACACAGCAAACTGGTCATATTGTTAAAGCTGTAAACACACCACCTGTCATTATTGTTACACCAGTAACACACAGCAAACCTGGTCATTATTGTTAAAGCTGTAACACACAGCACACCTGGTCATTATTGTTACACCAGTAACACACAGCAAACCTGGTCATTATTGTTATAGCTGCAACACACAGCACAGCAGTTATTATTGTTACAGCTGTAACACGCATTTGTTGCTCAGCTCTTCCACCTGTAACACACATCACACCTGATCATTATTGTTACAGCTGTAACACACAGCACACCTGATCATTATTGTTAAAGCTGTAACACACAGCACACCTGGTCATTATTGTTACAGCTGTAACACACATCTCCCACCCTCTCTGTCCTCAGCCACTCTGCAAGTCCATCTAATATTTTCTCCCTGGGTTTACCTGTTGTTCTCTTTCCCTCCAGCTTTCCTGTTGTGACCAGGTGTTCTAATTTTTTTTGCCTCATAAAATGTCCTATATAACAGTTGTCTTTTCCTTACCTTCTTTATTAATGTTCTTCTTGTTTCTCCCTCCTTCAAGAGTGTCTTGTTTGTTTTCTTTGCTGTCCATGGAACTCGCAACATTCTTCTTAGAAACGTTTCAGCTGCTTCCATCATACTCTGACTTTGCACATTGACTATCCACGCCTCACAACTGTACAACAGTATCGGTTCTATATTACACTCAAGAACTCTCTTCCTGATGTTATATTGACAGGCATTTGTTGGTAAGAGCGCTTTTCATCTTCCTGAATGCTGTTTTGGCTTGGCCGACTCCGCTGGCTATTTCTGATCTGCATCTGCTGTCTGGTGAGATGACCGTTCCCAGATATTTTTGCTTTATATTTCTATTATATTCATAAGATTTTGTAGGTCTTTTTCATTTTCTGCAATTAGCATGGTGTCATCCGTGTAACGAAGATTGTTTATCATTTTTCCACCAACCAACCTTTATCCCAGGGCATTCTTCTAGGTTCCTCATGATGGTATCACTGTAAAGGTAAAAATATCTGGTGACAGAACACAACCCTGACTGACCCCTCTTTTGATATTTTGGAAAGAGCTTATAGTGTTTTCTATTCTCATTGCTGCTGTTGTTCCCAATACATATTTCTGCTGTTGTTTGTCCTTCCTTATTGAAGAAGATTGACTTCAATATTGACTGGGGGATTGGTGATTATGGATCCGGAGGTGTCTGGTGAGGCTCGTCTGCACACAGGGCAAACTTGGGTTGGTGCAGCTGTTATTACTGGAGGTGGCATCCACCTTGTGCACATCTTGTTTTCTTCGAGCCTCTGTTGACGTCTTCTTTCTGCTGCTCTTGCTCCGATGGTCAGCTTGCCTCGCCAGTTTGGTTGATCCAGTGCAAGCGAGAAATTTCTAGCACAGACTTTCCAGAAGGTGATACTACTTATACTGAAAGAGCCCCCGGCATCCCCATGGGGGAAGGGATCCTTTCTAGGACTGAGACTACATGAAACAGCTGTACTCTATGCCCACTGTCATAATTTATCCTCACATCAATCAGGTTTGAGAAATACAGACACCTGTGCATATGGTGTTCACCAGGAGATATGTACAACACCCTCAATGATGCATCACTGAAGTAGACTGTATGGAGTCAAGACTGTACGGTCCCAGTCTTCCCAATGAGCCGACAGCACCATGATCACACAGGGCAAAAGCTGGTCTGTGCCAAAACATCCCAAAATGACTTTTACAGGACTGAGGGTGGATTTGAACCCACAACCTTCCAGTTAGCATGCTCAACTCTGGGAAGGAGTCTGTTGGGGCCAAAAAGTCCAAGAATGATTCGAACAGGACTGATGAGAAATGTGAACCCACAACCTTCCAGCTGGTGGCCTGTTGCACTAACCACAGTACCATGGCCACCGGTTTTCATTTACATTTTCTGTATAAAACCCATCTACACACAGCTGAAAAATCCTTGCTGATGTAATTAGGACACATGAATATGCAATGGGTCATCACCATCATCATCATCATCATCATCATCATTCCTATTATTATTATTCCGTGTTCAAAGCCCAGCCAAGTACTCAGACCCATATGACCATCTTCATTATTCTAAAAACAACAACAACAACAACAAAGAAAAAACCACACACACACATTTCTAAACACACGGATAACCCTGGGAATAAGAAAACATACCAGCAGTCTAAGGACACATCCCTGATGTTGGCCACAATGAACACATACACACATAACTAACACAATGAACACATATACACACATAACTAAGTACACAATGAACACATACACACATAACTAACACAATGAACACATAACACACATAACTAAATACACAATGAACACATACACACACATAATAACACAATGAACACATACACACATAACTAACTACACAATGAATACACATACACACAAACTAACACAATGAACACATATACACACATAACTAATACACAATGAAACACATACACACATAACTAACACAATGAATACACATACACACACATAACTAATACACAATGAATACACATACACACACACAACTAACACAATGAATACACATACACACATAACTAAGTACACAATGAATACACATACACACACATAACTAACACAATGAATACACATACACACATAACTAAGTACACAATGAATACACATACACACACATAACTAACACAATGAATACACATACACACACATAACTAACACAATGAATACACACTACATAACCATAATAACACAATGAATACACATACACACACATAACTAACACAATGAATACACATACACACACATAACTAACACAATGAATACACATACACACACATAACTAACACAATGAATACACATACACACAAACTAACACAATGAACAACACAACTAAACACCAATGAATACACATACACACACATAACTAACACAATGAATACACATACACACACATAACTAACACAATGAATACACATACACACACATAACTAACACAATGAATACACATACACACACACATAACTAACACAATAATACACATATACACACATAACTAACACAATGAATACACATACACACATAACTAACACAATGAATACACATACACACACAATAACTACAATGAATACACATACACACACAACTAACACAATGAATACACATACACACACATAACTAACACAATGAATACACATACACACATAACTAAACACAATGAATACACATACACACATAACTAACACAATGAATACACATAACACATAACTAATACACAATGAATACACATATACACACATAACTAACACAATGAATACACATACACACATAACTAACACAATGAATACACATACACACACATAACTAAGTACACAATGAATACACATACATAACTAACACAATGAATACACATACACACACATAACTAAGTACACAATGAATACACATACATACACATAACTAACACAATGAATACACATACACACATAACTAACACAATGAACACATACACACACAACTAAGTACACAATGAACACATACACACACATAACTAAGTACACAATGAACACATATACACACATAACTAAGTACACAATGAACACATATACACACATAACTAAGTACACAATGAATACACATACACACATAACTAAGTACACAATGAATACACATACACACATAACTAACACAATGAACATATATACACACATAACTAAGTACACAATGAACACATATACACACACAACTAAGTACACAATGAACACATACACACACATAACTAAGTACACAATGAACACATATACACACACAACTAAGTACACAATGAACACATATACACACACAACTAAGTACACAATGAACACATATACACACACAACTAAGTACACAATGAATACATATACACACACAACTAAGTACACAATGAATACATATACACACACAACTAAGTACACAATGAACACATATACACACATAACTAAGTACACAATGAACACATATACACACACAACTAAGTACACAATGAACACATATACACACACAACTAAGTACACAATGAACACATATACACACATAACTAAGCACACAATGAACACATATACACACATAACTAAGTACACAATGAATACACATACACACATAACTAGGTACACAATGAACACATATACACACACAACTAAGTACACAATGAACACATATATACACACAACTAAGTACACAATGAACACATACACACACATAACTAAGTACACAATGAACACATACACACACATAACTAAGTACACAATGAACACATATACACACACAACTAAGTACACAATGAACACATATACACACACAACTAAGTACACAATGAACACATACACACACATAACTAAGTACACAATGAACACATATACACACACATAACTAAGTACACAATGAATACACATACACACACATAACTAAGTACACAATGAACACATATACACACATAACTAAGTACACAATGAACACATATGTTTACAACACATGTTTGCGTGACTTATTGGACAAGCACGCCCCCTTAGTTACACGTAACTTGACCGATCGCACATCCGCCCCTTGGATGAACCTGGAGATAAAGCAAGCAAAGCTCCAGCGCCGCGAGGCGGAACGGTTATGGCGCCAAATCTGGCCTGACTGTGCACAAGCAAATTTATGCTCACCAGCGTAATCTGGTAACTAGCATGATTCGTAATGCTAAAAAACAGTACATGTGTAATAAGATAGTCAATGCGTGTAGCTCCGGGGAGCTTTTCAGAGTCAGCGGGGAGCTCATGGGAAAAGAACAGGGCCTTGTGTTGCCAACATCTGTCCCGGTTGAACAACTACCGGACAAATTCAATGAATGCTTTTCTGGCAAAATTGAGCAAATTCGAGACAGTTTTCCAACTGGCAGTTCGACGACCGCTGACGCTGATCGGTTCTCTGGATCTGCACTCTCTGTTTTTCAGAGCGTGTCTCAAGAAAATGTGAGAGAAATACTGATGAAAATGCCCAAGAAATCATGCGAGCTAGATCCCATTCCTGCATCACTGTTTTTTGGATGTATTGATGAACTTGTTCCCCTGATAACTGATATCATGAACAGGTCATTGTGTACAGGCACTGTCCCAGATAGTTTTAAACATGCCCTAGTGAAACCACTTCTTAAAAAGTCAACACTTGATCCTGAGTGCTTGAAAAACTTTCGCCCAGTTTCTAACTTGCCATTTTTATCAAAGGTTTTAGAACGTATTGTCTTGGAACAGTTGTTACATCACCTTCAGTCCCACGACCTACTTGAGCCATTTCAATCTGCATATCGTAAATGTCATAGTACAGAAACGGCACTTGTTCGTGTCGTTAACGATCTTCTTCATGCTTCTGATCGTGGACATGTGTCTCTCCTGTCTTTGCTGGATTTGTCTGCTGCCTTTGATACAATAGACCATAACATACTTATCAACAGACTGCATACCACATATGGTTGCTCTGCAATCGTTTTGGACTGGTTTCGGTCCTACCTTAAGGACCGTACTCAATCTGTTGTTTTAGGAAAGTATCATTCCTCTCCATCAGTGCTCAGGTTTGGAGTCCCACAAGGCTCAGTGTTAGGGCCTGTCTTGTTCGTAATGTACACCAAGCCTCTGAGTCAGGTGATAAGTCGATCAGGTCTTCGCTATCACTTCTTCGCCGACGATTCACAATTGTATGATTCCAACATCCCAGCCGAGTTTCCAGCATTGCTTGGCAATTTACAATCTGGTATTGAGGCTGTCGGTGACTGGATGATGACAAACAAGCTTAAAATGAATGAAGATAAAACTGAACTGATAAAAATCGGTACTAAACATAAACTACAACAAACACCAACATGCACAATGACAGTCTGTGGCTGCAGTCTTTCTTTTGCACCATCTGTTAGAAATCTTGGAGTGTTTCTTGACGAATCATTAACAATGGACGCGTATATCAACAATCTTTGCCGTAGCCTAAACTTTCAGCTCCGTAGGATTGCAAAGATTCGTCCTTACCTCACCACCGATGCCGTGAAGAAGCTTGCAGTTTGTTTTATTTTGTCAAGATTAGATTACTGTAATTCTCTCTTAGCTGGCTTACCTGATGACAAACTTAGAAAGCTTCAGGTCATTCAGAATAATGCAGCCCGCCTTATCCTGCACAAGAAACAATCTGACAGTGCAAATCCACTGCTGAAATCCCTTCACTGGCTCCCCATCAAAGCCAGAATAGACTTCAAGATTGCTTGCCTCTGTTTCCGCTGTCTAAGTGATACAGTCACTGCACCACCATATCTTTCTGAACTGATCCAACATTATGTACCGACTCGAACCCTTCGTTCCGGAGATTCTTTTCAACTAGTCGAACCACGTTTTTCTCTCTCCACAGTTGGCAAACGCGCTTTCTCTGTTTTTGGTCCTTCAGTATGGAACAATCTGCCACTCAACCTGAGAAAACAACATAGTTACTTAACCTTCAGAAAGGAACTTAAAACCCATCTTTTTCAAAAGTATCTGGTTGCAGAGTAACTTCCACGGCATTGGTGCTGAAGTACAAAATGACTGTTTTTAACCTTTTCTAGTCCTTGGCATGACTGTGTCTATTATTGGTGTTTTTTAAGTTTATTCTTCTGATTATATATTTTAATTTTAATTTTTGTGTGTGTGTATGGGTGTGAGTGTGTGTGTGTGTGTGTGTGTGTGTGTGTGTGTGTGTGTGTGTGTGTGTGTGTGTGTGTGTGCGTGTGTGTGTGTGTGTGTGTGTGTGTGTTGTGAACGTGAACATGATATGTTGGAATATCTTTGTATGCTCTCTGATTTGTTTTAATTAGTTAAATGTCTTATTCAGCTTCTATTTGTAATGCATGTTTTAATTAAGATTTTATGTAAAACGCGTTGAGCATTTTATGGAAAGGCGTTTATTCATGTAATAATAATAATACACACATAACTAAGTACACAATGAACACATATACACACATAACTAAGTACACAATGAACACATATACACACATAACTAAGTACACAATGAATACACATACACACACATAACTAAGTACACAATGAACACATACACACACATAACTAACACAATGAATACACATACACACACATAACTAACACAATGAATACACATACACACACATAACTAAGTACACAATGAATACACATACACACATAACTAAGTACACAATGAATACACATACACACATAACTAACACAATGAATACACATACACACACATAACTAAGTACACAATGAACACATACACACACATAACTAACACAATGAATACACATACACACATAACTAAGTACACAATGAACACATACACACACATAACTAACACAATGAATACACATACACACACATAACTAACACAATGAATACACATACACACACATAACTAACACAATGAATACACATACACACACATAACTAACACAATGAATACACATACACACACATAACTAAGTACACAATGAACACATATACACACACATAACTAACACAATGAATACACATACACACACATAACTAACACAATGAATACACATACACACACATAACTAAGTACACAATGAACACATATACACACACATAACTAACACAATGAATACACATACACACACATAACTAAGTACACAATGAATACACATACACACACATAACTAACACAATGAATACACATACACACACATAACTAATTACACAATGAATACACATACACACACATAACTAACACAATGAATACACATACACACACATAACTAACACAATGAATACACATACACACACATAACTAACACAATGAATACACATACACACACATAACTAAGTACACAATGAATACACATACACACACATAACTAAGTACACAATGAATACACATACACACACATAACTAACACAATGAATACACATACACACACATAACTAAGTACACAATGAATACACATACACACACATAACTAAGTACACAATGAATACACATACACACACATAACTAAGTACAAAATGAACACATACACACATAACTAGGTACACAATGAATACACATACACACACATAACTAAGTACACAATGAACACATACACACATAACTAAGTACACAATGAATACACATACACACACATAACTAAGTACACAATGAACACATACACACATAACTAAGTACACAATGAATACACATACACACACATAACTAACACAATGAATACACATACACACACATAACTAAGTACACAATGAACACATATACACATAACTAAGTACACAATGAACACATACACACACATAACTAACACAATGAATACACATACACACACATAACTAAGTACACAATGAATACACATACACACACATAACTAAGTACACAATGAACACATACACACACATAACTAACACAATGAATACACATACACACACATAACTAAGTACACAATGAACACATACACACACATAACTAAGTACACAATGAACACATATACACACACATAACTAAGTACACAATGAATACACATACACACATAACTAAGTACACAATGAACACATATACACACATAACTAAGTACACAATGAATACACATACACACACAGGTAGAAAGAAACTCTAGGGAGAGCTAGACAACAGAAGGTCTTCAGAGAAGTAACCCCCTTTAGACAAGTGTTTCGGCCCTGAATTCCTTACACTCTCGGGGGGCCGGGCCACATCCAGGTCATGACTCCTGGATGCCCTTCTGCTGTTGTCTATTATTTTTTTTTTTTTTTTTTTTTTTTTTTTTTCCCACGCCGGGGATCGAACCTGGGCGATTCTGCGCTTCAGAACTGCGGTACGCGGTTTTACCAATGTGCTAACGGGGCACACATCATCTGTAGGGAATTTAATCCTTATGAAGTTCACTTTTTTGGTTCCTCCTTGCCCAGATCCAGCTTGAGCTCCTTTCTGCTGCCTCTGCCATCGCTTTAAGGGCTCTAGTCCTCTTCTTCCCAGAAATGGCGAGTTGTTTCATGAGATCATAAGCGGAGGTGCCCACAAACCCTCTTGCCCCGACCTCTATGGCGAAGATTTTGACCCGCAGACCTGCTTTCTTCAGGGTGCTGGCAAGACCGGCGTATTTTTCGGTCTTGTAGATATGTGCTTCTTCCATTCTGCTTTCGTATGGCACAGTGAGTTCTATCAGAATCACTTGTTTCGAGGAGTCAGAGTGGAGAGCGATGTCTGGTCTCATGCCTGTCTTGCTGATGACATCTGGGTAATTTCTCCACTCTGGGAGGTCTGCTGTACACTCCCAGTCGACTGCTCCATCCAGAAGACCCTTTGGCAATGTGCTGGTTGTCATAGCCCTTTCGGGCCAGACCTGTTTCCCTCCTGCTTTGTAGAACGTTGTCATAGCAATTGGTGCGTTTGGGGTCATGGTTTTTTCGCAAACCACATCTGTGATCACTTTCAGAACTTGGTTGTGCCTCCATGTATACCTTCCTTGGGCTAGCGCTACTTTGCAAGAGCTTAGGACATGTTCCACTGTTTGTTTCTTCTGACAGAGCGGACATGCTGGGTCGTCTGCTTTCCCCCATTTCACTAAGTTTGCATTCGAGGGGAGCAGGTCATATACAGATCTGAGGAGGAAGCTTATCCTTAGAGGAGCCATGTGCCACATATCGTTCCAGCTGAGACTTCTTTGGAGTGCACTGTCCCATGTTGTCCATTGCCCCTGTTGACCTTGCTGGACTGCCTTCTGCACTCTTTTGACATCTTCTTCTTCCTTCAACTCCTGTATGATCATGTCTCTTTTTTCCTTCCCTTTGGCTTTGGACCACCACTGCATTTTTGTTGCTCCCAGTCCCTGTCTGTTGGTTTGCGTGTGTCCAATTATTTCTTTGATGCTGAGGTTTCTCTTGGCATTGTTTACAGCCTCTTGGACTTTCCACTTTCTGCCAGTTCTCAGCTTTGGATGAACTGCTCTCACGATATTGTCCTCCGATTCCTCCAGCATGCTCAACAGTCTTGCTTTTCCAACTTTGTATTCCTCCACTATGGATTTCAGAGGTAGCTTCAGCATTGCTTGACGACAGTAGAATGCAACATCAGTGAGACCAGGTGGGACACCGAGCCATTTTCTTGTGTATTTGTTGATTTTGGCTTCCATTGCTTCGACTGTGCTGGTGCAAATGTCATAGATTAGCAGTGGCCACAGCAGCTTTGGTATCAGCATGAACTGTAGACACCAGACTTTGTATTTGCCTGGCAGTTCGCAGTTATCTATTTTCTTCAGGCCTTCTTCTGCTGTTTGCTTGGTTTCACATCCCCTTTGTGTGTCTTTCAGGGAGTCATCATACCATCTTCCGAGACTTTTTACTGGCTCTTCTGTGACAGTGGGGATGGCTTGGTTGGCTACCATGAATTTGACTGAATCTGCCACTTTTCCTTTTCGCAGTGAGAGACTTCGGGATTTCTTAGGTTTGAACCTCATTCTTGAAGAGGCCACCAGCTCATCCAGCTGCTTTAAGATTTGGTGTGTCTCTTCCTCATCCGTGGACAAGACTGTTGTGTCATCCATGAAAGCTTTCAGAGGAGGCATCTGGTATCCATCTCCCAGATTCACTGGACCTGAACTCTTCATTGCAGCTTTCAAGATGACTTCCATTGCCAACACGAACAGTATGGGAGAGATTGCACAGCCCATTGCAATGCCCACCTCTAGGTCTATCCAGTCCGTGGTGTATTCTTTGGTAGAGAACCGCATTGAGAACCCTTGGAAATACTTCCTCAGCATTGTTCGGATGTTTTTGGGATGTGATACATTTCAAGAGCCAGCTGGATCATATCGTGTGGAACTGATCCATATGCATTCGCCAGATCAAGCCAAACTACGTCAATGTCTCTCTTCTCTGTTCTTGCTTTTTGGATGGCATCCCAAATCAACGTGGCATGTTCCAAGCATCCAGGCATTCCTGGTATGCCTCCCTTTTGGACTGACATATCCAGATACTTGTTTTCAGTCAGGTATTTTGTCAATCTTGCTGCCATAACAGAGAAGAAGATTTTCCCCTCGACGTTCAGAAGTGATATTGGCCTGAATTGATTGATGCTGCTGGAGTTCTGCTCCTTCGGAATGTACACTCCTTCAGCTCTCATCCATTGGTCGCTGATCTTCTGGTTCCTCCATGCTGATCGAATCATCTTGTGGAGCCACTCGAGCACTTTTGGGCATTTCTTGTAGAGCAGGTATGGTATTCCGTTTGGTCCAGGTGCTGACTTGGCTCTGGCTTTCTTTACTACGTTCTTCACTTCATCCAGTGTTGGTGGTTTGTTACTGAATTTTCCTTCTGGCGCTGCAGGCCAAACCAGATTTTGGATTTTGGACACATAACTAAGTACACAATGAACACATACACACATAACTAAGTACACAATGAATACACATACACACACATAACTAAGTACACAATGAACACATACACACATAACTAAGTACACAATGAATACACATACACACATAACTAACTATACAATGAATACACATACACACATAACTAACTATACAATGAATACACATACACACATAATTAAGTACACAATGAATACACATACACTCACATAACTAAGTACACAATGAATACACATACACTCACATAACTAAGTACACAATGAATACACATACACTCACATAACTAAGTACACAAAAACAAAAACAAAACCTGGCATGTCGTACCTGTAAGTGCCACTTAAGCAGTTCACATTTATTCAGAGCTACAAATGCAATGAATATACATAGTCAGTTATCAATCCCAATAGACAGAAGGTATTCAATGATTTATAGAAAACAAAGATGAATGGACGAACAAGACAGAAAATGAAAGAGGAAGCGATGACAAAAAGCAAACAAGCAAGGCAGAAACAAAGACAGTGACCGGAAAGAGGAATATCCTAGCACAGGATTTCCAAATGGTGAGGATACTTATAATGAAAGAGTACCCGGCATCCCCACAGGGGAATATAGTTCAATATACGACACATGAACAGGAAATGAGTCAATGTATAAACCAATATTTCTTAGGGAGACTGCAAGAAAAGAGAGAAAAAATGTAAGGAAAAACACACACACATATAAGAAGAGAACTGACAACACACACGCTAACCTGCACACGGATGTCCTTCATATGTGGGTCAAGGTCAGCAAAGAGGTCATGACCTTGGTGGAAGAATGTACTCTGGGCATGCATAAATGACAGCATCTGGAACAACAAATACACAAGTAAGAAACTAAAAAGCTACTTCAGTTTGAATCAAATCAAGATTAAGTAAAGACTAAAACAAATGCCTCACAAATCAAGGGTTACACTGAAATGAGGTGGTACACTACTCTCAGGTCTAGTTTCTGTGGGTCTCTATCCCTCACTGCTGTACTGTACCAAACCACTGTGTCCCTCTATCCCTCACTGCTGTACTGTACCAAACCACTGTCTGTGTACCTCTATCCCTCACTGCTGTACTGTACCAAACCACTGTCTGTGTACCTCTATCCCTCACTACTGTACTGTACCAAACCACTATCTGTGTCCCTCTATCCCTCACTGCTGTACTGTACCAAACCACTGTCTGTGTCCCTCTATCCCTCACTGCTGTACTGTACCAAACCACTGTCTGTGTCTCTCTATCCCTCACTGCTGTACTGTACCAAACCACTGTCTGTGTCCCTCTATCCCTCACTGCTGTACTGTACCAAACCACTGTGTCTCTCTATCCCTCACTGCTGTACTGTACCAAACCACTGTGTCTCTCTATCCCTCACTGTTGTACTGTACCAAACCACTGTGTCTCTCTATCCCTCACTGCTGTACTGTACCAAACCACTGTCTGTGTCCCTCTATCCCTCACTGCTGTACTGTACCAAACCACTGTCTGTGTACCTCTATCCCTCACTGCTGTACTGTACCAAACCACTGTCTGTGTCCCTCTATCCCTCACTGCTGTACTGTACCAAACCACTGTCTGTGTCCCTCTATCCCTCACTGCTGTACTGTACCAAACCACTGTCTGTGTACCTCTATCCCTCACTGCTGTACTGTACCAAACCACTGTGTCCCTCTATCCCTCACTGCTGTACTGTACCAAACCACTGTCTGTGTACCTCTATCCCTCACTGCTGTACTGTACCAAACCACTGTCTGTGTCCCTCTATCCCCCACTGCTGTACTGTACCAAACCAGTGTCTGTGTCCCTCTATCCCTCACTGCTGTACTGTACCAAACCACTGTCTGTGTCCCTCTATCCCTCACTACTGTACTGTACCAAACCAGTGTCTGTGTCCCTCTATCCCTCACTGCTGTACTGTACCAAACCACTGTCTGTGTCCCTCTATCCCTCACTACTGTACTGTACCAAACCAGTGTCTGTGTCCCTCTATCCCTCACTACTGTACTGTACCAAACCAGTGTCTGTGTCCCTCTATCCCTCACTGCTATACTGTACCAAACCACTGTCTGTGTACCTCTATCCCTCACTGCTATACTGTACCAAACCACTGTGTCCCTCTATCCCTCACTGCTGTACTGTACCAAACCACTGTGTCCCTCTATCCCTCACTGCTTACTGTACCAAACCATGTCTGTGTCCCTATCCCTCACTGCTGTACTGTACCAAACCAGTGTCTGTGTCCCTCTATCCCTCACTGCTGTACTGTACCAAACCACTGTCTGTGTCCCTCTATCCCTCACTGCTGTACTGTACCAAACCACTGTGTCCCTCTATCCCTCACTGCTGTACTGTACCAAACCACTGTCTGTGTCCCTCTATCCCTCACTGCTGTACTGTACCAAACCACTGTCTGTGTCCCTCTATCCCTCACTGCTATACTG
>JAPXFY010000015.1:84570808-84590808 GCA_030674185.1 Monoplex corrugatus
CTGTGTGTCTTATGATACAACATTCGTACTGGGATTGTCTACTGATGATAACAACTGTATGTGTTCTTCTAACATTTGTCTTGATTCTTACTGAGACATACACTGTCGTGGATGTCTACTGAGATAACTTACGTATGGATGTCTTACTGACAAAATTACTAGTGATGCTTACAGACAACATTACTTGATCTTACTGAAATTGTCTGATGCTTACTAATTCTTGTATTTTACGACAATCTTACGTATTGTTTCTATGAATAACATATGTGTTAGATAATTACTGATGTGATTGTCTTATACAAACTTACTGTATGATGCTTTAGACAATTCTGTATGTGATGTCTTTATGACTAACATTATATGTGATGTCTTATATGACATAACTACTGATGGGATTGTCTTATACATAACATTATGTGTGATTCTATGAGACATAACATTACGTACGTGATGTCTTTACGAACATTTATGGATTTCTTCTGAAACATAGTACGTGGTGTCTACAAAACATTATGATGTGTTTCTTACTATGAAAACATATTGGATTGTTACTATGCTACATACGTACGTGGTTTACTGACATAACTTACTTACTTGATTTTATAATTACGCGGATGTTTCGAGACATAATACGTACTGTGATTGTCTTATGATAAATTACGTACTGTGGATTGTCTACATACTTACTTTTCTATGATCATACTATATTTGATCTTATGATAACATTCGATGGATGTCTTAGAAAACATTATGTATGGATTTCTACTGACATAACATATGTAGGGTGTCTACTGAACAATATGTTTGTTCTTTAATACATACTATTATTCTTTGATACATATTAGTATTGTCTTGACATATATGGATGTCTTCATAATTATGTTTTTCTAAAAATTACGTACTGTTGCTTAGACATATGTACTGTGATGTCTTTCTGACATATACGTACGTGGTCTTATGACATAACATACTGATGGGATGTCTAGTACTACATATGCTTGATTTCTTTAAATACTTACTGTTGATGTCTTACGCTACTTACTACTGTGATTTACTGACTATATGTCTTGATCTTATGTGATTTCTGATGTCTACTGATAATTCTACTGATTCTACTATGAAACTACTTACTGATGTTCTGAACATACTTATTATTGTTTACTGATACATTACTACGTGTCTTTATGCATACATTACTAGGATGTCTTTATGAAACATTATACGTATTTCTTTTGATGAACATTACTGTATGATTGTCTTATATAATTCTACTTGATTTCTACTGGACATAACATACTTCTGTGATTGCTTATGATACATTACTGTACTTGATTGTCTTTATGCTAACATTACTACTGTGGATGTCTTAGAAAAATTACGTTGGATTTCTTTACTGAATAACATTACGTATGTCTACTGATAACTTTATGTGATCTCTATATTTTAGATCTTACACTAATTACTACTGATGACATAACATACTGTATGTGGATTGTCTTTATGATGAATAACATTACTGTACTGTGGATGTCTTACTGATGACATAACTTATGTACTGGGATGTCTTTACTGATGAATAACATTACTGTACTGTGGATTGTCTTATGATGACATAAATTACTGTACTGTGGATTGTCTTTACTGATGACATAACATTACTGTACTGTGGATTGTCTTACTGACATAACATTACTGTATGTGGATTGTCTTTACTGATGACATAACATTACGTACTGTGGATTGTCTTTATGACATAACATTACTGTACTGTGGATTGTCTTTACTATGACATAACATTACTGTACTGTGGATTGTCTTTACTGATGACATAACATTACTGTACTGTGGATTGTCTTTACTGACATAACATTACTGTATGTGATTGTCTTTACTGATGACATAACATTACTGTACTGTGGATTGTCTTTACTATGACATAACATTACTGTACTGTGGATTGTCTTTACTGATGACATAACATTACTGTACTGTGGATGTCTTTACTGATGACATAACATTACTGTACTGTGGATTGTCTTTACTGAAATAACATTACTGTATGTGGATTGTCTTTACTTGACATAACATTACTGTACTGTGGATTGTCTTACTGATATAACATTACTGTACTGTGGATTGTCTTTACTGACATAACATTACGTACTGTGATTGTCTTTACTGATGACAAACATTACTGTACTGTGGATTGTCTTTACTGATATAACATTACTGTACTGTGGATTGTCTTTACTGACATAACATTACTGTATGTGATTGTCTTTACTGATGACATAACATTATGTATGTGGATGTCTTTACTGACATAACATTACTGACTGTGGATTGTCTTTACTGATGAATAACATTATGTACTGTGATTGTCTTTACTGATGACATAAATTACTGTACTGGGATTGTCTTTACTGACATAACATTACTGTACTGTGATTGTCTTTACTGACATAACATTACTGTACTGTGGATTGTCTTTATGACATAACATTACTGTATGTGGATTGTCTTTACTGACATAACATTACTGTACTGTGGATTGTCTTTACTGATAACATTACTGTACTGTGATTGTCTTTACTATGACATAACATTACTGTACTGTGGATTGTCTTACTGACATAAATTACTGTACTGTGGATTGTCTTTACTGACATAAATTACTGTACTGTGGATTGTCTTTACTGACATAACATTACTGTACTGTGGATTGTCTTTACTGATGATAACATTACTGTACTGTGGATTGTCTTTACTGATGAATAACATTACTGTACTGTGGATTGTCTTTACTGACAAACATTACTGTACTGTGGATTGTCTTTACTGATGCATAACATTACTGTACTGTGGATTGTCTTTACTGATATAACATACTGTATGTGGATTGTCTTTACTGATGACATAACATTACTGTACTGTGGATTGTCTTTACTGACATAACATTACTGTACTGTGATTGTCTTTACTAGCAAACTACTGTATGGGATTGTCTTTACTGAGACAAACATTACTGTATGTGGATTGTCTTTACTGATGACATAACATTACTGTACTGTGGATTGTCTTTACTGATGAATAACATTACTGTACTGTGGATTGTCTTTACTGATGACATAACATTACGGTACTGGATTGTCTTTACTATGACATAACATTACTGTACTGTGGATTGTCTTTACTGATGACATAACATTACTGTACTGTGGATTGTCTTTACTGATGACATAACATTACTGTACTGTGGATTGTCTTTACTGATCATAACATTACTGTATTGTGGATTGTCTTTACTGATGACATAACATTACTGTACTGTGGATTGTCTTTACTATGACATAACATTACTGTACTGTGGATTGTCTTTACTGATGACATAACATTACTGTACTGTGGATTGTCTTTACTGATGAATAACATTACTGTACTGTGGATTGTCTTTACTGACATAACATTACTGTACTGTGGATTGTCTTTACTGATGACATAACATTACTGTACTGTGATTGTCTTTACTGATGACATAACATTACGTACTGTGGATTGTCTTTATGATGACATAACATTACTGTATGTGGATTGTCTTTACTGATGACATAACATTACTGTACTGTGGATTGTCTTTACTGAGACAAACATTACTGTACTGTGGATTGTCTTTACTGACATAACATTACTGTATTGTGTATTGTCTTTCGATGACATAACATTACTGTACTGTGGATTGTCTTTACTGATGACATAACATTACTGTACTGTGGATTGTCTTTACTGATGACATAACATTACTGTATTGTGGATTGTCTTTACTGATGACATAACATTACTGTACTGTGGATTGTCTTTACTGATGACATAACATTACTGTACTGTGGATTGTCTTTACTGATGACATAACATTACGTACTGTGGATTGTCTTTACTATGACATAACATTACTGTACTGTGGATTGTCTTTACTGATGACATAACATTACTGTACTGTGGATTGTCTTTACTGATGACATAACATTACTGTACTGTGGATTGTCTTTACTATGACATAACATTACTGTATGTGGATTGTCTTTACTGATGACATAACATTACTGTACTGTGGATTGTCTTTACTGACATAACATTACTGTACTGTGGATTGTCTTTACTGATGACATAACATTACTGTACTGTGGATTGTCTTTACTGATGACATAACATTACTGTACTGTGGATTGTCTTTACTGACATAACATTACTGTACTGTGGATTGTCTTTACTGATGACATAACATTACTGTACTGTGGATTGTCTTTACTGATGACATAACATTACTGTACTGTGGATTGTCTTTACTGATGACATAACATTACTGTACTGTGGATTGTCTTTACTGATGACATAACATTACTGTACTGTGGATTGTCTTTACTGATGACATAACATTACTGTACTGTGGATTGTCTTTACTGACATAACATTACTGTATTGTGGATTGTCTTTACTGATGACATAACATTACTGTACTGTGGATTGTCTTTACTGATGACATAACATTACTGTACTGTGGATTGTCTTTACTGATGACATAACATTACTGTACTGTGGATTGTCTTTACTGATGACTAACATTACTGTATGTGGATTGTCTTTACTATGACATAACATTACTGTACTGTGGATTGTCTTTACTGATGACATAACATTATGTACTGTGGATTGTCTTTACTGTGACATAACATTACTGTACTGTGGATTGTCTTTACTGATGACATAACATTACTGTACTGTGGATTGTCTTTACTGATGACATAACATTACTGTACTGTGGATTGTCTTTACTGACATAACATTACTGTACTGTGGATTGTCTTTACTGATGACATAACATTACTGTACTGTGGATTGTCTTTACTGATGACATAACATTACTGTACTGTGGATTGTCTTTACTGACATAACATTACTGTACTGTGGATTGTCTTTACTGATGACATAACATTACTGTACTGTGGATTGTCTTTACGATGACATAACATTACTGTACTGTGGATTGTCTTTACTGATGACATAACATTACTGTACTGTGGATTGTCTTTACTGATGACATAACATTACTGTACTGTGGATTGTCTTTACTGATGACATAACATTACTGTACTGTGGATTGTCTTTACTGATGACATAACATTACTGTACTGTGGATTGTCTTTACTGATGAATAACATTACTGTACTGTGGATTGTCTTTACTGAACATAACATTACTGTACTGTGGATTGTCTTTACTGATATAACATTACTGTACTGTGGATTGTCTTTACTGATGACATAACATTACTGTACTGTGGATTGTCTTTACTGATGACATAACATTACTGTACTGTGGATTGTCTTTACTGATGACATAACATTACTGTACTGTGGATTGTCTTTACTGATGCATAACATTACTGTACTGTGGATTGTCTTTACTGATGACATAACATTACTGTACTGTGGATTGTCTTTACTGATGACATAACATTACTGTACTGTGGATTGTCTTTACTGACATAACATTACTGTACTGTGGATTGTCTTTACTGATGACATAACATTACTGTACTGTGGATTGTCTTTACTGACATAACATTACTGTACTGTGGATTGTCTTATATGACATAACATTACTGTACTGTGGATTGTCTTTACTGATGACATAACATTACTGTACTGTGGATTGTCTTTACTGACATAACATTACTGTACTGTGGATTGTCTTTACTGATGATAAACATTACTGTACTGTGGATTGTCTTTACTGATGACATAACATTACTGTACTGTGGATTGTCTTTACTGATGACATAACATTACTGTACTGTGGATTGTCTTTACTGATGACAAACATTACTGTACTGTGGATTGTCTTTACTGTGACATAACATTACTGTACTGTGGATTGTCTTTACTGATGACATAACATTACTGTACTGTGGATTGTCTTTACTGATGATAACATTACTGTACTGTGGATTGTCTTTACTGACATAACATTACTGTACTGTGGATTGTCTTTACTGATGCATAACATTACTGTACTGTGGATTGTCTTTACTGATGCATAACATTACTGTACTGTGGATTGTCTTTACTGAACATAACATTACTGTACTGTGGATTGTCTTTACTATGACATAACATTACTGTACTGTGGATTGTCTTTACTGATGACATAACATTACTGTACTGTGGATTGTCTTTACTGATGACATAACATTACTGTACTGTGGATTGTCTTTACTGATGACATAACATTACTGTACTGTGGATTGTCTTTACTGTGACATAACATTACTGTACTGTGGATTGTCTTTACTGATGACATAACATTACTGTACTGTGGATTGTCTTTACTGATACATAACATTACTGTACTGTGGATTGTCTTTACTGATGACATAACATTACTGTACTGTGGATTGTCTTTACTGATGACATAACATTACTGTACTGTGGATTGTCTTTACTGATAAACATTACTGTACTGTGGATTGTCTTTACTGACATAACATTACTGTACTGTGGATTGTCTTTACTGATGACAAACATTACTTACTGTGATTGTCTTTACTGACATAACATTACTGTACTGTGGATTGTCTTTACTGATGATAACATTACTGTACTGTGGATTGTCTTTACTGATGACATAACATTATGTACTGTGGGGATTGTCTTTACTGATGACATAACATTACTGTACTGTGGATTGTCTTTACTGATGACATAACATTACTGTACTGTGGATTGTCTTTACTGCATGACATTACTAACATTACTGTACTCTGTGGATTGTCTTTACTGATGACATAACATTACTGTACTGTGGATTGTCTTTACTGGACATAACATTACTGTACTGTGGATTGTCTTTACTGAGACATAACATTACTGTACTGTGGATTGTCTTTACTGATGACATAACATTACTGTACTGTGGATTGTCTTTACTGATGACATAACATTACTGTATGTGGATTGTCTTTACTGATGACATAACATTACTGTACTGTGGATTGTCTTTACGTGACATAACATTACTGTACTGTGGATTGTCTTTACTGATGACATAACATTACTGTATTGTGGATTGTCTTTACTGATGACATAACATTACTGTACTGTGGATTGTCTTTACTGATGACATAACATTACTGTACTGTGGATTGTCTTTACTGATGAATAACATTACTGTACTGTGGATTGTCTTTACTGAATAACATTACTGTACTGTGGATTGTCTTTACTGATGACATAACATTACTGTATGTGGATTGTCTTTACTGATGACATAACATTACTGTACTGTGGATTGTCTTTACTGATGACTAACATTACTGTACTGTGGATTGTCTTTACTGATGACATAACATTACTGTACTGTGGATTGTCTTTACTGATGAATAATAACTCATACTGTACTGTGGATTGTCTTTACTGATGACATAACATTACTGTACTGTGGATTGTCTTTACTTGACATAACATTACTGTACTGTGGATTGTCTTTACTGATGACATAACATTACTGTATGTGGATTGTCTTTACTGATGACATAACATTACTGTACTGTGGATTGTCTTTACTGATGACATAACATTACTGTACTGTGGATTGTCTTTACTGATGACATAACATTACTGTACTGTGGATTGTCTTTACTGATGAATAACATTACTGTACTGTGGATTGTCTTTACTGATGAATAACATTACTGTATTGTGGATTGTCTTTACTGATGAAAACATTACTGTACTGTGGATTGTCTTTACTGATGACATAACATTACTGTACGTGGATTGTCTTTACTGATGAATAACATTACTGTACTGTGGATTGTCTTTACTGATGACATAACATTACTGTACTGTGGATTGTCTTTACTGATGACATAACATTACTGTACTGTGGATTGTCTTTACTGATGACATAACATTACTGTACTGTGGATTGTCTTTACTGTACATAACATTACTGTACTGTGGTGATCTTTACTGATACATAACATACTGTACTGTGATGTCTTATCACTGGAAATAAAATCAGTCATCATTAATGCTTTATGTATGAGTAAGTAATGCGTTTGCGTACGTAAGTGTGTACAAACTGTATTTCAGAACATACAAATATAAAAAATGAGTGATTTTTCTTTAAGGCTATCTGCTTCAATATGATTATATGAAAATATATAACTGAGACATACTTCAGAACATACAAATATAAAAAATGAGTGATTTTTCTTTAAAGCTATCTGCTTCAATATGATTATATGAAAATATATAACTGAGACATACTTCAGAACATACAATATACAAAAATGAGTGGTTTTTCTTTAAGGCTATCTGCTTCAATATGATTATATGAAAATATATAACTGAGACATACTTCAGAACATACAAATATAAAAAATAAGTGATTTTTCTTTAAGGCTATCTGCTTCAATATGATTATATGAAAATATATAACTGAGACATACTTCAGAACATACAAATATAAAAAATGAGTGATTTTTCTTTAAGGCTATCTGCTTCAATATGATTATATGAAAATATATAACTGAGACATACTTCAGAACATACAAATATAAAAAATGAGTGATTTTTCTTTAAGGCTATCTTATTCAATATGATTATATGAAAATATATAACCCAGACATATGTCAAAACATACAAATATAAAAATGAGTTATTTTTCTCTAAAGCTATCTTATTCAATATGATTATATGAAAATACACAACCCAGACAGTCATTTCTAAAACCCTTTCACTGCTCCCAGGTAGCTACATGTACATGTGTATACTGAGGATAAACTTGAATACACCACCTCCATTTTTAATTTCATTAGAATTTTATCTCACTGACAACATGAGAGTACAATTGTAATATTTATCATGGTTATTTACCAGATGTTGTAGTTTTGTTCTATTAAGTATCAGAGTGTTTATTTGGTAAAAATGATACATATGCAGGCCTGGAGAAGGTTACAATTGTCTACTAGCCAGCTGGGCTAGTGGATTTTTACATCTACTAGTCTGCAAATACGTTCACTAGCCCAGCACGTTGCCCCCAATAGTAACAAAATTCTCTTTATGATGATGACCGAAAATAGCAGAAAAAGTCATTGTTACAAATAAAGGTGGTCAAATGTTCTTCTAGAGACTTTCATCAGGGTTGGGGGAGGGGGAGGGGGAGGTGAGGGGGATGTGAACAGTGGGAGATCAAGTGATAACATGAAGATGTAAAGGCCGATGACTGATCTCAAAAGTTACATGGATTCTCTGTGTAAGTTAGAGACAATTCTTTAGTTTAAATATACATTTATAATCATTATCTTTCCGCTTACGTAACCAACATTTATTTTAGACCAACTGTTCGTTTGTTATGGTTTTCAAATTACTTCATCGTCATCCCGCAATATTTTTCCCTTTTCATAATTTTAATCACTTACTTTTAAAGTGGGAGTGTGTGTGAGGGAAAGAGACAGAGTATGAAACCATTGTTGTTGTACAAGTATTATGTCTCTTTAGTGTGGGTGGGTGTGCGGGTGTTTTTTGTTGTTTTTTTTGTTTTTGTTTTCTTTGTTTTTTCCTTGACTTCAGCAGTTCAGTGTGAAGGGAAACCACTTGGAAAATATTAAATCCACCCTAACTGAAATGTATGTCCTGAGAGATAAATGAAGACACATGCGAAAACGATATGCAGTAGCATCTATGCCTTTTACACTAGTTTCTCTCACATATCATCTGATCAAGTGGTGCATCAAATTTGCTCTTGTCTCTCGAATTGACTTGATAATAGCATACACACATTCTCTTCCCTCCCTATCCTTTGATTGGGTAAGACATTTTATTTTCTTTGTTTCTGTATTTAATTAGAAACTTCTAACTGTTTCGATCAAAACTGACAGATTGATCTGTAAACACTTGATTGTATCATATCGACTCTCTTCACTGACAGGTCTATGGGAAGCAAGAGTTGTTTTACCCTAGATAGCTTTGTTTTCGCGTGAACGTCGGCAGACTCGATCACTGCAGACAATACCAATCGGCAGATCGGAAAGTTCGAAAAATCAAAATGAATTATAACTGTAGGGCTCACAATTGTCACTTGCCCAACAGACTAGTAGTTTTTGATTTTGACTTGCCCAACAGGTTTTTTACATCGCCTCTGATGACCGGGCGAGTGGATTTCGCCAGCCCTGCATATGTATAAAAAAAGAATAATACACGATAACAAAATAAAAAAGAACAATCCCTTGTCTGGTCTCTGTGACATATACATCAACATCAAAGCAAATTCTCACGTGCTTCCCCCTCCTCACTTTCTCCTGAATCATGTCATTTATTTTCATCTCTATCTGCATTGCTTACACAAGTTACAGTTTATTGTCTTTCACACCTGTAAAAGTTTGCTGCTGACAATGACAAGATGTACCAGCCATGTCAGGAAAGGAATATCTACAACACTACCAAAACACTAAGAAAGGGAAAACAAAAAGTTTGCTTTTAAAACCACACACAACTGTATCCCTTTAATCAATGCTGTGAGAAGTGTGCATGTTGTCTGGGTGAGTGGTGTGCAGTGAGCATGTTGTCTGGGTGAGTGGTGTGCAGTGAGCATGTTCAGTCAAGACAACGTGAGAAGTGTGCATGTTGTCTGGGTGAGTGGTGTGCATGTTGTCTGGGTGAGTGGTGTGCATGTTGTCTGGGTGAGTGGTGTGCAGTGAGCATGTTGTCTGGGTGAGTGGTGTGCAGTGAGCATGTTCAGTCAAGACAACGTGAGAAGTGTGCATGTTGTCTGGGTGAGTGAAGTGCATGTTGTCTGGGTGAGTGGTGTGCATGTTGTCTGGGTGAGTGGTGTGCAGTGAGCATGTTCAGTCAAGACAACGTGAGAAGTGTGCATGTTGTCTGGGTGAGTGGTGTGCATGTTGTCTGGGTGAGTGGTGTGCATGTTGTCTGGGTGAGTGGTGTGCATGTTGTCTGGGTGAGTGGTATGCATGTTGTCTGGGTGAGTGGTGTGCAGTGAGCATGTTCAATCAAGACAACGTGAGAAGTGTGCATGTTGTCTGGGTGAGTGGTGTGCATGTTGTCTGGTGAGTGTGTGCATGTTGTCTGGGTGAGTGGTGTGCATGTTGTCTGGGTGAGTGGTATGCATGTTGTCTGGGTGAGTGGTGTGCAGTGAGCATGTTCAATGAAGACAATGTGAGAAGTGTGCATGTTGTCTGGGTGAGTGGTGTGCATGTTGTCTGGGTGAGCAGTGTGCGGTGAGCATGTTGTCTGGGTGAGCAGTGTGCGGTGAACATGTTCAGTCAAGACAAAGTCCATGCTGGGCCACCCTTCGTCAATAGTAAGCAATCTTAAGTAAGCAGAACCAGGATGGATGGAGTAAGCAGAACCAGGATGGATGGAGTAAGCTTACTTTTTGATGAAGGCATTGAGATTCTTGCAAACAGATCTGTGGGCTTGATCCATCAGGATCTGAAAGTCACACAAAGCAGAGAAGCATTTTAATAATCACTATCTCCACAAATAACCACATAGATGAAAAATAGAGATCTGTAGTGATTATTCAGATATCTTCATAAACAATGATACATCTACAAGCGAAATATGATACATCTGCGAGCAAAAAGTCTTCTAGACTACACTACATCAGTACATGAGTCTGGAGTCTGGATTTAAGAGGATTAATTGCACTCAAGACTACACTACATGGATCTGGAGTCTGGATTTGATGAAGAGATTAATTGATGCCACTCCAGAATGACTCACTACACTAATGGATCTGGAGTCTGGATTTAAGAGGATTAATTGCACTCAGACTACACTACATGGATCTGGAGTCTGGATTTAAGAGGATTAATTGCACTCAGACTACACTACATGGATCTGGAGTCTGGATTTAAGAGGATTAATTGCACTCAGACACGGACAGTTCCATATGCACTCCACCAAATCTGCCAACAACTGTCCAGCAGGTCCTTAAACAGGTACCAAATCCTAAATGCTGGCACGGCTTAAAATGGAAACGGGGTGTGGGGGAGGCAGGACTACCTAAGATGTCAACACCATCAGAATGACTAAAGCATTACTCATCATCATCAGGTGCCCTGCCGCATGGACTTCCAACCATCTCTATCTCTCGTTGCCCCCAGCATCTCCCCCACCCTCCTCATCCCCAGCCACTCTGCAAGTCCGTCCAGCATTCTCTGCCTGGGTCTACCCGGTGCTCTATTTCCCTCCAGCTTTCCCATTGTGACCAGGTGCTCCAAATCCCCCTTCCTCATAAAGTGGCCTATAAATGTTGCTTGTCTTTTCCTAATCTTCCTTATGAGTGATCTACTTGTGTCTGCCTCCATCAAGACTGTTTTCTTTGCTGTCCATGGAACTCTCAACATTCTTCTGAGAAACCACATCTCGGCTGCCTCGATCCTGCTCTGGCATTGCTTGCTGACTGTCCATGCCTCACATCCGTACAACAGTATTGGTTCTATATAACATTCAAGGACTCTCTTTCTGATGTTAATTGAGGCATTTGTTGGTAAGAATGCTTGTCATCTTCTTGCTGCTGCTGTTTTGGCTTGGCCGATTCTGCCAGCTATTTCCGATGTGCATCTGCCGTCTGATGAAATGACCGTTCCCAGGTATTTGAACTTATTAACCTGTGTTAAGGTTCTGCCATTTGCTGTTATTTTGCAGGAGGGGATTTCATGTTTTTTACTGATCACCATGACTTCAGTCTTCCTGCTGTTTAGTTCCAACCCCTTACCTTTGCTTTCTGTTTCTAGTATATTCACAAGGTTTTGTAGGTCCCTTTCATTTTCTGCAATTAGCACGGTGTCATCTGCGTACCGAATGTTGTTTATCATTTTCCCTCCAACCTTTAATCCAGGGTATTCTTCTAGGTTTCTCATGATGTTTTCGCTGTATAGTGAAAACAGATCTGGTGACAAAACACAACCCTGTCTGACTCCTCTTTTGATGTTTTGAAAAGAACTTATATTGCTTTCTATTCTCATTGCAGCTGTTTGTTCCCAGTACATATTCCTGATTATTCGTAGATCTTTTCCATCGACATTGAGTCTCTCCAGTTGGTTGATCAATTCATCATGTCGTACCCGATCGAGGGCCTTGGTATAGTCAACAAAGCATAAATACAAATCCTTATTCATCTCAGTTGACCTCTCTATGATAGTTCTTAGGATGTATATGGCATTAATAGTTCCTTTCCCCTCCACAAATCCACACTGTTCTTCTGCTATTTCTCTTTTGATTCTATTCCTTGTCCTCATCATGATTATTCTTAACAGGATTTTTGTTACATGACTCATCAAACCGACTGTGTGATGGGAGTTCGCATTCTATAGCCCCTGTCTTCTTAGGAAGTGCAATGAAAATTGATTTTGACATATCTTTGGGGATTTTTCCAGTGTCATAAATTTCATTTAGGAGGACTGTTATTTTTTCTATGCCAAATTCCTCCAGGGCTTCAATCATCTCTGTAGTAATGTTGTCTGGTCCTGGGGCTTTTCCTGGTTTCATCTTTTTCAGTGCTGCTCTAACTTCATCTTTCATTATGGGTGGTCCTTCAAAGTTCTTTTTTATAATGTGTTCTTCGTTTCTGTCATCCTCAAAAAGGTCTTTAACCCTTTGACCCCACACCCCATCGACCAACTGCCAAAACTTAACCCTTTGACTCCCGCACCCTATCCACCAACTGCCAAGACATAACCTTTTGACTCCCTCACCATACCCACCAGTTTCCTGCAGGAAGCTGGTGGGTACGGTGAGCGAGTCAAAGGGTTAAGTTTTTGCTTTACCAGCATCGCGGGAGTCGAAGGGTTAATGTACTCTCCCCATCTGTCTAATATTTTGTCTTTTTCCATGATAAGCGTGCCATCTTTCGATTTTAAGCAACCAGTTGATGTGCATGTATTTTTCCTGTGGACAATTTCTTCAATTCGTCTGTACATACCCTGAGGATCCATTTTGTGTCGTTCTTCTATCTCTTTGCATTTTGTGTTCAGCCAAGCTTCCTTAGCTTCATTGCACCTATACCTGATTTCTTTGTTTATCTTCCTGTATATCTCCTCGTTTCTCTTTGCCTTCCTCCTTTCCTCCATCAGGCCCAAAATTTCATTAGTCATCCAGCTCTTTTTTGCTTTTCTATTTGCCTTTGGGATTTCTTCACAAGCTTCATTTATAGAACTTCACAACTTTGTCCATTGTTCCTCACTGTCACCGATGTCTTCCAGAGCACTGAATTTGTTTTGAACATGTACATTAAATTTTTGACATATCCTTTCATCTGACTTTAAGAGTCCAAGGTTTAGTTTGATGTTGCTTTTGGTCTGTTTTCTTTTCCTCAATTTCAGCCTAAACCTTCCCACTACCGGACTGTGGTCACTGTTGCAGTCTGTGCCTGGTAGTGTTTTTGCTGACAGTAAAGAATTTCTAAATCTTTTGTTGATCAGGATGTAGTCAATTTGATTTTTGGTATTATCTCCTGGACTCATCCAAGTCCATTTTCTTCTGTTAGGCTGCTCAAACCAGGTGTTTCCCACTATGAACTCATTCATCTGTGCCCATTCTACAAGCTTCCCCCCTTTTCATTTTGTGACCAAGGCCATGAGTCCAACTATATCCTCCACCCTATCCTGTCCCACTTTAGCATTAAAATCTCCCATTATGACTGTAACTTCTTGTGATTTACATTGGACCTTGGCCATCTCTAAAACTTCGCAGAAGTTGTCGATGTCTTCCTGAGTACTTACGGATGTTGGTGCATACACCTGTATGATGTTGATATCAAAAGGTTTGCCTCCGATTTGACCAGCAAAACTCTGTCGGACACTGCCCAGTATCCCTTAACTGCTTTTGATTTGTCTTTGTCCATTATGATGCCTACTCCTCTTTCATGTGAATTACCACCAGAGTATATCACTGTATATTCTCCTGATGTTATCATGCCTGCCCCCTTCCATCTCACTTCCCCCAGTCCTAAAATACTAATGTTAAGCCTTTCCATCTCCATTTTGATGTTGTCTAATTTACCTTTCTGCAGCATTGTTCTTATATTCCATGTTGCTATTTTGGTGTTGAATTTAATTTTGGTCGCAGTAGCTGGCTGACGGTCTGGTGTCACCTGCGCCGCATGCGGAGCACCTATTGACGTCGTTAACTTTCTTCTTTCTCTTTCTCCTGTCCATGGTTTTCCTGGGGAAAAACTACGATGGTGGTTTCCCCTTGCCTTCCATCGTTTTGGTTGATTCCCTTAGCCTCACTCTCTCCCGAGATGTCCACAAGGCAGTGGAGCTATTTACCTATAGCTTTACTATGGGCAGCAAACACACCAGTTTTATGTTGCAGGCAGAGACTGAACTGGAGATGTGAGATGTTGAGTCCCAAAGCTCCATGGACAGATCCAGCAGCATGCTGCCTGTCAGCTCAGTTGTCGGAGCACCCTGCCTGTAGTGCAGGGAGTATGGGGTCAACCCTAAGCTGGGCCACACTACATGATTGATGATATCATCATCATCATCAGGTGCCCTGCCGCATGGCGTTGGCGACCATGGACTTCCAACCATCTCTATCTCTCGTTGCCCCCAGCATCTCCCCCACCCTCCCCATCCCCAGCCACTCTGCAAGTCCGTCCAGCATTCTCTGCCTGGGTCTACCCGGTGCTCTATTTCCCTCCAGCTTTCCCATTGTGACCAGGTGCTCCAAATCCCCCTTCCTCATAAAGTGGCCTATAAATGTTGCTTGTCTTTTCCTAATCTTCCTTATGAGTGATCTACTTGTGTCTGCCTCCATCAAGACTGTCTCGTTTGTTTTCTTTGCTGTCCATGGAACTCTCAACATTCTTCTGAGAAACCACATTTCGGCTGCCTCAATCTTGCTCTGGCTTTGCTTGCTGACTGTCCACGCCTCGCATGCATACAACAGTTTTGGCTCTATATAACATTCAAGGACTCTCTTTCTGATGTTAATTGATAGGCATTTGTTGGTAAGAATGCTTGTCATCTTCTTGCTGCTGCTGTTTTGGCTTGGCCGATTCTGCCAGCTATTTCCGATGTGCATCTGCCGTCTGATGAAATGACCGTTCCCAGGTATTTGAACTTATTAACCTGTGTTAAGGTTCTGCCATTTGCTGTTATTTTGCAGGAGGGGATTTCATGTTTTTTACTGATCACCATGACTTCAGTCTTCCTGCTGTTTAGTTCCAACCCCTTACCTTTGCTTTCTGTTTCTAGTATATTCACAAGGTTTTGTAGGTCCCTTTCATTTTCTGCAATTAGCACGGTGTCATCTGCGTACCGAATGTTGCTTATCATTTTCCCTCCAACCTTTAATCCAGGGTCTTCTTCTAGGTTTCTCATGATGTTTTCGCTGTATAGTGAAAACAGATCTGGTGACAAAACACAACCCTGTCTGACCCCTCTTTTGATGTTTTGGAAAGAGCTTATATTGTTTTCTATTCTCATTGCAGCTGTTTGTTCCCAGTACATATTCCTGATTATTCGTAGATCTTTTCCATCAACATTGAGTCTCTCCAGTTGGTTGAACAATTCTTCATGTCGTACCCGATGCTTTGTTGATTACACCAAGGCTTTCGATCGGGTAAGACATGAAGAACTGATCAACCAACTAGAAAGACTCAATACTGATGGAAAAGATCTACGAATAATCAGAATTATGTATTGGGAACAAACAGCTGCGATGAGAATACAAAACGATATAAGCTCTTTCCAAAACATCAAAAGAGGAGTCAGACAGGGTTGTGTTTTGTCACCAGATCTGTTTTCAATTTACAGCAAAAACATCATGACAAACCTAGAGGAAGACCCTGGATTAAAGGTTGGATGAAAAATCTCCACACTGTACACAGAAAAATCTCCACAGTGTACACACAGAAAAATCTCCACACTGTACACACAGAAAAATTTCCACACTGTACACAGAAAAATCTCCACACTGTACACCACACTGTACACACAAGGTGGCAGTTACCCCAGCAGGATGGAAGCCAAGAATGGAAGTGTGACATCTTGTACAGTCAACTACCCTGCCTGTTGAATGTGTGCCGTTATCAGCCCTTGTCACTTATTCTGGCCTTCTGATGTCCACTGTGCTAAGTATCCTCTGTTCATTAATGATGTCAACTTATCAATACTACATTACACCTCAAGTTTACTCAATAGTTGAAAATGATTCATAATGGTATTATTGAACAACTGATGCTGTGAGCAAATCTCAACACTGCTCTGTGGTGCAAGTTTGAATTTGGTGAAGGAACAGTGCATGCATAGAAAGGTCCAGTGGACTTCACACTGAAGCCTTAGAAAAGTGATCACAGTGTTCTCTGTTTCCACAGATAAATATATACACAAGATGGTCTGAAATGGTGACAAAGCTAAAACTGTGAAAAGCCTGAGAATAGACTGTAGACTGTTTCACATTTCATTCCTTCACCCTGGCCACTGAAAGGGTCAACAGTTACAGCACTGACTTTTCTCACCATTTTTAGTCCAGTAGATCACTAACTTATTCCCCCTCTTTATTCCAGTAGATCATTAACTCCCCTCTTTATTCCATTACATCATTAACTTACTCCCCCTCTTTATTTCAATAAACCATTAACTCCCCCTCTTTATTCCATTACATCATTAACTTACTCCCCCTCTTTATTTCAATAAACCATTAACTCCCCTCTTTATTTCAATAAACCATTAACTCCCCTCTTTATTTCAATAACCCATTAACTCCCCCTCTTTATTTCAATAAACCATTAACTCCCCCTCTTTATTTCTCTCTCTTTCACAACCAAAAAATACAACTGGCCTAAGCACACATGCGTAGGGTTATGTGTTTTGCTTTATCATGTTACTGTTACTGGATTGTGCTGATGCCGTTTTTCTCCACAGTACTCACCCCATAATATTTCATCATCTCTGTCATCGCATGAGCAAAGCGGTTAAGACTTGTCTGAAAAGAAAGAATACAAGCACAATGATTATTCTGTCTGTTGACATGTGACAAACAGCACAACTGATGAACCCAGCATATGCACGCAATTTACAAGCCAACAGCAAACTGATGATTACACAGAAAAAGTAACTGTGGAAAATGTCAGGAACTTTCAGGATTACTGTGATTACAGAAATGTATCAAAGAGCAAAGCTCACTCAGAATTAAGCACATGAACACTATGACCCAGCATTTTAACAACTCTACCTTTAGTTGACAATACAGCTACAATGTGACTGTCCACAGCACACTATGTCCTGATGCCATACAGCATCATTTGAAGACTCTGAGACCTGAACTATGTCCTGATGCCATACAGCATCATTTGAAGACTCTGAGACCTGAACTATGTCCTGATGCCATACAGCATCATTTGAAGACTCTGAGACCTGAACTATGTCCTGATGCCATACAGCATCATTTGAAGACTCTGAGACCTGAACTATCCCCAAAACACATCTAACACAAGCTTAAAGACCCTGCTAATTTATTTTAAACAGACATGTGCCTCTGACACAGGCACATTAGCTCATCTTCACACACACACACACACACACACACACACACACACACACACACACACACACCACACACAGTTCATCTTGACACAGAGGAACAACGTTCATCTTGACACACACACAATAGTTCATCTTGACACACAGGCACATTAGCTCATCTTCACACACACACACACACACACACACACACACACACACACACACACACACACACACACACACACACACACACACACACACACACCCAGTTCATCTTGACACACAGGAACAACAGTTCATCTACACACACACACACACACACACACACACACACACACACACACACACACACACACACACACACACACGTTCATCTTGACCCACAGGCACAACAGTTCACCTTGACACACACACAAGCACAAACGTTCATCGTGACATACACACAACAGTTTATCTTGACACACACTATAGTTCATCTTGACACACACTATAGTTCATCTTGACACACACTATAGTTCATCTTGACACACACTATAGTTCATCTTGACACACACTATAGTTCATCTTGATACACACACTATAGTTCATCTTGACACACACACACACACTATAGTTCATCTTGACACACACTATAGTTCATCTTGACACACACACTATAGTTCATCTTGACACACACTATAGTTCATCTTGACACACACACAATAGTTCATCTTGACAACACTATAGTTCATCTTGACACACACACTATAGTTCATCTTGACACACTATAGTTCATCTTGACACAACAATCACTAACACTATAGTTCATCTTGACACACACACTATAGTTCATCTTGACACACACACAATAGTTCATCTTGACACACACACATAGTTCATCTTGACACACACTATAGTTCATCTTGACACACACTATAGTTCATCTTGACACACACACTATAGTTCATCTTGACACACACACTATAGTTCATCTTGACACACACACATAGTTCATCTTGACACACACAATGTTCATCTTGACACACACACTATAGTTCATCTTGACACACACACTATAGTTCATCTTGACACACACACACACTATAGTTCATCTTGACACACACACTATAGTTCATCTTGACACACACTATAGTTCATCTTGACACACACTATAGTTCATCTTGAACACACAACACTATAGTTCATCTTGACACACACTATAGTTCATCTTGACACACACATAGTTCATCTTGACAACACTATAGTTCATCTTGACACACACTATAGTTCATCTTGACACACACTATAGTTCATCTTGACACACACACTATAGTTCATCTTGACACACACTATAGTTCATCTTGACACACACACTATAGTTCATCTTGACACACACACTATAGTTCATCTTGACACACACACTATAGTTCATCTTGCACACACACTATAGTTCATCTTGACACAC
>JAPXFY010000015.1:84595808-84683308 GCA_030674185.1 Monoplex corrugatus
AAAACCTGGCCAAAATTACCTAAAATGCTTCTGTACATCAGATTTCCTTACAGCCAAAAATGCACTTTATACAAACACCCACTTATCAATCCTAAGAGAAAGTATTTATGACTTTATTGAACACATACAGGGGAATGGACCATCAAGGCAGAAAATGATAGGTAGAAATGACAGAAAACAAAGGAGCAAGGCAGAAACAAAGAGAGTGACAAAAAAGAGGAAATTTCTAGCAGAGAATTTCCTGGTGGGGATACTATTCATACTGAAAGAGCCCCCGGCATCCCCGCGGGGAATGTTCAGTCCTTGATCATAGCTGGCTCCCTTCAAAAGCTAGTATTCCTTAGGACTGGATTGGATTGGGATTGGATTGATTCTTTACAAAAATCTCTTTTAGGATCACTGCACTGCAGGATATGTCCTATGTGCCCACCTTTATTTTCTTTTGGTCCCATTTTCTATGCCACCTGAATGGCCACAGAAGCTGGAACAGTTTTTATCATGCGATGATAATGACAAGGATGCTAATCATGATGCTATGGAGTTCCATCTAGGATTGAGACTACATGACAGTGATATACTCTATGCCTACTATCATAAAATATCCTGGCATTAACCAGGTCCAAGAGATACAGACACCTGTGGCGTTGGTCACAAGATCTAAGCAACACCCTCAATGACACATCCGTGAAGTGGATGAGACTCAACTGTGCGGTTCCAGTCTTCCCAATAAGCCCATAGCACTCTGGGTATGAGCTGAAAAATCCTACACAGATTTTTGAAGGGTCTGATGGGATACGAACCCACGATCTTCACGTCTGTAGTGTGTTGTGCTAACCACTACACCCTGGCCACTAGTTTGGATTGGTTTCCTTTCTGTAACACTGTAACTTTGTTTTTCACATCAAGTGATGGTACCTGGCCCCTAGTTTGGATTGCTTTCCTTTCTGTAACACTGTAACTTTGTTTTTCACATCAAGTGATGGTTTCTCTCCCAGAAAGAAACGATGTCGTCAAGTTTTTGCCTTTACTGTGGGCATGCGGACATTTTCTACAGAATGATGTCAGACAGAACTGGTTTATGGTCCATGGACAGCAAAGACAACAAACGAGACAGTCTTGAAGGAAGCAGACACACAAAGATCATTAACAAAGACACGCAATGTTTATACTACATATAGGACGTTTTATGAGGAAAGGGGAATTAGAGCACCTGATTACAACAGGAAGGCTGGAGGAAAAGACAGCGCCAGGTAGACTCAGGGAGAAAATACTGGACGGACTTGCAGGGTGGCTGAAGATAGAGAGGGTGGGAGATGTATGTGCAGCGACATGGGACAGATTTGTGTGGAGGGCCATGATCACCAACACCACGTGGAAGGGCACATGATGATGATGATGATGATGATGACGACGATGATGATGATGATGATAATGATGAGCACTGGTTATGTTGCCATGTGGGTCATTAACGGGCACTAAGGGCATGCTACATACAGGACCTCACTTTATCATCTCTTCTGAAAGATTAACTCCCAGACCACCACTTAACCCTTTGACTCCACCACCCTGTCCATCAGCATCCTGCATTGTCAACAGTGCTAGCAAAGCAAAAACTTAACCCTTTGACTCCCCTACCCTGTCCATCAGCATCCTGCATTGTCAACAATGCTAGTTAAGCAAAACCTTAACCCTTTAACTCCACCACCCTGTCCACCAGCATCCTGCATTGTCAACAATGCTAGCAAAGCAAAAACTTAACCCTTTGACTCCCACACCCTGTCCACCAGCTTCCTGCATTGTCAACCATGCTAGCAAAGCAAAAACTTAACCCTTTGACTCCCTCACCCTGTCCACCAGCTTCCTGCATTGTCAACCATGCTAGCAAAGCAAAAACTTAACCCTTTGACTCCCTTACCCTGTCCACCAGCTTCCTGCATTGTCAACCACGATAGCAAAGCAAAAACTTAACCCTTTGACTCCCTCACCCTGTCCACCAGCTTCCTGCTGGATATAGTGAGGGAGTCAAAGAGTTAAGTTTTTGCTGTTGGTGAATAGAGTGCAGGAATCAAAGAGTTAAAGTCTAGGGAGGGGCAGACAACTCCCTGTCTGATCCATGGATCTAACCCACATGTGTCATGTGCTAGGCAGATGCTCTAACCACCAGGCCATTGCCCCACAGAGTTAGCCATCATGGACACCCCCACAGGGTTAGCCATGATGGACACCCCCACAGGGTTAGCCATGATGGATACCCCCACAGGGTTAGCCATCATGGACACCCCCACAGGGTTAGCCATGATGGACACCTCCACAGGGTTAGCCATGATGGATACCCCCACAGGGTTAGCCATGAATGATACCCCCACAGGGTTAGCCATGATGGATACCCCCACAGGGTTAGCCATGATGGATACCCCCACAGGGTTAGCCATGATGGACACAAACCCACAGTCCCACAGCCTCTGGAACATTTCCAACAGGGAAACAACGTAAAACCCTTTCCCTCCCTCACCCTATGTGCCAGCAGCAAAAACAACCCTTTCCCTCCCTCACCCTGTCTGCCAGCAGCAAAAACAACCATTTCACTCCCTCACCCTGTCTGCCAGCAGCAAAAACAACTTTCACTCCCTCACCCTGTCTGCCAGCAGCAAAAACAACTCTTTCCCTCTCTCACCCTCTCTGCCAGCAGCAAAAACAACCCTTTCACTCCCTCACCCTGTCTGCCAGCAGCAAAACAACCCTTTCACTCCCTCACCCTATCCAACAGGAAACTGGTTAACCCTTTCAGTCCCTCACGCTATCCAACAGGAAACTGGTGGACAGGATGAGGGAGTGAAAGGGTTAAGTTTCTGCTTTGCTGTCCTGGCTGACAATGCAGAAAGCTGAGGGAATCAAAGGGTTAATCCCTGCAGCAGACCTGTTGTCATTTGCAAGCTGGTCAGGTGACAATGACCAGGACTGTGGCAGATGACAGTGACCTGATAATGTGGATGTCACATTCTGCAAACTACCTTCCATTGTCAACTTGACATAAAATGCCAACATAGAAGTACATGTATGTGAAAACCAGCACTGACACACAATTGACACCTACAGCTAACTGGAAGACTTACTGTTCTGACATTTGAAGTGGATGCCATGTACTCCCTGACTCCAAGGGGACAGAAGGTGAAAGGTTACAGAGGGAATGTAACTTAGACCTTTATTGGAAACATGAACAGGCTAAGTGTGCAATCCAAAGATAAAAAAAAAAAAACAAGTATAAAATTTCTTCATTCTTAATTACGTTCAGGAAACATGCTCAACATAACAAGTAACACTAGACAACGTTTTTTTTAAAAATAAAAAAAGTATAAAGGCACTGATTATAAACACGTAACTTCCTTCAAGTCAAAATAAAAAAAGTATAAAGGCACTGATTATAAACATGTAACTTCCTTCAAGTCAAAATAAAAAAAACTATAAAGGCACTGATTATAAACACGTAACTTCCTTCAAGTCAAAATAAAAAAAGTATAAAGGCACTGATTATAAACACGTAACTTCCTTCAAGTCAAAATAAAAAAAGTATAAAGGCACTGATTATAAACACGTAACTTCCTTCAAGTCAAAATAAAAAAAATATAAAGGCACTGATTATAAACATGTAACTTCCTTCAAGTCAAAATAAAAAAAGTATAAAGGCACTGATTATAAACATGCAACTTCCTTCAAGTCAGTCTCAGACACAGAGAATGGCTCATCTGAACTGCGTCAATGAGAGGGCATGCATGCATGTGCACGTATGCTTGCATGTGCTGTGTGTGTGTGTGTGTGGGGTGTGTGTGTGTGTGTGTGTGTGTGTGTGTGTGTGTGAGTGTGCCAGAGCGCGTGTGTGTGCGTGCGTGTGTGCATGCATGCATGCGTGCGCGTGTGTGTGTGCATGTTCTCTGTGTGTATACATGTGCGCACAATTTGCATTTTATCTTATAGTGTTATTATGTGTGAACCATAAGTTTGCAAACATTGTTGATTCTTTTGTTCTCCATTGTAAACAGAACTTTAACTGGGGTGGTTACATCAGGCCCGCGTAACATAACATGTCATGATATGTAGCAGTAGATAGTAGATGTCTAGGCAAATCAGGCCCTGTAACGTAACATGTCATGATATGTGAGTAGATAGATACAGATGTCATAAGGCAAATCAGAGCCACCGTAACGAAACATGTCATGATATGTAGCAGTAGATACTAGATGTCAAGGGCAATGTAACATGTCATGATATGTAGCAGTAGATACTAGATGTCAAGGGCAATGTGAATATAACATGTCATGATATGTAGCAGTAGATACTAGATGTCTAGGGCAATGTAACTAACATGTCATGATATGTAGCAGTAGATACTAGATGTCTAGGGCAATGTGTAAACATGTCATGATATGTAGCAGTAGATACTAGATGTCAAGGGCAATGTGATATAACATGTCATGATATGTAGCAGTAGATACTAGATGTCTAGGGCAATGTGATATAACATGTCATGATATGTAGCAGTAGATACTAGATGTCTAGGGCAATGTGATATAACATGTCATGATATGTAGCAGTAGATACTAGATGTCAAGGGCAATGTGATATAACATGTCATGATATGTAGCATAGATACTAGATGTCTAGGGCAATGTGATATAACATGTCATGATATGTAGCAGTAGATACTAGATGTCTAGGGCAATGTGATATAACATGTCATATGTAGCAGTAGATACTAGATGTCTAGGGCAATGTGATATAACATGTCATATGTAGCAGTAGATACTAGATGTCTAAGGGCAATGTGATATAACAAAGTCATGATATGTAGCAGTAGATACTAGATGTCTAGGGCAATGTGATATAACATGTCATATGTAGCAATAGATACTAGATGTCTAGGGCAATGTGATATAACATGTCATGATATGTAGCAAGTAGATACAGATGTCAAGGGCAATGTGATATAACATGTCATGATATGTAGCAGTAGATACTAGATGTCTAGGGCAATGTGATATAACATGTCAATATGTAGCAGTAGATACTAGATGTCTAGGGCAATGTGATATAACATGTCATGATATGTAGCAGTAGATACTAGATGTCTAGGGCAATGTGATATAACATGTCATGATATGTAGCAGTAGATACTAGATGTCTAGGGCAATGTAAACATGTCATGATATGTAGCAGTAGATACTAGATGTCTAGGGCAATGTGATATAACATGTCATGATATGTAGCAGTAGATACTAGATGTCTAGGGCAATGTGATATAACATGTCATATGTAGCATAGATACTAGATGTCTAGGGCAATGTGATATAACATGTCATGATATGTAGCAGTAGATACTAGATGTCAAGGGCAATGTGATATAACATGTCATGATATGTAGCAGTAGATACTAGATGTCTAGGGCAATGTGATATAACATGTCATGATATGTAGCAGTAGATACTAGATGTCTAGGGCAATGTGATATAACATGTCATGATATGTAGCAGTAGATACTAGATGTCTAGGGCAATGTGATATAACATGTCATGATATGTAGCAGTAGATACTAGATGTCTAGGGCAATGTGATATAACATGTCATGATATGTAGCAGTAGATACTAGATGTCTAGGGCAATGTGATATAACATGTCATGATATGTAGCAGTAGATACTAGATGTCTAGGGCAATGTGTATATAACAATGTCATGATATGAAGCAGAAGTAGATACTAGATGTCTAGGGCAATGTGATATAACATGTCATGATATGTAGCAGTAGATACTAGATGTCTAGGGCAATGTGATATAACATGTCATGATATGTAGCAGTAGATACTAGATGTCTAGGGCAATGTGATATAACATGTCATGATATGTAGCATAGATACTAGATGTCTAGGGCAATGTGATATAACATGTCATGATATGTAGCAGTAGATACTAGATGTCTAGGGCAATGTGATATAACATGTCATATGTAGCAATAGATACTAGATGTCAAGGGCAATGTGATATAACATGTCATGATATGTAGCAGTAGATACTAGATGTCTAGGGCAATGTGATATAACATGTCATGATATGTAGCAGTAGATACTAGATGTCTAGGGCAATGTGATATAACATGTCATGATATGTAGCAGTAGATACTAGATGTCTAGGGCAATGTGATATAACATGTCATGATATGTAGCAGTAGATACTAGATGTCTAGGGCAATGTGATATAACATGTCATGATATGTAGCAGTAGATACTAGATGTCTAGGGCAATGTGATATAACATGTCATGATATGTAGCAGTAGATACTAGATGTCTAGGGCAATGTGATATAACATGTCATGATATGTAGCAGTAGATACTAGATGTCAAGGGCAATGTAACGTAACATCTCATGATATGTAGCAGTAGATACTAGATGTCAAGGGCAATGTGATATAACATGTCATGATATGTAGCAGTAGATACTAGATGTCTAGGGCAATGTGATATAACATGTCATGATATGTAGCAGTAGATACTAGATGTCAAGGGCAATGTGATAACATGTCATATGTAGCAGTAGATACTAGATGTCTAGGGCAATGTGATATAACATGTCATGATATGTAGCAGTAGATACTAGATGTCTAGGGCAATGTAACATGTCATGATATGTAGCAGTAGATACTAGATGTCTAGGGCAATGTGATATAACATGTCATGATATGTAGCAGTAGATACTAGATGTCTAGGGCAATGTGATATAACATGTCATGATATGTAGCAGTAGATACTAGATGTCTAGGGCAATGTGATGTAACATGTCATGATATGTAGCAGTAGATACTAGATGTCTAGGGCAATGTAATCATGTCATGATATGTAGCAGTAGATACTAGATGTCTAGGGCAATGTGATGTAACATGTCATGATATGTAGCAGTAGATACTAGATGTCTAGGGCAATGTTAACATGTCATGATATGTAGCAGTAGATACTAGATGTCAAGGGCAATGTGATATAACATGTCATGATATGTAGCATAGATACTAGATGTCAAGGGCAATGTTATATAACATGTCATGATATGTAGCAATAGATACTAGATGTCTAGGGCAATGTGATATAACATGTCATGATATGTAGCAGTAGATACTAGATGTCTAGGGCAATGTGATATAACATGTCATGATATGTAGCAGTAGATACTAGATGTCTAGGGCAATGTGATATAACATGTCATGATATGTAGCAGTAGATACTAGATGTCAAGGGCAATGTGATATAACATGTCATGATATGTAGCAGTAGATACTAGATGTCTAGGGCAATGTGATATAACATGTCATGATATGTAGCAGTAGATACTAGATGTCTAGTGCAATGTGATGTAACATGTCATGATATGTAGCAGTAGATACTAGATGACTAGGGCAATGTGATATAACATGTCATGATATGTAGCAGTAGATACTAGATGTCTAGGGCAATGTGATATAACATGTCATGATATGTAGCAGTAGATACTAGATGTCTAGGGCAATGTAACATGTCATGATATGTAGCAGTAGATACTAGATGTCAAGGGCAATGTGATATAACATGTCATGATATGTAGCAGTAGATACTAGATGTCAAGGGCAATGTGATGTAACATGTCATGATATGTAGCAGTAGATACTAGATGTCTAGGGCAATGTGATATAACATGTCATGATATGTAGCAGTAGATACTAGATGTCAAGGGCAATGTGATATAACATGTCATATGTAGCAGTAGATACTAGATGTCAAGGGCAATGTGATATAACATGTCATGATATGTAGCAGTAGATACTAGATGTCTAGGGCAATGTGATATAACATGTCATGATATGTAGCAGTAGATACTAGATGTCAAGGGCAATGTGATATAACATGTCATGATATGTAGCAGTAGATACTAGATGTCTAGGGCAATGTGATATAACATGTCATGATATGTAGCAGTAGATACTAGATGTCTAGGGCAATGTGATATAACATGCCATGATATGTAGCAGTAGATACTAGATGTCAAGGGCAATGTGATATAACATGTCATGATATGTAGCAGTAGATACTAGATGTCTAGGGCAATGTGATATAACATGTCATGATATGTAGCAGTAGATACTAGATGTCTAGGGCAATGTGATATAACATGTCATGATATGTAGCAGTAGATACTAGATGTCAAGGGCAATATAACATGTCATGATATGTAGCAGTAGATACTAGATGTCTAGGGCAATGTGATATAACATGTCATGATATGTAGCAGTCGATACTAGATGTCAAGGGCAATGTAATATAACATGTCATGATATGTAGCAGTAGATACTAGATGTCTAGGGCAATGTGATATAACATGTCATGATATGTAGCAGTAGATACTAGATGTCAAGGGCAATGTGATATAACATGTCATGATATGTAGCAGTAGATACTAGATGTCTAGGGCAATGTGATATAACATGTCATGATATGTAGCAGTAGATACTAGATGTCAAGGGCAATGTGATATAACATGTCATGATATGTAGCAGTAGATACTAGATGTCTAGGGCAATGTAACATGTCATGATATGTAGCAGTAGATACTAGATGTCTAGGGCAATGTGACATGTCATGATATGTAGCAGTAGATACTAGATGTCAAGGGCAATGTGATATAACATGTCATGATATGTAGCAGTAGATACTAGATGTCTAGGGCAATGTGATATAACATGTCATGATATGTAGCAGTAGATACTAGATGTCTAGGGCAATGTAACATGTCATGATATGTAGCAATAGATACTAGATGTCTAGGGCAATGTGATATAACATGTCATGATATGTAGCAGTAGATACTAGATGTCTAGGGCAATGGTAGAAAGAAACTCTAGGGAGAGCTAGACAACAGAAGGTCTTCAGAGAAGTAACCCCCTTTAGACAAGTGTTTCGGCCCTGAATTCCTTACACTCTCGGGGGGCCGGGCCACATCCAGGTCATGACTCCTGGATGCCCTTCTGCTGTTGTCTATTTTTTTTTTTTTCTTTCCCACGCCGGGGATCGAACCTGGGCGATTCTGCGCTTCAGAACTGCGGTACGCGGTTTTACCAATGTGCTAACGGGGCACACATCATCTGTAGGGAATTTAATCCTTATGAAGTTCACTTTTGGTTCCTCCTTGCCCAGATCCAGCTTGAGCTCCTTTCTGCTGCCTCTGCCATCGCTTTAAGGGCTCTAGTCCTCTTCTTCCCAGAAATGGCGAGTTGTTTCATGAGATCATAAGCGGAGGTGCCCACAAACCCTCTTGCCCCGACCTCTATGGCGAAGATTTTGACCCGTAGACCTGCTTTCTTCAGGGTGCTGGCAAGACCGGCGTATTTTTCGGTCTTGTAGATATGTGCTTCTTCCATTCTGCTTTCGTATGGCACAGTGAGTTCTATCAGAATCACTTGTTTCGAGGAGTCAGAGTGGAGAGCGATGTCTGGTCTCATGCCTGTCTTGCTGATGACATCTGGGTAATTTCTCCACTCTGGGAGGTCTGCTGTACACTCCCAGTCGACTGCTCCATCCAGAAGACCCTTTGGCAATGTGCTGGTTGTCATAGCACTTTCGGGCCAGACCTGTTTCCCTCCTGCTTTGTAGAACGTTGTCATAGCAATTGGTGCGTTTGGGGTCATGGCTTTTTCGCTAACCACGTCTGTGATCACTTTCAGAACTTGGTTGTGCCTCCATGTATACCTTCCTTGGGCTAGCGCTACTTTGCAAGAGCTTAGGACATGTTCCACTGTTTGTTTCTTCTGACAGAGCGGACATGCTGGGTCGTCTGATTTCCCCCATTTCACTAAGTTTGCATTCGAGGGGAGCAGGTCATATACAGATCTGAGGAGGAAGCTTATCCTTAGAGGAGCCATGTGCCACATATCGTTCCAGCTGAGACTTCTTTGGAGTGCACTGTCCCATGTTGTCCATTGCCCCTGTTGACCTTGCTGGACTGCCTTCTGCACTCTTTTGACATCTTCTTCTTCCTTCAACTCCTGTATGATCATGTCTCTTTTTTCCTTCCCTTTGGCTTTGGACCACCACTGCATTTTTGTTGCTCCCAGTCCCTGTCTGTTGGTTTGCGTGTGTCCAATTATTTCTTTGATGCTGAGGTTTCTCTTGGCATTGTTTACAGCCTCATGGACTTTCCACTTTCTGCCAGTTCTCAGCTTTGGATGAACTGATCTCACGATATTGTCTTCCGATTCCTCCAGCATGCTCAACAGTCTTGCTTTTCCAACTTTGTATTCCTCCACTATGGATTTGAGAGGTAGCTTCAGCATTGCTTGACGACAGTAGAATGCAACATCAGTGAGACCAGGTGGGACACCGAGCCATTTTCTTGTGTATTTGTTGATTTTGGCTTCCATTGCTTCCACTGTGCTGGTGCAAATGTCATAGATTAGCAGTGGCCACAGCAGCTTTGGTATCAGCATGAACTGTAGACACCAGACTTTGTATTTGCCTGGCAGTCCGCAGTTATCTATTTTCTTCAGGCCTTCTTCTGCTGTTTGCTTGGTTTCACATCCCCTTTGTGTGTCTTTCAGGGAGTCATCATACCATCTTCCGAGACTTTTTACTGGCTCTTCTGTGACAGTGGGGATGGCTTGGTTGGCTACCATGAATTTGACTGAATCTGCCACTTTTCCTTTTCGCAGTGAGAGACTTCGGGATTTCTTAGGTTTGAACCTCATTCTTGAAGAGGCCACCAGCTCATCCAGCTGCTTTAAGATTTGGTGTGTCTCTTCCTCATCCGTGGACAAGACTGTTGTGTCATCCATGAAAGCTTTCAGAGGAGGCATCTGGTATCCATCTCCCAGATTTACTGGACCTGAACTCTTCATTGCAGCTTTCAAGATGACTTCCATTGCCAACACGAACAGTATGGGAGAGATTGCACAGCCCATTGCAATGCCCACCTCTAGGTCTATCCAGTCCGTGGTGTATTCTTTGGTAGAGAACCGCATTGAGAACCCTTGGAAATACTTCCTCAGCATTGTTCGGATGTTTTCTGGGATGTGATACATTTCAAGAGCCAGCTGGATCATATCGTGTGGAACTGATCCATATGCATTCGCCAGATCAAGCCAAACTACGTCAATGTCTCTCTTCTCTGTTCTTGCTTTTTGGATGGCATCCCAAATCAACGTGGCATGTTCCAAGCATCCAGGCATTCCTGGTATGCCTCCCTTTTGGACTGACATATCCAGATACTTGTTTTCAGTCAGGTATTTTGTCAATCTTGCTGCCATAACAGAGAAGAAGATTTTCCCCTCGACGTTCAGAAGTGATATTGGCCTGAACTGATTGATGCTGCTGGAGTTCTGCTCCTTCGGAATGTACACTCCTTCAGCTCTCATCCATTGGTCGCTGATCTTCTGGTTCCTCCATGCTGATCGAATCATCTTGTGGAGCCACTCGAGCACTTTTGGGCATTTCTTGTAGAGCAGGTATGGTATTCCGTTTGGTCCAGGTGCTGACTTGGCTCTGGCTTTCTTTACTACGTTCTTCACTTCATCCAGTGTTGGTGGTTTGTTATTGAATTTTCCTTCTGACGCTGCAGGCCAAACCAGATTCTGGATTTCAAGTGGTGCCTCGCGCTGAGAATCGGAATATGTTTCCCTGAGATGCTGCTCTAGGGTTTCCTTGCCCACTGTGAGAGTCCCTGATTTGGGTTGTTCAAACAGCTTTCTTGCAAAGTCAAAGGGATCTTTGAAGAAACGATCTTGAGTCTTCTTCTTTTTGCTCTTTCTTCGCCTTGCTGATTCCACTTTGCTGAGAGCATTGTGTTTGGCCTTCAGATCTTTCCAGAGTTCCAGGAGCCCTTGCTTCTCGAATTCTGAGGCAGTTTTCATTCGCTTTTTAAGCTTCCTTTTCTCCCTCCGGATGCTCTCCATCTGTTGCTGTCTTCTGGATTTCTGGGGAGGCGTTTTTGTCTTTGGCTGCTTCACTCCATAAGTGTCCCTGCAGATAGAGTATATGATGTCTCCGTATGTGTCAAGTTTGTGTTCCAGCGTACTGTTCCCTATTAGCGCATCCAGCTTAAGGACAAGTTCCTCATCTAATTTCTCCCATTGTTCTTTTGCACCGGCAGGCGGCAAATTGAGTTTTCCACGTTTGGCGTTAAGAGCTTGTGCAAAATCCGCATCAGAACCGTCAGCGTGGATGTCCTTGGCACTATGGTTTAAATCCTGGCCTTGGTCATCCAACGTCTCACCTGCTATCGCAGTGCGCTGCTGCTGGTTCGTATGTGTCTTCAAACAGCCCATTTTTGTCCTGTGGATCTTCATGCCGCGTTTGGTGGTGAATCTCCTTCCACACACACACGGAAATTCCATCTGGTCATTAATCATGATCCGTTGTGCGTTTCCAGTCGTGATGGAGTCAGTGCCGATGGATTCATCATTCTCTCCCCCTTTCGGTGAATCCTGGGAGCATCTTTCATTTAAAGAACTCGTGGCATGTTATCAAAGGCAAGGTGGGGAGCCAACCCACAAAGCCCGCAGATCTAGTCTTTCCCAGTGTCCTTCGGTCTTTCCCGAATGTCCTCCGAACTATTCCCGGAAGTCAATGGATTGACCATGTGCAGGTAGAAAGAAACTCTAGGGAGAGCTAGACAACAGAAGGTCTTCAGAGAAGTAACCCCCTTTAGACAAGTGTTTCGGCCCTGAATTCCTTACACTCTCGGGGGGCCGGGCCACATCCAGGTCATGACTCCTGGATGCCCTTCTGCTGTTGTCTATTTTTTTTTTTTTTTCTTTCCCACGCCGGGGATCGAACCTGGGCGATTCTGCGCTTCAGAACTGCGGTACGCGGTTTTACCAATGTGCTAACGGGGCACACATCATCTGTAGGGAATTTAATCCTTATGAAGTTCACTTTTGGTTCCTCCTTGCCCAGATCCAGCTTGAGCTCCTTTCTGCTGCCTCTGCCATCGCTTTAAGGGCTCTAGTCCTCTTCTTCCCAGAAATGGCGAGTTGTTTCATGAGATCATAAGCGGAGGTGCCCACAAACCCTCTTGCCCCGACCTCTATGGCGAAGATTTTGACCCGTAGACCTGCTTTCTTCAGGGTGCTGGCAAGACCGGCGTATTTTTCGGTCTTGTAGATATGTGCTTCTTCCATTCTGCTTTCGTATGGCACAGTGAGTTCTATCAGAATCACTTGTTTCGAGGAGTCAGAGTGGAGAGCGATGTCTGGTCTCATGCCTGTCTTGCTGATGACATCTGGGTAATTTCTCCACTCTGGGAGGTCTGCTGTACACTCCCAGTCGACTGCTCCATCCAGAAGACCCTTTGGCAATGTGCTGGTTGTCATAGCACTTTCGGGCCAGACCTGTTTCCCTCCTGCTTTGTAGAACGTTGTCATAGCAATTGGTGCGTTTGGGGTCATGGCTTTTTCGCTAACCACGTCTGTGATCACTTTCAGAACTTGGTTGTGCCTCCATGTATACCTTCCTTGGGCTAGCGCTACTTTGCAAGAGCTTAGGACATGTTCCACTGTTTGTTTCTTCTGACAGAGCGGACATGCTGGGTCGTCTGATTTCCCCCATTTCACTAAGTTTGCATTCGAGGGGAGCAGGTCATATACAGATCTGAGGAGGAAGCTTATCCTTAGAGGAGCCATGTGCCACATATCGTTCCAGCTGAGACTTCTTTGGAGTGCACTGTCCCATGTTGTCCATTGCCCCTGTTGACCTTGCTGGACTGCCTTCTGCACTCTTTTGACATCTTCTTCTTCCTTCAACTCCTGTATGATCATGTCTCTTTTTTCCTTCCCTTTGGCTTTGGACCACCACTGCATTTTTGTTGCTCCCAGTCCCTGTCTGTTGGTTTGCGTGTGTCCAATTATTTCTTTGATGCTGAGGTTTCTCTTGGCATTGTTTACAGCCTCATGGACTTTCCACTTTCTGCCAGTTCTCAGCTTTGGATGAACTGATCTCACGATATTGTCTTCCGATTCCTCCAGCATGCTCAACAGTCTTGCTTTTCCAACTTTGTATTCCTCCACTATGGATTTGAGAGGTAGCTTCAGCATTGCTTGACGACAGTAGAATGCAACATCAGTGAGACCAGGTGGGACACCGAGCCATTTTCTTGTGTATTTGTTGATTTTGGCTTCCATTGCTTCCACTGTGCTGGTGCAAATGTCATAGATTAGCAGTGGCCACAGCAGCTTTGGTATCAGCATGAACTGTAGACACCAGACTTTGTATTTGCCTGGCAGTCCGCAGTTATCTATTTTCTTCAGGCCTTCTTCTGCTGTTTGCTTGGTTTCACATCCCCTTTGTGTGTCTTTCAGGGAGTCATCATACCATCTTCCGAGACTTTTTACTGGCTCTTCTGTGACAGTGGGGATGGCTTGGTTGGCTACCATGAATTTGACTGAATCTGCCACTTTTCCTTTTCGCAGTGAGAGACTTCGGGATTTCTTAGGTTTGAACCTCATTCTTGAAGAGGCCACCAGCTCATCCAGCTGCTTTAAGATTTGGTGTGTCTCTTCCTCATCCGTGGACAAGACTGTTGTGTCATCCATGAAAGCTTTCAGAGGAGGCATCTGGTATCCATCTCCCAGATTTACTGGACCTGAACTCTTCATTGCAGCTTTCAAGATGACTTCCATTGCCAACACGAACAGTATGGGAGAGATTGCACAGCCCATTGCAATGCCCACCTCTAGGTCTATCCAGTCCGTGGTGTATTCTTTGGTAGAGAACCGCATTGAGAACCCTTGGAAATACTTCCTCAGCATTGTGATATAACATGTCATGATATGTAGCAGTAGATACTAGATGTCTAGGGCAATGTAACATGTCATGATATGTAGCAGTAGATACTAGATGTCTAGGGCAATGTGATATAACATGTCATGATATGTAGCAGTAGATACTAGATGTCAAGGGCAATGTGATATAACATGTCATGATATGTAGCAGTAGATACTAGATGTCAAGGGCAATGTGATATAACATGTCATGATATGTAGCAGTAGATACTAGATGTCTAGGGCAATGTGATATAACATGTAAAATCAGTGACTCAGAATTTTCCATCTGTACATAAACAAAACTTTCATCCGCGTACTACTTGCTGTTAGCCAAACATCACTTTGTATGGTCCATGTACAAACTCATGAAGGTGCAAAACTGAGTCTATAGGTACTGACATTAAACTAAAGATAATTTTTAGTATGATGTGATCTTTAGTAATTCTTCCTTCTCTACAGAGACAGGAAGAAAACAACCTTTCCAACAGAAGACTGAACACAGCTAAACATTTATCATACAAGATACAAGAATTTTATTTAGCCCAGAGCATCACAATGGGAAACTGTTTTGGCATTCGCATTAAAATACATACAGGAACAAGAACGCATAAACAAATGTACACACATACTCTTACTCTCTCATCCCTCTCCCACCCTCTCCCTCCCCTCATCTCTCTCCCCCTCCCTCTTTGTTGAACACAATATCAAAGATAATGACTAATTGTAAAAATGTACGGTTAAAAAAGCACATCATAAGAGTCAGATGCCTTGGTTAGGACTTTTAACAATGGACAAAAAGGGCAATACTCATTGAAAAACAATATTGGTAGGTATAGAAAAATGTGATTAAAGATGCAACGCGATATGCACATTAAAATCAAAATGAGTTAAAAACAATAAAATGAGTATGTAGACAAAGAGGACAAGGTTCAACTTTTTAAGTCAGCCGACAGAAACACATGTACAAGCAACCGATTAAAAAATATCACATTCTCGGGTAAGAAGGATCACAGTATCATGACGGAAATTGCCACATACGCACTCGCATGCACGCAGCAGACTCCCCCTACCCACACACACACACACATGCACACACACACACACACACACATACACACACCCACGCCTGCATGCACACACATGTATACGCATGTGCGCAGAGTCAACACACACATAATATTATACACATACACACGCACACGCACTCACCCACACATCCTCTCTCTACCCTCGCATACCCTCTCTCACATATAACCCCACAATGCTATGCACACAATGTTTGCTCCAACATAAGTCAATTGTACACATCCGCACGCTCTCTCCTCTGCTCATCCTTAACTCCAAAGCCCCGGCACATCTCACGTGAATAAGTCTAAGTAGGGACAGTGTCACGGGCCGCCTTCACATAGAAGCTGTTGTTTAACCGGCTTGTCCTGGCCTTAAAGGACCTGAATCGTTTACCGGAAGGGAGGAGGGAGAATAAAATATTTGCCGGATGGCCCTCGTCAGCCACAATGGATTTGACCTTCTTTTTCATTCTTTTGACATAGATGGACTCAAGGGGCTCCAAAGTGGTCCCAATAATTTTCGAGGCAGTCCAGACAACTCTATTGAGCCTCTCCCTCTCGGCTGCGGGGAGGGCGCCGTACCAGGCAGTGATCGAAAAGGCTAGTATGCTCTCGATCACCACCCGGTAGAACTGCACGAGTATATTTTGACCAACACCGAACTTTCTGACTTGGCGGAGGAAGAACAGTCTTTGTTGGGATTTTGATACAATGTCGCTGGTGTTTTCCTCCCATTTCAACGAGCTCGATATGGTCGTACCTAAAATCTTGAATGTGTCTACAGCTTCTACAGACTCTCCCTTAATCACAAGGGGAGTGACAGGGGTCTTGGATCTTCTGGTGTCCACAATCATTTCCTTTGTCTTCACAGCATTGAGTTCCAGATTGTTACAGTCACACCATCTATCAAGTTTCTGTACTTCGTTGAAGTATGCGGACTCGTCGCCGTTGTTGATCAGGCCCTCTACCGTGGTATCATCGGAGAACTTAAAGTACTTGACCGTGTCACTTGATGAGCGGCAATCGTTCGTGTACAGAGTGAACAAAAGGGGCGACAAGACACAGCCCTGAGGAGCACCAGTGCTCAGAGTGAGGGAGGAGGAATGGATGCCGTTCACTTTCACGACCTGTTTCCTGTTGGATAGAAAGTCTATGATCCACATGCACATTTGGGGTCTGATGTTGAGGTCTGAGAGTTTTGTGTGTAGTTTAGCTGGGATGATTGTGTTGAAAGCTGAGCTAAAATCGACAAAGAGAATGCGTGCGTATGTTTTGGGAGAGCCAAGGTGTTGTAGGAGGTAGTGCATGAGAAGAGAGACCGCATCGTCCACTGATCTGTTTGCCCTGTATGCGAACTGAAGGGGATCAAGAAGATGGTCAGTTGCTGATTTAAGGTGTTGCAGGACAATTCTTTCGAAGACCTTCATCACGTTGGATGTCAGTGCAACAGGCCTAAAGTCATTGAGTGTCGACACTTTTGGCTTTTTGGGGACTGGGATGATGTTGGCCGCTTTGAAGCAAGAGGGAACATGACAGAGCTCTAGCGACCTGTTGAAGATGTCGCAGAAAACAGGTGCTAGTTGGTCAGTGCAGGTCTTGATCACTGAAGGGGAGACGTTGTCTGGGCCCGATGCTTTCCTTGTGTTTTGTTTTTTGAAGAAGGATCTGACTGTGTGTTCGCTAACCACAAGAGGCGGGGGGGGGGGGGGGCTGGAGGAGGGGGTGGTTGGGGGAGGGGGAGGGGTGGAGGAGGGAGAAGGGGATGGAGGGAGAGGGGGGGGCCTTGTGGAGGTAGGGAAGGGGGAGGGGCAGAGGAGGGAGAAGGGGGTGGAGGGGGAGGCCTTGTTGAGGAGGAAGGTGGCGGGACGGGGAGAGTGGGAAGGAAGGAGCGGGAGGGAGGAGGAGGGGGAGGGTATGCCCTGGTGGGGGTGGGGCAGTGCTGGCGGGGGAAGCTTTGTTCTGCCTGTCGAAGCGTGCATAGAAGTTGTTGAGTTGGTCTGGTAGTGTGGGGTCCGTATTTAGCGTGTTTGATTTGTTCTTCATTTGTGTGATTGTGTGCAGCCCCTGCCAAACTGCACGAACGTCGTTGGAGGCAAACTGGCTCTCCTGTTTCTGACCATACTTCTTCTTTGCCTTCACGATCTCTGCCTCTGCTTCCCGTTTTGCTTTGTTGTTCTGTTTTATTGCTGTGACTTTGTCAACAAGCTGACAGATGGCTGACTTGGAGTTGGCCTGTGGTGGGATGTAAACAGCCGCTACAATCACACTAGAAAACTCACGGGGGGAATAGAAGGGGCGGCACCTAATGAATAGGGTTTCAAGTTGTTGAGAACAAGATTTTGACAGAATATCAGCGTCTGTGCACCATCTGTTGTTGATCATGATACAAACACCACCCCCAATCGATCTATCACAAAGTTCAGGGACTCTGTCTGATCGATAGAGGCTGAAACCCTTCATTTGAATAAGATTGTCAGGGATGTCCCATGTCTCCGTAAAGCAGAGAATCGAACAGTCCCCCCTATAGTCTCTTCTGTCTTGCCGTAGTGATGCGAGTTCGTCTGTTTTGTTCCTTAGATTCTAACATTGAACAGCAGCACGCTGGTAGAGGGGGGCGTGACACGCCATGACGTCGGAACGTGCCAAAGCACCACCACGTCGTCCCTCTTTCGTGTGATGTGTGTGTGGTGTGTATGATATGGCGATTGAGTGAGTTCACTGTCAATGGTAAAATCAGGATGACAGAAGGTAAAAACAGGCCTTTGCTCACGATTCAAAGAAGTCCGAATGGAAAGTAGATCCTCACGAGAATATCTCAGCACACATTCACACCTCTCCACAGCTAGGCACGCCAACAAAAGACACAACACAGCACAGCGAATAGCCTTGTCGCCATGGTTCGGCGCCATCTTGAAACAGACTGTCATCTGATTTAATGCTGAACACAAAGAATGTAACCTGCTGAATTTGTGCTGAACACAACAAGACTGCAATTTGTGACGAATGAACTGCACAGTTTGTGCTGAACACAACGAAAACTGCAGAGATTTGCTGAAACAAGAATGAACTGAAGTTTGTGCTGAACACAAAGAATGAACTGAGAGTTGTGCTGAACACAAAGAATGAACTGCAGAGTTTGTGCTGAACACAAAGAATGAACTGTAGAGTTTGTGCTGAACACAAAGAATGAACTGCAGAGTTTGTGCTGAACACAAAGAATGAACTGTAGAGTTTGTGCTGAACACAAAGAATGAACTGTAGAGTTTGTGCTGAACACAAAGAATGAACTGAGAGTTTGTGTGAACACAAAGAATGAACTGTCAGAGTTTGTGCTGAACACAAAGAATGAACTGCAGAGTTTGTGCTGAACACAAAGAATTGAACTGCAGAGTTTGTGGACCGATGAACACTAAAAGAATGAACTGCTAGAGTTTGTGCTGAACACAAAGAATGAACTGTAGAGTTTGTGCTGAACACAAAGAATGAACTGCAGATTTGTGCTGAACACAAAGAATGAACTGTAGAGTTTGTGCTGAACACAAAGAATGAACTGCAGAGTTTGTCACGGAACACAAAGAATGTAACTGAGAGTTTGTGCTGAACACAAAGAATGAACACTGCAGAGTTGTGCTGTACAGAAAGAATGAACTGCAGAGTTGTGCTGTACAAAAAGAATCAGCTGCAGAGTTTGTGTTGAACACAAAGAATGAACTGCAGTTTGTGCTGAACACAAAGAATGAACAGCACAGCTATGGCTGAACACAAAGAATAACTGCAGATTTGTGCTGAACACAAAGAATGAACTGCAGAGTTTGTGCTGAACACAAAGAATAACTTAGAGTTGTGCTGAACACAAAGGAATGAACATCAAGAGTTTGTGACTGAACACAAAGAATAATCAGAGTTTGATTGCTGACCAAGAGAACTGCAGAGTTTGTGCTGAACACAAAGAATGAACTGCAGAGTTTGTGCTGAACACAAAGAATGAACTGCAGAGTTTGTGCTGAACACAAAGAATGAACTGCAGAGTTTGTGCTGAACACAAAGAATGAACTGCAGAGTTTGTGCTGAACACAAAGAATGAACTGCAGAGTTTGTGCTGAACACAAAGAATGAACTGCAGAGTTTGTGCTGAACACAAAGAATGAACTGCAGAGTTTGTGCTGAACACAAAGAATGAACTGCAGAGTTTGTGCTGTACACAAAGAATGAACTGCAGAGTTTGTGCTGAACACAAAGAATGAACTGCAGAGTTTGTGCTGAACACAAAGAATGAACTGCAGAGTTTGTGCTGAACACAAAGAATGAACTGCAGAGCAGTGCTGTTGTCATTACTGTTGTCAGCACAGCCAACAGCACACAGCCATATCAGGCTATAACCACACACAGCCATATCAGGGCTATAACCACACACAGCCATATCAGGGCTATAAACACACACAGCCATATCAGGGCTATAACCACACACAGCCATATCAGGGCTATAACCACACACAGCCATATCAGGGCTATAACCACACACAGCCATATCAGGGCTATAACCACACACAGCCATATCAGGGCTATAACCACACACAGCCATATCAGGGCTATAACCACACACAGCCATATCAGGGCTATAACCACACACAGCCATATCAGGGCTATAACCACACACAGCCATATCAGGGCTATAACCACACACAGCCATATCAGGGCTATAACCACACACAGCCATATCAGGGCTATAACCTTATCAAAGCATACACTGTACTTCAACAGGGAACAAAAAAAAGTTCAGTTCAGTTCAATGTCAAGCTTGCTGGGCTATCCATGACACGTTTCCTCCATCCCTCTCTGTCAGACATTGCAGTAGGTAGTTCATCATACTGACAGCCCGTATCATCCATCAATTGGTCGATGAAGGTCTTCTTTGGACGTCCTGGTCTTTGTTTGCCGTGACTGGGTATCCATAGTAGAACATCTACCAGTTTCTTTGCTACGCCAGCAGTGTCCCGTCGAAACGCAGTCTTTGTTGACGTATTGATTTACTGATTGGTGGGATCTTACCATATAACTCTTTGTTTGTTGGAGTTCTCTCCAGGATTTGTTCAGGGCTGCACGTAGCATTCGTGTGTACGCTCTATCAATCTTCTTCTCCAATGTCATTGTTAGGGTCCAAGAGATTGAGCCATATGTAAGAACGGACTCTACTGCTGCTCGGAAGAAGTTCCTTTTCAGGTTGTATGGTAGATTGGATTTCCAGGTTTTGTCCAGTTGATTTAGAGCGCCCCAGGCATTTCCGAGTCTGGTATTGACATCTTGTTCTGTGGAGTCAATGTAGCTGCCAAGGTATTTAAAGTCTTGAACTTGTTTGATCGCATCTCCATTGAGACTTCTCATACCTTCTGATGCATCTTGGTTCAGACAGATGAACTCTGTTTTGTTCGCACTGAGGTGGAGCCCGATCTCCATTGCTGTTCTTTTGCTATTGTGAAGGAGATGTTGCATCCTTTAGGAGGTTTGTGAGAACAGCCAGGTCATCAGCGTAACCCGCATCTGTTATCTTTACCGCAGGGTAGCATCTGCTCTTCTGTTCTGTGAGGGTAAAGCCGAGTTTTTTTATCTTATCGACTGCTTTCCTCAGCACATAGTCGAGACAGATTATGAAAATGTAGGGGGAAAAGAAAATAAACTAAATATACAAATCGATGCATTCATGCACACAATCTAAGAAGATGCCCCTGGATTTGACTACTCAATCCAGTTTTATCACACAGGGGATTTAAGAAACATACCTGAATAAAACTTAAACATAACTAAAGACACTAAAACATATACAAAACATGCCCAAATTACCTAAAATTGCTTCAGCATATCTCATTTCCCTAGAGCCAAAAATGCACTTATATATGTACTTAATTATCAATCCTAAGAGAAAGTACATAAGACTTCATCAAACATGTACAGGTGAATGGACCATCAAGGCAGAAATGATAGGAATGACAGAAAGCAAAGGAACAAGGCAGTAAGAAAAAGAGTGACAGAAAAGAGGAAATTTCTAGCACATAATTTCCAGAAGGTGGGGGATACTATGTACAGTGAAAGAGCCCCCGGCACCCCCACTGGGGATTGAACAAGACTGATAAAGGTAACAAACAAACATGCCAGTAAACAAGCACGCAAGCAAACAATCGCACAAACAAGCAGACACCCCTTCCCTTAACAGTGCTATCATTAACAGTAATAACACCAACAGACCTGGCAACACACAAAATAAAGATTCTCTCCACACGAGCAACGTTATGAATATTACCATGTTTAATGAAAATACATCTATTGATTTGTGTCATTCAAACAAACTTCAGTGGGGAATTCAAATCTCAGAAGAAACAACAACAACAACAACAACAACACAATATGGACTGTTCACAATGCACATGTACACACACATTAATGATAAACACACACATATAATATATAAATAACATAAATAAAAATTCATGAATATACAAGTATTTGACATAATTCAAAATGCTCACACACACACACACACACACACAGCTGAGCAATAAAAGCAAATCACAAAAAACACACACACACACACACACACACACACACACACACACACACACACACACATAATATAAACATTATAATTCACAATACATATATACTATTGTACAAACAATGTCATCCACAAGCACATACATCAACAATGTAATGCACAATGCACATACAGATCAATACACACAAAAAGATCAGTTAAACTCACAACCCACACACACACACACACACAAAATAAACCAATGTAAGTCAACAGCAAATACAAACAACATACATCATAACAAACATTATACAGTTAATCAATGTCATTCACAACACACATACACACAAATATTTGTGAAAATTCACAATGCAGACATATGCAAGTAAACAATACAATTCACAATGCAACTGCAAACACACTCAAGTAAACAATGTAATTCACAATGCACACATGTATAAATCATTTTCAATGCAGATTTAGTTGAACAAACTTTGTGTCAAACTGGAACTGTGAATATAGAATGTCATGTAACGGCACTGGCAGTACAATCTTATGATCAAAGAAGCTGTGAGTGAAAGCAGAAGGGACTGTTGAGTAAGTATAAACTGTAACAAATCACTGTCAAGATTATAAAGAGCAGGGGGGAGGGGGGGGGGGGACCTTCTGAGGATTGAAATAACAGGGGATTGTAAATTACATGAAAATATTGAACGTCCACAAATTACTGCCAGTTCAAGTTTATGGATAAACCATTACAGATTGAAAACATGGAAAGACCGGAAATCATACTGCTGAAAAACACAGGCAATGTGTGGCTAATGGTTATTTTCAAAACATAGTTAATGGAAAAATATCAAACTGCTGTCACAGCAAGTTTACAATTTACAATTGTGGCTAAAATCATGTGAGAAAAGTTGAGCTGCCACAAATCAAAGACAATATAGTTGACAGCAGATCCAAATGATTAATGATTATACTGGGGGTGAACATCATCATCATGATGTGTGAGATGTGAGAGTGTGTGTGTAGGGAAGGGGGAGGAGGAGGGCAAGACAAAATAAGTGAAGGACACAGACAAAGCAGGCCAATGTCATGGTCAGCAAGGCTCAGACAGACAGGCAGGCTACTTACTGCAACTTTGTCCCCATCCTGCCACACCAACAGCAAAGCAGTTAGGTCTAGTCCTCCCTACCTGACCAACACTTAACATCCTAAGCTCTATACCACGGACAAGTCTTCTTTTATACTGCTTGGTCTTCAAGCATGTTCCCTGTCTCTTTATCTCTTACACTTTTGATCATTAAATAATATATACATATATATAATATATATAATATATATATATATATATATATATATATATAATGCTGTCATACTGTCAAGAGTCTCGACAGCCATCATGTCACACGCATATCCAGTCTTCCCTCTCTCTCCACCCACCTACCATCTCATCTCTTCATCACTAATCTCTTCTACTATGGAGCAGTCGTAATCTCTTTATCTTTCTTTAACTCTTCTACTATGGTCTTTTTACCACTTACATTTTACAATACCTTTTACACTATCGGTCTTTTTACCACTTACATTTTACAATACCTTTTACACTATCGGTCTTTTTACCACTTACATTTTACAATACCTTTTACACTATCGGTCTTTTACCACTTACATTTTACAATACCTTTTACACTATCGGTCTTTTTACCACTTACATTTTACAATACCTTTTACACTATCGGTCTTTTGTTTTTAACCACTTACATATTTTACAATACCTTTTACACTATCGGTCTTTTTACCACTTACATTTTACAATACCTTTTACACTATCGGTCTTTTTACTGCTTACATTTTACAATACCTTTTACACTATCGGTCTTTTTACTGCTTACATTTTACAATACCTTTTACACTATCGGTCTTTGTACCACTTACATTTTACAATACCTTTTACACTATCGGTCTTTTTACCACTTACATTTTACAATACCTTTTACACTATCAACTTGCCTAGCCTGCCGTCCTGTGACAGGGACAACACAGTGGTTAGGCCAAGTCTTCCTGACCTTGCCATTGCTTGCTGGCTTACCTCAGCTCTTCACCACTTGCATACTCTACAACTTGCATTTTGTCTTCATAAGTGTTCCTTAATTCTTTATCTCTTTAACCTTAAGTTACATTTACAATACTTGTACACTGTTAAACTGTCTCATCTACCACTCTTTCACATGGACAACAAGGCATCTTCACACAGTTTTCTCTACCTCTCCACCACTGACACTTATTTCTTCACCACCATTATTGATTTCTGTAAGTACTGCTAAGAACCCACCAGCACTGGAACGCAGTTCTAACTGGAGTACATTGGCACCAAACATGAACACTTTCAATGATCTACTTGATAAAGGTACAAAAACGCTAGAGCCTATCACTGCAACAGGTTCAATTATCTACAAGTACAAATCTGCACAACACATCACAACCAAATGTCAATTTTGTGAAGCCATGAAGGAGAGCCAAAAGGCCTCAGACTTACACATAATTATAGTCCTTACTACTACTGGTACTATCGCTACTGTTTTATCTTTATACAGGTTATCTTCATTTCTCATTGTTATTGTGACCAACTTTTCACGGTCTATCCTTCTACTTCTATTCTACTCTATGTCTTTACTGAATTATGTTTTCATTTTAGTCCCCTTTCTATTCAACATCAATGTGTTCTATCAATTTCATTACAACTTACAACAAAATCGTTTAAGCCAGATATTAATTGTTTCACTTGTATATGACCTGCAAGGATTTTTTTTCACTATCCATTTCTTTCATTTTTCACTGCTTCTCACAACCTTTACAAGTAATTTCTATGAAATATATTTGTTATAACCCCACATGATTATCATTCAATCTGATCTTATTTTCATGATGTTTATGTGAATAACATCCTGTGTTAATCAGTGATGTCATTTATCACATTTCAAATTATCTGTACTTGGTAAGACAGTGACTATACTTAGTGCTTTAATGCCCTCATCCTGTCTACCAGCTTTCTGCTAAATGTTGACCTTTACACAACTTCACCCTGTCCACCAGCTTTCTGCAAAATATTAACCCTTTCATTCCCTTATCCTGTCCACAAGCTTTCTGCAGAATATTAACCCTTTCGTTCCCTTATCCTGTCCACCAGCTTTCATCAAAATATTAACCCTTCCGTTCCCTTATCCTGTCCACCAGCTTTCTGCAAAATATTAACCTTTTCATTCCCTTATCCTGTCCACCAGCTTTCTGCAAAATATTAACCCCTTCATTCCCTTACCTGATCCACCATGCTTTCTGCTAAAATTTAACCTTCACTCCCTTATCGCTGTCCACAAGCTTACTCAAAATATAACCCTTTCAACTCCCTTAACCTGTCTACAGGCTAACACACTCATCCTGTCTAGTACTGGCTGTCTTCAAAATGTTAATCATGTAACACTCATCCTGTCTAGTACTGGCTGTCTTCAAAATGTTAACCATGTAACACTCATCCTGTCTAGTACTGGCTGTCTTCAAAATGTTAACCATGTAACATCATCTGTCTAGTACTGGCTGTCTTCAAAATGTTAACCATGTAAACCTACTCATCCTGTCTAGTACTGGCTGTCTTCAAAATGTTAACCATGTAACACTCATCCTGTCTAGTATTGGCTGTCTTCAAAATGTTAACCATGTAAACACTATCCTGTCTAGTACTGGCTGTCTTCAAAATGTTAACCATGTAACACACTCATCCTGTCTAGTACTGGCTGTCTTCAAAATGTTAACCATGTAACACTCATCCTGTCTAGTACTGGCTGTCTTCAAAATGTTAACATGTAACACATCATCCTGTACTAGTACTGGCTGTCTTCAAAATGTTAACCATGTAACACTCATCCTGTCTAGTACTGGCTGTCTTCAAAATGTTAACCATGTAACACTCATCCTGTCTAGTACTGGCTGTCTTCAAAATGTTAACCATGTAAACACTCATCCTGTCTAGTACTGGCTGTCTTCAAAATGTTAACCATGTAACACTCATCCTGTCTAGTATTGACTGTCTTCAAAATGTTAACCATGTAACACTCATCCTGTCTAGACTGGCTGTCTTCAAAATGTTAACCATGTAACACAATCATCCTGTCTAGTACTGGCTGTCTTCAAAATGTTAACATGTAACACTCATCCTGTCTAGTACTGACTGTCTTCAAAATGTTAACCATGTAACATCATCCTGTCTAGTACTGCTGTCTTCAATGTTAACCATGTAACACTCATCCTGTCTAGTATGGCTGTCTTCAAAATGTTAACCATGTAACACTCATCCTGTCTAGTACTGATGTCTTCAAAATGTTAACCATGTAACACTCATCCTGTCTAGTACGGTGTCTTCAAATGTTAACCATGTAACACTATCCTGTTAGTACTGCTGTCTTCAAAATGTTAACCATGTAACACTCATCCTGTCTAGTACTGGCTGTCTTCAAAATGTTACTATGTAACACAAATCACCTGTCTAGTACTGGCTGTCTCAAAATGTTAACCATGTAACATCTCCTGTCTATACTGATGTTTCAAATTACATGTCCTATCTGTCTATACTGGCTGTCTTCAAAATGTTAACCATGTAACACTCATCCTGTCTAGTATGGCTGTCTAGGTCTGGTACGTCTCAAAATGTTAACATGTAACATCATCTGTCTAGTACGCTGTCTTCAAAATGTTAATCATGTAACACACTCATCCTGTCTAGTACTGGCTGTCTTCAAAATGTTAACCATGTAACACTCATCCTGTCTAGTACTGATAGTCTTCAAAATGTTAACTATGTAACACTCATCCTGTCTAGTACTGGCTGTCTTCAAAATGTTAACCATGTAACACTCATCCTGTCTAGTACTGGCTGTCTTCAAAATGTTAATCATGTAACACTCATCCTGTCTAGTACTGGCTGTCTTCAAAATGTTAACCATGTAACACTCATCCTGTCTAGTACTGGCTGTCTTCAAAATGTTAACCATGTAACACTCATCCTGTCTAGTACTGGCTGTCTTCAAAATGTTAACCATGTAACACTCATCCTGTCTAGTACTGGCTGTCTTCAAAATGTTAACCATGTAACACTCATCCTGTCTAGTACTGGCTGTCTTCAAAATGTTAACCATGTAACACTCATCCTGTCTAGTACTGGATTGTCTTCAAAATGTTAACCATGTAACACTCATCCTGTCTAGTACTGGCTGTCTTCAAAATGTTAACCATGTTACACTCATCCTGTCTAGTACTGGCTGTCTTCAAAATGTTAACTATGTAACACTCATCCTGTCCAGTACTGGCAGTCTTCAAAATGTTAAACCCTTTAACACACTCATCCTGTCTAGTACTGGCTGTCTTCAAATGTTAACCTTGTAACACACTCATCCTGTCTATATTGGCTGTCTCAAATGTTAACCATGTAACACTCTCTGTCTAGTACTGGCTGTCTTCAAAATGTTAACCATGTAACACACTCATCCTGTCTAGTAGCTCACCCTGTCTACCGTTTCTCCAAAATTATCCTTAGCTCCCTTACTCTGTCTACAAGCTTTCTGCAGTTCCTCTTTCACTCCTAAACCCTATCCACCCTGTAGTTACCTCTTTCACTCCTAAACCCTATCCACCCTGCAGTTACCTCTTTCACTCCTAAACCCTATCCACCCTGTAGTTACCTCTTTACTCCTAAACCCTATCCACCCTGCAGTTACCTCTTTTACTCCTAAACCCTATCCACCCTGTAGTTACCTCTTTCACTCCTAAACCCTATCCACCCTGCAGTTACCTCTTTCACTCCTAAACCCTATCCACCCTGCAGTTACCTCTTTTACTCCTAAACCTATCCACCCTGTAGTTACCTCTTTCACTCCTAAACCTATCCACCCTGCAGTTACCTCTTTTACTCCTAAACCCTATCCACCCTGTAGTTACCTCTTTCACTCCTAAACCCTATCCACCCTGCAGTTACCTCTTTTACTCCTAAACCTATCCACCCTGTAGTTACCTCTTTCACTCCTAAACCCTATCCACCCTGCAGTTACCTCTTTTACTCCTAAACCCTATCCACCCTGTAGTTACCTCTTTCACTCCTAAACCCTATCCACCCTGTAGTTACCTCTTTCACTCCTGAACCCTATCCACCCTGCAGTTACCTCTTTTACTCCTAAACCCTATCCACCCTGTAGTTACCTCTTTCACTCCTAAACCCTATCCACCCTGTAGTTACCTCTTTCACTCCTAAACCCTATCCACCCTGTAGTTACCTCTTTCACTCCTAAACCCTATCCACCCTGTAGTTACCTCTTTCACTCCTAAACCCTATCCACCCTGTAGTTACCTCTTTCACTCCTAAACCCTATCCACCCTGCAGTTACCTCTTTTACTCCTAAACCCTATCCACCCTGTAGTTACCTCTTTTACTCCTAAAACCCTATCCACCCTGCAGTTACCTCTTTTACTCCTAAACCCTATCACCCTGTAGTTACCTCTTTTACTCCTAAACCCTATCCACCCTGTAGTTACCTCTTTCATCCTAAACCCTATCCACCCTGCAGGAAGCTGGTAGACAGGGCAAGGAAATGAATAGGTTATGTTTTTGAATAGACAGGCCGAGGGAGTGAAAGGATTAAAACAGTTCTTCAGAACTACAGAAACTTGAACTCTATAGTCTACTGTATACAAAACAAAAGTTGTCCCAAGCAGTGATTACACTTTGACATTAAGCAAGAATTAAGTACTACATGTACAGTGAGCAACCCTAGACCTGTGACAGACAAATACTTTATTGTGATAATACAGCTTACAAGGTTTTCATGATTGTGGCCCATTCTAAAACTGCGGGACATAAATCAGCTTTTGAGATACCCAAGTTATTGGTGCCATTAGAAAGGGCATGGAATTTCCTTTCAAATGATATGTAAATGAAGTCTCTTGAGAATGAAAGAAAAACCCAAAACACTGCAGGTGTTGTGGCCAACTGAAATGTCACAATGTGTAATCCTTTGAGAAAACTGAGGTGAAATGTGAAGACTGTCAGGTTTTCCTTTACAACAGAAATGAATGCGCTCTTGTGAATGCTGACTGGGTCATTATGAGTTAATGTTGGGTTATTATGAATTAATGTATGCAGCGATTGGACACTGATGTCAGCCATCAGTATCGTCAAGTTTGATGGCAGCCACAGCAGTAGGAGTCACAACAACTCTCCTCCATTTACTCCAGTCTTGACTTTTCTGCGCTACTTAGTAGACATTCAAACCCTTCATGCTGGCGATGTTGTTCAGCCTCAATTTTTCCTCAAAAAACTCTTGTCATCAGGGTTGTGTTGGTGTTGCTGATGTCATGGCTGCAAACAATGTATGGAATGCTAGAATCCTATGAAAGGTTAAGCTGTGGTGGCGGTGTGAAAACTGCTGAGGTCAGGTAATATCAACAATGCACAGCTGAGGGACATCACCATAATTATTAGGTTTTAGTTTTACTGCTCTTTCACAATGAATTTCACTGTGAAACTTATCCCACACCCAAACAAAAACCACCATGAGAAGAAAAGCTCAATTTCACGCAGGTAGAACCCTCAGCCTATTTTGGGGCTGTATCTCTGTTTGCTCACATGTCACCTATGCCCTATATCCCTGTTTGTGAGAATGTGCCACAATTCATGAATATTATATAATTCGCTATCTACCTTGTACTGAAGGTATAAAACTTGCATCACAATTCAGCTCATACAAATATTGATCCACAAAGGCACTAGCACATTTTCATCAAACAGTAATTTTTGTTAAATCTCTGAAAATTCTAAATGTCCCACAAAAGTAAATGTTTGTATTTAAAAAGTACAAATGAATGGACAAAGTTTTTCAATGAATACATTTAATCTGTTATAAACATCATGAAGAGGATTATGAAGACTACAAAGCTGCAGTTTTACCCATTTAGTAGTAACCATACTTCCAAATCATTAACATTTAATAAGTCACCTGTTATTCGTCACTTGAACTTGAAGATGATACATAAATACATAAATCATACAACAGAGCAAAGTAGCCTTTGTAATATACGAAATGATACCATAACATTTAAGAGTAAAGTAGCCTTTGTAATATACGAAATGATACCATAACATTTAAGAGCAAAGTAGTCTTTGTAATATACGAAATGATACCATAACATTTAAGAGCAAAGTAGCCTTTGTAATATACGAAATGATACCATAACATTTAAGAGCAAAGTAGTCTTTGTAATATACGAAATGATACCATAACATTTAAGAGTAAAGTAGTCTTTGTAATATACGAAATGATACCATAACATTTAAGAGCAAAGTAGTCTTTGTAATATACGAAATGATACCATAACATTTAAGAGCAAAGTAGTCTTTGTAATATACGAAATGATACCATAACATTCTATTTCATACTCACTGAACTCATCAACAGTACAGCATGACCATTTGATTTTCTCTCATTTTATTACAAAACAACAACACAATACAATCACATGACAAGTACAACAACAATGACAAAAACAATTAAAAGAACAAAAACAAAAGAACTTAACGAGAGGCAAAGAAAGACACAATAATGAAACAGCATGAAGGCACACACACACACACACACACACACACACACACACACACACACACACACACACACACACACACACACACACACACACACAACACAACACACACACACACACACACACACACGCGCGCGCGCGTACATGCTATGGGTAAAACAGAGACAGAAAGCTATAACTGTAAATCTATTACTGAATAGTTCTGTACACCCTCACAAGTTGCTGGTCACATTCAGTTTTAACTCATATTTGTGGGCACTCACATATTTTTCCAATATGCAAATAATCATTTTCATTTATCATTATGAAGTGCAAACAAAACCAATAGGAAAGATGGTCTGAAGTACAGGAAATCCAGACACGGATAATGAGTCACACAGTTCAGAGCAGTTAAAACTGATATACAATAAATGCATTTCCTTGACAATGATCATGTCTGCTTTCAGATAAAAGTTCGCCTCAAAAGTTACATCATATCATGACAGTATGTTTAGCCCAGTACATTATGATTATCAGGTCAACTGTCCATACAACTGTCCATCTCACATCATATCATGACAGTATGTTTAGCCCAGTACATTATGATTATCAGGTCAACTGTCCATACAACTGTCCATCTCACATATCATGACAGTATGTTTAGCCCAGTACATTATGATTATCAGGTCAACTGTCCATACAACTGTCCTTCTCACATCATATCATGACAGTATGTTTAGCCCAGTACATATCAGGACAACTGTCCATCTCACATCATATCATGACAGTATATTTAGCCCAGTACATTATCAAGACAACTGTCCATCTCACATCATCTTATGACATATGTTTAGCCAGTACATTATCAGGACAACTGTCCATCTCACATCATATCATGACAGTATATTTAGCCCAGTACATTATCAAGACAACTGTCCATCTCACATCATCTTATGACAGTATGTTTAGCCCAGTACATTATCAGGACAACTGTCCATCTCACATCATATCATGACAGTATGTTTAGCCCAGTACATTATCAGGACAACTGTCCATCTCACATCATCTTGACTTATGACAGTATGTTTAGCCCAGTACATTATCAGGACAACTGTCCATCTCACATCATCTTGACTTATGACAGTATGTTTAGCCCAGTACATTATCAGGAAAACTATTTTTACATTAGTTTGGTCAGACGTAAAAATATCCTTGGCATTACTTCTTTGTTGAATGCAAAATCATTCTTAAGTCTCTACATGGCTTCCCCCGTAAAAATCCACACAAGTAGTGAATACACAAATATCAAAACAAATCCACACAAGGAGTGAATACACAAATATCAAAACAAATCCACACAAGGAGTGAATACACAAATATCAAAACAAAGTTTCACTTTCTGATTGATTTTCTACATGATGTGAGCATATACATGTAATGTATGCCTGTACATGTAGGGCAAGACTGACTGTGACCAGACATGACATGACACCAGTGAAACACCACTTCTTAAAGAGCTGTAACCCAAGTATTCAGGATAGATCTATGTGCACCATCTGTCACAAGAATTATTACAAGTTACATGCTTTCTGATGAGGCTTGTACATACCGACACAAATGAATCCTCCTGAAAGTAGCTTGCCAGATCTCTCACTCCTGTCACAAACCCACTGGGGAAAGAAAATAAAAGAAAAGTGTATGTGTTATCAAGATATTTAATACATCATCAACTGTATCATACAGAAAAGTGTATGTGTTATCAAGATATTTAATACATCATCAACTGTATCATACAAAAAAGTGTATGTGTTATCAAGATATTTAATACATCATCAACTGTATCATACAGAAACGTGTATGTGTTATCAAGATATTTAATACATCAACTGTATCATACACCAATATCAAAACCAGTAATATAGATTAATTTTTGCTGACAGTGAGGGAATATTCCATCCACAGTTTCCACAGTTTTGTGTACTAATCTGACTGTACACAACCTTTTACGTACTAATCTGACCGTACACAGCCTTTTACGTACTAATCTGACTGTACAGCCTTTTACGTACTAATCTGACTGTACACAGCCTTTTACGTACTAATCTGACAGTACAGCCTTTTACGTACTAATCTGACTGTACAGCCTTTTACGTACTAATCTGACTGTACACAGCCTTTTACGTACTAATCTGACTGTACAGCCTTTTACGTACTAATCTGACTGTACAGCCTTTTACGTACTAATCTGACCGTACAGCCTTTTACGTACTAATCTGACTGTACACAGACTTTTACGTACTAATCTGACTGTACAGCCTTTTACGTACTAATCTGACTGTACAGCCTTTTACGTACTAATCTGACTGTACAGCCTTTTACGTACTAATCTGACTGTACAGCCTTTTACGTACTAATCTGACAGTACAGCCTTTTACGTACTAATCTGACCGTACAGCCTTTTACGTACTAATCTGACTGTACACAGCCTTTTACGTACTAATCTGACTGTACAGCCTTTTACGTACTAATCTGACTGTACAGCCTTTACGTACTAATCTGACGTACAGCCTTTTACGTACTAATCTGACTGTAACAGCCTTTTTAACGGTAACTAATCTGACTGTACAGCTTTTACTAGCCTAATTATACAGCTTTTACGTACTAATCTGACTGTAACACAGCCTTTTACGTACTAATACTGACACTTACAACAGCTTTTACGTACTAATCTGACTGTACAGCCTTTACTTACTCATCGACCGGTAACAGACTTTTACGTACTAATCTGACTGTACAGCCTTTTACGTACTAATCTGACTGTACACAGCCTTTTACGTACTAATCTGACGTACACAGACTTTTACGTACTAATCTGACTGTACACAGCCTTTTACGTACTAATCTGACAGTACACAGCCTTTTACGTACTAATCTGACAGTACACAGACTTTTACGTACTAATCTGACTGTACACAGCCTTTTACGTACTAATCTGACTGTACAGCCTTTTACGTACTAATCTGACGTACACAGCTTTTACGTACTAATCTGACTGTACAGCCTTTTACGTACTAATCTGACTGTACAGCCTTTTACGTACTAATCTGACTGTACACAGCCTTTTACGTACTAATCTGACTGTACAGCCTTTTACGTACTAATCTGACTGTACAGCCTTTTACGTACTAATCTGACTGTACACAGCCTTTTACGTACTAATCTGACTGTACAGCCTTTTACGTACTAATCTGACTGTACAGCCTTTTACGTACTAATCTGACTGTACACAGCCTTTTACGTACTAATACTGACTGTACAAGCCTTTTACGTACTAATCTGACGTACACCTTTACGTACTAATCTGACGTACAGCCTTTTACGTACTAATCTGACTGTACACAGCCTTTTACGTACTAATCTGACTGTACACAGCCTTTTACGTACTAATCTGACCGTACAGCCTTTTACGTACTAATCTGACTGTACACAGCCTTTTACGTACTAATCTGACTGTACAGCCTTTTACGTACTAATCTGACTGTACAGCCTTTTACGTACTAATCTGACTGTACAGCCTTTTACGTACTAATCTGACTGTACACAGCCTTTTACGTACTAATCTGACGTACAGCCTTTTACGTACTAATCTGACTGTACAGCCTTTTACGTACTAATCTGACTGTACAGCCTTTTACGTACTAATCTGACTGTACACAGCCTTTTACGTACTAATCTGACTGTACAGCCTTTTACGTACTAATCTGACTGTACAAGCCTTTTACGTACTAATCTGACTGTACACAGCCTTTTACGTACTAATCTGACTGTACAGCCTTTTATACGTACTATATCTGACTTACACAAGCCTTTTAGTACTAATCTGACCGTACACAGACTTTTACGTACTAATCTGACTGTACACAGCCTTTTACGTACTAATCTGACAGTACACAGCCTTTTACGTACTAATCTGACCGTACACAGACTTTTAACGTACTAATCTGACTGTACACAGCCTTTTACGTACTAATCTGACGTACACAGACTTTTACGTACTAATCTGACAGTACACAGACTTTTACGTACTAATCTGACTGTACACAGCCTTTTACGTACTAATCTGACTGTACAGCCTTTTACGTACTAATCTGACGTACAGCTTTACGTACTAACTGAGTACAGCCTTTATATAATCTGACTGTACAGCCTTTTACGTCTAATCGATGTACAGCCTTTTACGTACTATCTGACTGTACAGCTTTATCTAGTACACCTTTTCGTATAATGAGTACACAGCTTCTATATCTGCGTCAGCCTTTACGTATATGAGTACAGCCTTTCTATTGACGTACAGCCTTACGTAATCTGACTGTACAGCTTTCATATCGACGACAGCTTACGTATATTGACGTCAGCTTGTATAATTGTGTACAGCCTTTTATACTATACTCGCTTTTATACTAATCTCGTACAGCTTACGTACATCGGCGTACAGACCCTTTTAGTATTGATGTCAGCTTCGCAACTGACGTCAGCCTTATACTAATCTGACGTACAGCTTTTAGATAATCGAGTACAGCCTTTTAGTATATCTGACTACAGCCTTTTGTATAATTGACGTACAGCTTTACTACTGAGTACGCTTATACTACGACGTAGCCTTATATGCGTACGTTTACGTCAATTACTGACAGCTTTACGTACTAATCTGACTGACAGCCTTTTACGTACTAATTGACTGACAGCCTTTACGTACTAATCTGACGTACAGCCTTTTACTACTAATCTGACTGTACACCTTTTACGTACTAATCTGACTGTACAGCCTTTTACGTACTAATCTGACAGTACAGCTTTTACGTACTATCTGACTGTACACCTTTTACGTACTAATCTGACTGTACAAGCCTTTACGTACTAATCTGACTGTACAGCCTTTTACGTACTAATCTGACTGTACAGTTTTACGTACTATCTGACTGTACAGCCTTTTACGTACTAATCTGATGTACAGCCTTTTACGTACTAATCTGACTGTACAGCCTTTTACGTACTAATCTGACGTAACAGCCTTTTACGTACTAATCTGACTGTACAGCCTTTTACGTACTAATCTGACTGTACAGCCTTTTACGTACTAATCTGACCGTACACAGCCTTTTACGTACTAATCTGACTGTACAGCCTTTTACGTACTAATCTGACTGTACACAGCCTTTTACGTACTAATCTGACTGTACACAGACTTTTACGTACTAATCTGACTGTACACAGACTTTTACGTACTAATCTGACCGTACACAGCCTTTTACGTACTAATCTGACTGTACAGCCTTTTACGTACTAATCTGACTGTACACAGCCTTTTACGTACTAATCTGACTGTACACAGACTTTTACGTACTAATCTGACTGTACACAGACTTTTACGTACTAATCTGACTGTACACAGCCTTTTACGTACTAATCTGACTGTACACAGACTTTTACGTACTAATCTGACCGTACACAGCCTTTTACGTACTAATCTGACTGTACACAGACTTTTACACATAAATAATAATTGGTCAATGCAAGAGGCTGATCTTATACCAAAAAATGTTCACACATTTTCTATCACAAACTGTGACACACCAAGAAATCAACAACAGGAAAGTATTTATATCTTCTCAGTAAATGATTTCATCATATCCAACAAGTCAATGTGGTGACAACAACAACAACAACAATAACAAAAAACAATAATAACTAATAATAATAATAATAATATTTTGATATAAGGCACCAAATCTTGATTTATTAATCAAATTAAAACCATGCTCTCATCATTCAGGGAAAAAACTCAAGGGCACAAAATACACACAAAGCAGAAGGGGGAGGACAGGAGGGGAGTAAGACAAAAGAGTGGGCACATGGAGTGGCAGTGTGCCACACACAAAGACACGGGGAACTGGTTCAAGTTGTAGAGACCTAACACATAAAACAGCAGCCACCAAATGTGGAACATCTGGAATTTGTAAACAAGTAGTATCACAAGCAGAACACTGAGAAGACTGGGACCACAAAGTCAAGTCTCATCTACTTCATGGAGGCATCACTGAGAATGTTGTTTAAATTTTGTAACCAAAGCCACAGGTGTCTCAGTCTCTCAGGGCTGGTTGAGGCCAGGATATATCATTAAAGTATGCCTATAGTATAACTGTGCTCACAATCTGTCTGAGAATGGAAAGTCAGAATCATGGTCACTATCACTGCCATTCTAATCATCAGAGCATTGCATTACATGAAAAAAAAAAAAAAAACTTTATGCTCTGCTCTCACAGTGATCTCAGTTTCAGTAAGTCTGGAGGTGTGTGCTGGACAGCGGAACTGAGCAGAGTGTGGATATGACACAGAAACAGTGCTGAAAACAAAATGCAATAAAATAACATTTCATCCTACCTGCTGGCAGTACTGAACTGCTTTCCTGACTCGATCATTGCAGTGCATAGTTTCACCAACTGAAACAGACAATTTCATTTCAATGCCAGAATCAGGAATATTGTCACTCCTCTCGTCTATCAGCCCCGCTCCCTCCCTCTCTATGATTATTAGGTATGAAAAAGTATGCCTAGTTAATTAAACAAAAAAAAGTTCCTTAAAAGAAAATGAAGTAAGGTGATAAGCCATTCTATAAATTTCCCATTTTATCCCTTTGACTTCCACATCCTGTATCATCCACCAGCTTCCTACAGGAAGCTGGTGAATAGGGTGAGGGAGTCAAAGGGTTACGTTTTTGCAGTTGGTGAATAGGGTGAGGGAGTCAAAGGGTTACGTTTTTGCAGTTGGTGAATAGGTTGAGGGAGTCAAAGGGTTACGTTTTTGCAGTTGGTGAATAGAGTGAGGGAGTCAAAGGGTTACGTTTTTGCAGTTGGTGAATAGGGTGAGGGAGTCAAAGGGTTACGTTTTTGCAGTTGGTGAATAGGGTGAGGGAGTCAAAGGGTTACGTTTTTGCAGTTGGTGAATAGGGTGAGGGAGTCAAAGGGTTACGTTTTTGCAGTTGGTGAATAGGGTGAGGGAGTCAAAGGGTTACGTTTTTGCAGTTGGTGAATAGGGTGAGGGAGTCAAAGGGTTACGTTTTTGCAGTTGGTGAATAGGGTGAGGGAGTCAAAGGGTTACGTTTTTGCAGTTGGTGAATAGGGTGAGGGAGTCAAAGGGTTATAATAACTTATATAAAAATCAAAACAGAAAATCCACAGTTTGTACTTTTCAAAAACTATTGTGAACTTCCTTGAAGGAGCTTTGAAATAAAACTTATGTGCACTGAGGACAATGTTGCACTGTCACCAGGGTGAAAACAGGTTCATAAGCTGCCAAAAGTTCTTGAGAAAATGCTGTCCACATACTCACCTGCTGCAAAAGTACTGATTTCAAGCACTTTTTAATTCCATGTGACCTTGATCTTAGTTTTACTCTCCCACCAAACTTACACTTTTATGACATCAGTCCACAGGTCTGACACACATTTGGTAAAGATCTACATGTACTTACAATGTTACATAGAGCTCAGAGAATCTTGTTCACACATTTCTGTCAATGACATACAGACACACAGATACACACACAAACACCTCTTTACAATAATATATCTTTATATCAGACACTATGCTATAACAATAATATATCTTTATATCAGACACTATGCTATAACAATAATTTATCTTTATATCAGACACTATGCTATAACAATAATATATCTTTATATCAGACACTATGCTATAACAATAATATATCTTTATATCAGACACTATGCTATAACAATAATTTATCTTTATATCAGACACTATGCTATAACAATAATATATCTTTATATCAGACACTATGCTATAACAATAATTTATCTTTATATCAGACACTATGCTATAACAATAATATATCTTTATATCAGACACTATGCTATAACAATAATATATCTTTATATCAGACACTATGCTATAACAATAATATATCTTTATATCAGACACTATGCTATAACAACAATATATCTTTATATCAGACACTATGCTATAACAACAATATATCTTTATATCAGACACTATGCTATAACAATAATATATCTTTATATCAGACACTATGCTATAACAACAATATATCTTTATATCAGACACTATGCTATAACAATAATATATCTTTATATCAGACACTATGCTATAACAATAATTTATCTTTATATCAGACACTATGCTATAACAATAATATATCTTTATATCAGACACTATGCTATAACAATAATATATCTTTATATCAGACACTATGCTATAACAATAATATATCTTTATATCAGACACTATGCAGTATGCTATAACAATAATATATCTTTATATCAGACACTATGCTATAACAATAATTTATCTTAATATCAGACACTATGCTATAACAATAATATATCTTTATATCAGACACTATGCTATAACAATAATATATCTTTATATCAGACACTATGCTATAACAATAATATATCTTTATATCAGACACTATGCTATAACAATAATATATCTTTATATCACACTATGCTATAACAATAATTTATCTTTATATCAGACACTATGCTATAACAATAATTTATCTTTATATCAGACACTATGCTAATAAAGACAGACACACAGGGACAGACAAACACACCTCTCTACAGTCAAACTTCTTTACATTTATCTTTATAACATACCAATAAAGACAGACACACAGGGACAGACACACAGGGACAGACAAACACACCTCTCTACAGTCAAAACTTCTTTACATTTATCTTTATAACATACTAATAAAGACAGACACACACAGGGACAGACAAACACACCTCTCTACAGTCAAAACTTCTTTACATTTATCTTTATAACATACTAATAAAGACAGACACACAGGACAGACAAACCACCTCTCTACAGTCAAAACTTCTTTACATTTATCTTTATAACATACCAATAAAGACAGACACACACAGGGACAGACAAACACACTCTCTACAGTCAAAACTTCTTTACATTTATCTTTATAACATACCAATAAAGACAGACACACACAGGGACAGACAAACCACCTCTCTACAGTCAAAACTTCTTTACATTTATCTTTATAACATACCAATAAAGACAGACACACAGAGGGACAGACAAACCACCTCTCTACAGTCAAAACTTCTTTACATTTATCTTTATAACATACCAATAAAGACAGACACACAGGGACAGACAAACACACCTCTCTACAGTCAAAACTTCTTTACATTTATCTTTATAACATACTAATAAAGACAGACACACAGGGACAGACAAACACACCTCTCTACAGTCAAAACTTCTTTACATTTATCTTTATAACATACTAATAAAGACAGACACACAGGGACAGACAAACACACCTCTCTACAGTCAAAACTTCTTTACATTTATCTTTATAACATACTAATAAAGACAGACACACACAGGGACAGACAAACACACCTCTCTACAGTCAAAACTTCTTTACATTTATCTTTATAACATACCAATAAAGACAGACACACACAGGGACAGACAAACACACCTCTCTACAGTCAAAACTTCTTTACATTTATCTTTATAACATACCAATAAAGACAGACACACACAGGGACAGACAAACACACCTCTCTACAGTCAAAACTTCTTTACATTTATCTTTATAACATACTAATAAAGACAGACACACAGAGGGACAGACAAACACACCTCTCTACAGTCAAAACTTCTTTACATTTATCTTTATAACATACCAATAAAGACAGACACACACAGGGACAGACAAACACACCTCTCTACAGTCAAAACTTCTTTACATTTATCTTTATAACATACTAATAAAGACAGACACACAGAGGGACAGACAAACACACCTCTCTACAGTCAAAACTTCTTTACATTTATCTTTATAACATACCAATAAAGACAGACACACACAGGGACAGACAAACACACCTCTCTACAGTCAAAACTTCTTTACATTTATCTTTATAACATACCAATAAAGACAGACACACACAGAGGGACAGACAAACACACCTCTCTACAGTCAAAACTTCTTTACATTTATCTTTATAACATACTAATAAAGACAGACACACACAGGGACAGACAAACACACCTCTCTACAGTCAAAACTTCTTTACATTTATCTTTATAACATACTAATAAAGACAGACACACAGGGACAGACACACACACCTCTCTACAGTCAAAACTTCTTTACATTTATCTTTATAACATACTAATAAAGACAGACACACACAGGGACAGACAAACACACCTCTCTACAGTCAAAACTTCTTTACATTTATCTTTATAACATACTAATATTAGTAATAAAGACAGACACACACAGGGACAGACAAACACACCTCTCTACAGTCAAAACTTCTTTACATTTATCTTTATAACATACTAATAAAGACAGACACACAGAGGGACAGACAAACCACCTCTCTACAGGCAAAACCACCCGCCTTTTTTCATAGATCGAAAAAAAAAAAAAAGTTTTCTGCAGCATATGCAATATATATATAGAGTGACACACACATACATACATTCACACATTTGTATTATTATGTTTCTGTCTGTCTGTCTGTCTGTCTGTCTGTCTGTCTTTCTCTCTCTCTCTCTCTCTCTCTCTCTCTCTCTCTATATATATATATATATATATGGTCATGGCTATGAAATGGTGTCTAAAAAGTGTGACATTTAAGCAACAAAATGAAACACCTGTCAATGGAAGAATATTGTGCAAACCAAACAGCAGGACAAAAACCATGACAAATAATCCAACTTGCAAGTCAGTCGGACATTTATCACTCCTGTAAACAGAGACAATATGATGTTCCGTTGTACATAACATCACACGATGTCACAGACCTTGTAAAGGAAAGAACCTGAGAAGGAACAGATATTTTGTTCAAAATAATGTGAACATGTTAACAGCAGGTCCAGTTGGTACATCTGAAGGTAGAACAGGAAAATCAAACACACTAAATACAAGAAAATTAAAGGAGAAGATTAAGTGAGTTAAAAAATCTCAAAAGCTGAAAATTCTTATTGTTGTGCAAAACAGCTTATGAGTAACTCAAAAGACATGTTCCGAACAAAACCAGGCTATAAAAATATTACAAGAGCACATACCAGAACAGCACCCTGATAGTCGTCTGTACATAACTTCACAACAGTCACAACAAAACATTGTATAGTCGTCTGTACATAACTTCACAACATTCACAACAAAACATTGTATAGTCGTCTGTACATAACTTCACAACAGTCACAACAAAACATTGTATAGTTGTCTGTACATAACTTCACAACAGTCACAACAAAACATTGTATAGTTGTCTGTACATAACTTCACAACAGTCACAACAAAACATTGTATAGTTGTCTGTACATAACTTCACAACAGTCACAACAAAACATTGTATAGTCGTCTGTACATAACTTCACAACAGTCACAACAAAACATTGTATAGTCGTCTGTACATAACTTCACAACAGTCACAACAAAACATTGTAAGTTGTCTGTACATAACTTCACAACAGTCACAACAAAACATTGTATAGTTGTCTGTACATAACTTCACAACAGTCACAACAAAACGTTGTATGGTTGTCTGTACATAACTTCACAACAGTCACAACAAAACATTGTATAATTGTCTGTACATAACTTCACAACAGTCACAACAAAACATTGTATAGTTGTCTGTACATAACTTCACAACAGTCACAACAAAACATTGTATAGTCGTCTGTACATAACTTCACAACAGTCACAACAAAACATTGTATAGTTGTCTGTACATAACTTCACAACAGTCACAACAAAACATTGTATCGTTGTCTGTACATAACTTCACAACAGTCACAACAAAACATTGTATAGTCGTCTGTACATAACTTCACAACAGTCACAACAAAACATTGTATAGTCGTCTGTACATAACTTCACAACAGTCACAACAAAACATTGTATAGTCGTCTGTACATAACTTCACAACAGTCACAACAAAACATTGTATAGTTGTCTGTACATAACTTCACAACAAAACATTGTACTGCAGCATCCTCTAAAACGCAAACTTCAGCATCAAACTATCTTTCACTTGAAATAAGAAGAACCAAAATGCCACACATGACAGTCAGTTTCTTTTTAAGTGAATTGTGGCTTGCTGAATTCAATAAAGATCTCTTTAGTACATAATAATAATTAATAATAATTACAATATTTATATGGCGCAAAATCTTGATAAAATCAAATCTAAGCGCTGAAACAGACACACACACACGCACGCATGCACACACACACGCACACACACGCACACGGCTATAGTATAAATGGGGAGAAAGACTAAAAGCAATGGAAAATTATAGAGAGCATATTATATACAATTATTTATTGCAATGTGATTCCCCTCCGAGTGGAGACAGGCTGCAGAGGGGATTGAGTGAGGTAAGGATTTTATGCAGAGGAGAAAAGGTGAGTTTTGAGAGCGGACTTGAAGGAGACAAAAGTAGGTTGCTGACGGACTGAGAGAGGAAGTTTGTTCCAGGAGAGTGGACCAGAAACAGAGAAGGCTCGTGGACCATAGGTATTGAGCTTAGTGTGTGGAAAGCGAAAAGTCAGAGGATCGGAGGCAGAGCGGAGGGTACGTGAGGGAACATAGATCTCAAGTAGGCTTGACAGGTAATCGGGGGCTGCGTTATTGAGGCTTCTGTAGCACATGGTGTCTAGTTTGTAGTGTATGCGCTTTGATACAGGGAGCCAGTGAAGTTGTGCCAGGAGAAGAGATATGTGGTCAGCTTTTTTCTTTTTGAGTACAAGGCGTGCAGCATTGTTTTGAATGCGCTGTAGGATGTGAGTGGTGGAGGCAGGAAGACCGGACAGGAGTGAATTGCAATAGTCAATGCGAGACATTATGAAGGAGAGAACGAGTTTTGCAGTTGTTTCCACAGAGAGATACTTCCTGATCAGGCTTATACGATGGAGGTGACTTCACAACATTCTTGGTGAGAATCTCCCTTTTCTTCAGGAAAACAGTTCTTGTATCGATTAATTTCCATAAAAAAACAGGGATACAAGAGCTCAGGGGATTGTAAAAGCATGTTTCGAATACATTTGGGATTGATGATGAGGGTGTTAAACTGGCTATTCTATAGAATGTTCATCACTTAACATACCAGTTCATAACTTCACAACAGTCACAACATAATATTGTACTAAACATTCCTCTAAAAAGCAAAAGATGGCATCAAACCATCTGTCATTTGAGATAATAAGAACCAAATGTCACATATGATAATCACTTTCTTTTTAAGTGAATTGTGATTTCCTAAAATCAGTAAAGATCTTTTTAGTACATGATTTCACAACATTCTCATGATTCTGAGATAATCTACCTTTTCTTCAGAAAAAAAGCAAATATATTTGATATTTTTTTGGTGTTTTTTGTTGTTGTATAAAAACAGTTAAAAAGAAGCTACAGGGATTCTGCATATTTTGAATATATGTGGGATTGATAAAAAGTTATTTCAGAAAAATGCGTTGTTTTCTATAAAATGTTCATAACTTTACATACAGAAAACATCTTTTGCAACACTGCACACTTAAAAGCATAAGCCACTGTGTGTTATATCGATAAGATTTACTTAAAAAACTGTACCAGCAGGCTATTAACAAACTATACAGTCAATAGGAGGTATGTGTTTGTAATAAAAGCATCCACTAGAATTTCTTTCTTTGTTCATAACATCACAACAGCTGATTATACTGCATTTTTGTTTGAGGTTATGTACATCATGCAAGTTGCTGGCAAATTTTAAGGCTTAAAGTATTTCAATTCAGAATTCTCTAAAATAACAGTACTGACCTGCAGAAGGCATTTTAACAGATTTTACATTAGTATTACAAAATTTAACATCAATACCATATGTTCATAACTTCACAAAATCCTGGCCATGCAAATGCTGATGTGATATTATGTATGTCATGAAAAGTACACAACATTGTCCAAAATCCATGAAAAAGCCTAAAATCATTATTGAAATAATCCAAGAGCAACAGCATGTCAACAAACTCTTTTTTCAACATTATTCTTTAATCAGATTGCATTTGTGAACAGTGGTTTGGTTTGGTATGATTTTTGTTGCTGTGAAGTTATGCACTGACCTATGAACAATAAGGCCAACACATGCAGGGACCAAGTATCAATAATCAGTGCTTTTTATTAACTTCATGTATGTAAGAATGATGAATGTACATTTCTGCCTGTGGTTAACAATAAAACAAGAAGTCATAGGTGTACATCACCATCACAACAATCAGACTGATGGGGCCCACAAACACAAGGCAAAACCAGCACTAAACTGAAGAACTAACTTTACTAAGTCAGCAAGTTCAAAGAGTAAGGTTAAAGGGATGTTAATTATCGGTTATAACAACTATAATAAGACAGCAAAGGACATATCAATTAACAGAAAAAACAAGCAATCCTGGCCAGATTCTGTTGTACATAACATGGGAAAATGATTCACAACAAAAACTTGATCAGCTTTTTTTCCTTCCTGCCATTTCACAGAACGATTTTCGCTTCACGGGGCGAAACTAAGGCACAAAGCCGTATCAATGAAACAACCAAGTCAATGTAGTCAGTGTGCAAAAGCTGAAATGTCAGTCCGCATGAAAAAAAATAGTACATAACACTGCGTTCACAACAGAAAGCAGAAGCTGAATTTCATGGCAGACTGTGCATATTGTAAACATCACATCGCTCTTTTGAATAAGACAAACTTATACATTCATTTTTGAGAGAACTGGTTATTTTTACTTCATGGGTTTTACCCGAATTAGTGCTAAATCGACGATTCTTACGCGCAAGGGAAATTTCACAACAAACAGTGATGTACTCAAAGCAGATTTTGCTCGGCAATTTTCTACTTCCTGTGCCCACTATTTGCCGATGTAGAAGTATGAGGGCTTTATGCATTCAATTATATGTTGATTAAGTCTCAGACATGAAAGTTTCTTGTACTCGTGGCGTATCGCTCAATCGATTGCACACTCTCTGAAGTATCACAAAAATTATCTCCGACAATAGTGTAAACAAACGACGAAATATTGATTTTCGGAACTGTTAAAGTGTTATCAGTTGCTGTGGAGGGAAATGCACCCAGGAGCAAAGGTCATAACTTCACTTTCACGTTACATTAATTTTGTGGCTATATTTGATTAATGTGGCTATATTTGAGGTATAGAGTATGTAAATTTAGCTCTGAAGTTCGGTAGTAGCGCGCGCGGCCCGTTCGACGCCATTTTGTAGCCTTGACTATATATACATATATCTACCTATTATCCTACAAGATTGCCTGCCTCTGCTTCAAATCTATTGAGTCTTCCTGTCCTGAGTATCTCACCCATCTGTTACATCTCTACACGCCATCTCGAGCTTTGCGGTCCTCATCTGATACCCGTCTCTATAGTATCCCCATAGTCCGCACTAAAAGGTTTGGGCAGCGTTCTTTTTCCTATCAAGCTCCAACCATCTGGAATCAGTTACCTCGCTCTCTTAGATACTCACCCTCTCTGTCCACATTCAAACGCTCCCTCAAAACTCACCTGTTTCCCAAAACTGGTAATCTCTGCCCCCTTCCCCCCATGTAATGTAATGGTGACATTATAGTGTCTTAGTGTCAATGTGTCATTGTATTTGCATGTCATGCTGTGTGTGTGTGTGTGTGTGTGTGTGTGTGTGTGTGTGTGTGTGTGTGTGTGTGTGTGTTTTGTGTGTGTGTGGGTGCTTCTGTGGGCGTGTGTGTGTGTGCTTGTGATTCTGGTTATATGTTTTGCCATTGTAAACGCCTAGGGCATTAATTTGATTAGGCGTACTAAATGTTCATAATAATAATAATAATAATATATATATACCTATCTATATATATATAAGCCCTTGCAAAAACTAAGGACTGTTTTGCCATCGTTGAAGGCACAAGTGCCAAAGTTGATCCGGAGTGGGGTGGTTTACAAACTGACATGTCCACGCTGTCAGGCGTGCTATGTTGGACAGACTGTCTGACATTTACAAACCCGTTTCTGTGAGCACATCAACAACACTGGGCCTGTAAAAAGGCATCTCGCACAATGTAAGGTTACAATGGGGTCAGAAGATGTTGAGATTTTGGCTTCAACCACAAGGGGCAAGGATTATCACATGACTCCGGAGGCACTGTGAATCAGAGATATCGACCCGGGGATAAATGTAAAAGATGAGTATAGGCGTAGGAAACTGACCATTAAGTTGTAGTCTGGCTTTTCCTTGACCGCTTATGCTTGTCCCCATTTCATGTTTACTGTTTCCTTAACAAAAGGTGTTTTGTTTCTATTTTCAGAATATTGATATGATCCTGATGATGCCATTTATTGGCAAAAATTACACACTGCAGTGATAATTCGAAATATCATTGTTGGCTCACACCAGCATCGTATATATACATATAATATATATAATATATATATATATATATATATATATATATATATAATATATATATACACATATATATATATCATCATCATCATCATCATCGTCAGGTGCCTTGCCACATGGCGTTGGTGATCATGGCCTTCCATCTGTTTCTATCTCTTGTTGCCTCAAGCATCTCTTATATATATATTATATATATATCTTGTTATCAAGAAACATCCCAGGGTGTTGGGACCTAGTGCAACAATGCCTCACTAGCAGGAGACAATTATCTCCCAACTTCCCACACCACCACCTGGTGGCTGTTTTGCAAAGCAAAGTGGGGCTGTCCAAGCACTGCATGACCCATTCACAGCCAGTCACCACACACCACCAATTGGTGGCTGTTTTGCCAAGCAAAGTGGGGCTGTCCAAGCACTGCATGACCCATTCACAGCCAGTCACCACACACCACCAATTGGTGGCTGTTTTGCCAAGCAAAATGGGGCTGTCCAAGCACTGCATGACCCATTCACAGCCAGTCACCAGTCACCTTGTTCACAAGCCCAATGGCGAGATGGGGAGATGACATACTGAAAGTGAAACACATCCTGGCCAGGTCAAACCAAGCCACCGGACCAATGGAGAATGAATGAGTCCTCCTTTGCCTTACCCTGGGCCTTTCTTTCTGTCTGCCACCAGTTTGCCATGCTGCCAGCTCTATTCCCCTTACTACTATATATATACTAGTCTCCATGCTGTAGAATCCACAGATTCTAACGCTGTTTTTACTGAAGTATCGCACATGATGTTGAATTCTCTCACTGACTTAACGTATGTACCAGTAAAGTACAATCCTTTATCACCTGGTATGGGTCTTCATGCAGAAAACAAGACCTGATCCTAAACTTAAGACAGTTGTTATTCTGCAGATGCTGCATGGCATGGACTCCTACCATCTTGGTTTATGCCTCAACCAGTCCCTCTTCTGTTGAACTTCAGCTGATCTGTGCTGTTCACATGTGATTATGCTGTCACCAGCCTACTTTCTTTGAAATTAGGGGGGGGGGGGAGAGAGAGAGAGAGAGAGAGAGAGAGAGAGAGAGAGAGAAAGAGAGAGAGAGAGAAAGAGAGAGAGAGTGCGTGCGTGCATGCGTGCATGTGTGTGTGAGTCCAGATACATACTTTTTCCAGGCGTACTTCCAAATTCTCAATGTCAGTTTCTGCCTCCTCCAAGGACTGTCTGAAACAATAAAGTAAAATGACATCAAAAAATCAATTTTAAAATGAGTCCATAAAATACATTATACAGGCAGCACACACACACACACACACACACACACACACACACACACACACACACACACACACACACAGAAAAAAATGCTGACGCTGACCATTTAAAAGTAGGCCCTCGCTGGGAGTGGTAGTGAAGAGCCCTCACAACCTACCAAAACTCTAGAATACATCCCATAATAGCCCTATCAGCCTATGACAGTTCAGTGCAACCAATGGCCTTGGCATGTAGGACTTTCTTTTTCTTTGCATTTTATTAAACTTTTTCAGTGAATTCACTTGTTTGTTACACACATGAAGAGGATTATGAAACCACAATTATACATAAATTATACAACAGAAGTTGGTTTTCATGAATGATATAATTCAAGCTGAATGCTTAAGAGCAAAGTAGCCTTTGTAATGCAAGAAATGATACCATAACAATCTATTTCATATTCGCTGAGCTCATCAACAATGCAGCACAACCCCTTTGATTTTTTTTTCATTTAATTACGAAACAACAACACAATACAAACACATAACAAGTACAAAAACAATGACAAAAAAAATTAAAAGAACAACAAAAGGACTTGACAATGCAAACACACACACACACACACACAACACACACCACACACACACACACACACACACACACCACACACACCACACACAGAATGCATCAAACATACCTATGCAATATATATGTCCATCATACATGTGTATATAATGATATAATATACATGCATGCATGTATACATGTATAATACTTTAATAGTTAATACATATATCATACATGCATAACATAACATATGAGCACGCAGGAATACATAATTTCTATGCAAAATGAACATGTGTCATTGTGTGTACATTTTGCAAAGAAGTATTTTTATACACTTCATTTTATAATATAGGCATGCACTATATTATTAATACAAACTATAACTTACAGTTTGTTCGTATAAGGCATACATAATATGTACATTACAGATATATATAGTTTTACATACATGGATAATTCACATACATACATGTTTATGCATACACAGACATATCCACACACAGACATTTCCACATGCACCATGGCATGTAAACACACAAACATGTACATGTTATACATGCATACAAGTGCATGCATGTTAAATGTGTTATCGTGTCCAGTTTAATGCGTCATGTATTTCTGAACAATTACATAATACACTACAACTAGACCATAGATCGTAATAGAAATTAAGGTATACAATCATGGTGTTTTATTTACATTTGATAGAAAAACTGTTCAGTTTGAAACATACTACGTCATGACAAAATAATCACAAAAACATTTTGTTCACTGCCATGCACAATTTTCAAGTATTTTTTGAACAGATAAGAGTGCCAACTACTGTCTTTACATTAGCATTTAAAATTTATAGAACTTTGCATGTAAATTTATTATTGTAATACTGTAACAAAATCACATAAAGAGTCTTATCTGCTTTAAACTGATCATCGTGTCAAACACAACAATGCTTCCAGTTGATGTAATCAAGGTGGCATTAGTGCAATCATTACTGACTGACTGCAATGTAATCAAGGTGGCATTAGTGCAATCATTAGGCCTACTCATTACTGATTGACAGCAATCGATGCCAGAATGACTGTATATTTGTACACAGAGAAGTTCTGCAGAATGAACAAGCATTGTCATTCTTCACTCTCGTCTGCACTAAGACAATGCTTGTTCAAGTTGATGCCGGTACAGAACTAATCTCATTTGAAACCATTTTATTTTGACTTTCCTCAGTTTTTTATTTTCTTAAATGACAAACTCCATTTAATTTCCTTATCAGGTTTTCCTTGTCATCATCATCTTGTCATCATCATCATCGTCATCAAGTGCCTTGCCACATGGTGTTGTCAATCATGGCCTTCCATCTGTTTCTATCTCTTGTTGCCTCAAGCACCTCTTCCACCCTCTTTGTCTTCAGCCACTCTGCAACTAGTGCAAGTCCGTCCAATATCTTCTCCCTGGGTCTACCTGGTGCTCTCTTTCCCTCCAGCTTTCCCGTCGTGACCAGGTGCTCTAATTCCCCTTTCCTCATAAAACGGCCTATAAATGTTGCCTGTCTTTGCCTAATCTTCCTTATGAATGATCTTCTTGTGTCTGCCTCTATCAAGACTGTCTCGTTTGTTTTCTTTGCTGTCCATGGAACTCTCAACATTCTTCTTAGAAACCACATCTCGGCTGCCTAAGCTTGTTCTGGCTTTGCTTTCCTTGTCACTTGGTACAATTCTCTGGTATGGGTTCATGTTGCGTTAATATAATACAGAGTTCCTGTATTTATAAATAGAACAAATACATTTCAGTATTTTAGAAGTTTATTTTACTATAATTTTCAACACATATGATATAATATATATATATATATATATATATGCGTTCTTCAAAATTTGCATAACATACATGACTTGACAGCTAAAAAAGACACCTGTGCAGGTCATAAAATCTGTACTGATTATTTGTTCTTGAAATGTCCCAAAAGATATATGTCCCATCTGAGCTAAAAACACATTTTGTACAGAACAGGCACTTTATTTGCCCAGTTTTCAAAAAAAAATTTTTTTTTTATTTGTATACTTTCACTGAAAAATAATGGCTTGCACTGAGTTGCAAGAAATTCTTTAGGTGTGTCTGGCTGCAAAACTTTCTCAAATTCTTGATAAGCCTGCGGAACATTTTTCTCAAATGTATTAATCTTATCAAAACGGATTCTTGGAAGGCTGCAACTTCAATTTTCTAGCAAGGCAGATTTACCACATTATACACACACACCTATATATATATATATATATATATACTTTTCCATTTAGAATTGGATTTTTGTAGGGGGTTGTATCCAAATAAGTTCTAGCACATTAACATATTTTGTTAAAACAGCACACAATTTTTGACATGTTTAATGTCTGTTACTTCTATTTGTATTTTTTCCTACTCCACACCAACTCAAATACTGAAATATTGAATTCTGTAAAGTCTACAATAGTACAATATTAAGTAGTCTGGTAGATCTGGGAGAAGAATCCACAGACGAACAATTTTTGACAAAATAAAGACATTTCAAAATTGTGACCTGTTAAGAGAGATAGTCTGTCATTTGATCTATGGTTTGTATAATGCCTTGATTTCATAGGCTTTTTCCTCAACATGATCCTTTGTGTGCTTCCTTGGCATACATGGCACACTTTTCTTCCTTGGCACACATGGCACACTTTTCTTCCTTGGTACACATGGCACACTTTCCCGTGTAAGTACATCTGTCTTTGATATTAAAAAATGATATGCCAAAACTTTTGGCATCGAAAACACCGCACTGGTGATGGAACATAAAATGACACTTTCACATTCAAATACCCTATCTTCAAAGACTATGGAATAACAGGATAGCAGAATATCAGGAACAATGTGTTGGTTGGGACTCTCTCCAGCCCTTTCCAAAACATGGCCTGGTGTACCTCCACCATGCCCTGGCTCTTCTGTTCCACCCTGATCTCCTCCTCAGGAACTCCCCTCAGTTTGGGGCACTTGATCACACCCCTGCAGGTGTGAAGATCAAGATTTTCTACTAGCCAGCCAGGCTAGTGGACTTTAAGAATAATAAGATCTACTACTGTGTACTAGCCCACAGATATTTCCACTAGTCCGACATGTTCCTCTGAAAAATAGTAAAATTCTCTTTATGATGATGACCAAAAATATTCAGCAGAATAACCCATTGTTACAACAAAGGTGGTTAAATTTTCTTCTGGAGACTTTCATCAGAGTGGGGGGGGGGGGGGGGGGGGGGTGATCAAGTGATAACATGAAGATATAAAGGCAGATGATTGATCTCAAACTGAGTCAAAGTTTACATGTATGGATTCTCTGCGTAAGTTAGAGAGAATTCTTAAGTTTAATATAAAAATAATAATCTTTTTGCTTACATAGCCAAAGCTTATTTAATTCAACTGGTCGTTTGTTATGTTTTTCAAATTTCTTCATCATCATCCTGCAATATTTTTCCCTTTTCATAATTTTAATCATTAACTTTTAAAGTGGGAGTGCGTGTGAGAGAGAAAGAGACAGAGTATGAAACCATTGTTGTTGTCGTATAAGTGTTATGTTATGTCTCTTTGTGTGTGTGTGTGTGTGGTGTGTGTGTGTGTGTGTGTGTGTGTGTGTGTGTGTGTGTGTGTGTGTGTGTGTGTGTTAAGTGTGTGTGTGTAAGTGGTGTGTGTGTGTGTGTGTGTGTGTGTGTGTTAAGTGTGTGTGTGTAAGTGTGTGTGTGTGTGTGTGTGTGTGTGTGTGTGTGTGTGTGTGTGTGTGTGTGTGTGTGTGTGTGTGTGTGTGTGTGTGTGTGTGTGTTTTCTTGACTTCAGTAGTTCAGCATGAATGATGAAGGGAAAACACTTTGAATACTTAAAATCCACCCAAACTGAAATTTATGTCCTGAGAGACAAGTGACGATAATGCGAGAAAAATATCAAATAGCACCTATGTCTTTTAAACTAGTTTCTCTGACATATCATCTTATCAAATGATACATCAAGTTTGCTCTCATCTCTCGAATTTCTCTGCCAATATCATACACAATCTCTTCCCCTTGCCAATGCCATCCCTAATCTCGATAAGACATATAATGATATATTATATATATGTTGTATTATTTTCTCTGGTTTCCATACTTAATTAGAAGCTTCTAATTGTTCGACCAAAACTGAAAGACTGGTCATTGATCTGTAAAACACTCGATCGTATCACATCGACTCCCTTCACTGACAGGCCTACGGGAAGCAAGAATTGTCTTTCCCCACACAGCCTCATTTTCGCATGAACGTTGGCAGACTCAATCATTGCACACCAAAATCAATCGGCAGATCAGAAAGTTTGAAAAAATTGAAATAAATTATAGCTGCAGGGGTAAGAATTGTCACTTGCCCAATGGACTAGCAGTTTTTTTATTTTGGCTCGCCCACAGGTCTTTCAGTTTTACTCACCTCGGGCGACCAGGCGAGAGGATTTCGCCAGCCTTGCCCCTGCTGCTGTTTAGTGCCTTGTGAGGTGAAACTTTGATTTCATGATCTACAAGAACGGATCATTTCAGCAAATGCTCAGACTGTTTATGGTGTTTGCATTCCACAAGATAGTCACCATTTCTGCATTTCTTGATGGTCTTTGGGTTGCCAATGAGGGCCTTAAATCCTTTTGTATCACAAACGGACTGAGTTTTGACTCCGGCTTATCATCATCTGTTCCTGTCACAATTAACCACGCTGCCCAAAAGACTGTCTCCTGCCGAACTGCAACATCGGAATCCGAATCTACAGCATAACTGTCTCTTTTCCTTTCTGTTTTGTTGGGTTCTGACATGAGTATAGGCTCAACGATGGCAGAAATTTGTCAGTCACCCCAAGAGAGCTGCCATGCTGAGAAGGGACAATGAATGGTCAATCTCTTGGCATCCGTCCACCTGGAATCGTCCCGCATGAATCCAGACAGTGTACTTTCACAACTGACTAACATAGTAACAAACATACAGCCACCCATCCCCCGGCCAAGTTACTCGAACTTGGGATTACGGATTGCCTATAGCAACCATTCGTGAATTCACATGAAGATGGAGATGATCAAAATGGAAATGAGGGTGGAACCACACTTCGTCTCATCCCTCCCCCTTGACCTGTCTGACTTGGGTAACCCTACCAGGGGTTTTGATTTATACTGTCAAGTCCAGTCCATGTAACTGCTTTGGTCGTCAGGACTGTCATCAGTGAAAAACTAAACCTTTCTAACAAATATGCCCTGTCGGCATAGCTCAAGGGATCACTGGGACCTCAACCCCCGGACCACAGCAAGGTGGTGGTCCCATGGATCCAAGTGTGTCTGCAGAGCTGAATAAGGATTTAAATTTTTATGCTTTGTTGATTACAGTAATTTACACCACAGCTTTTGACCAGGTAAGACACAAAAAAAGTGATCAACCAATTAGAAAGGTTCAATATTGATGGAAAAGATCTAAGAATAATCAGAAATATACACTGGAAACAAATAGCAGCAATGAGAATAGAAAATGATAAAAGCTCTTTCCAAAATATCAAAAGAGGGGTCAGGCAGGGTTGTGTTCTGTCACCAGATTTGTTTTCATTTTACATTACACAGGTGACACCGTGCTACTTGCAGAAAATGAAAAAGACCTACAAAACAAGTAATTTATAATAATAGACATAAGAGCAAAAATAAAGGGTTGGAGCTAAATAGCAAGAAGATTAAAGTCATGGTAATCAGTAAAAAACAAGAAATCCCCTTATGCAAAATAAGACCAAGAGCAAATGGTACAACTTTGAGACAGGTTGATAAGCTTCAATATCTGGGAATGGTCATCTCACCAGACAGCAGATGCACATCAGAACGAGCCAGTAGAATCAGCCAAGCCAAAGCAGCATTCAAGAAGATGAAAAACATTCTTACCAACAAATGCCTGTCACTTAACATCAGAAAGTGAGTTCTTGAATATTATATAGAACTGATACTGTTGTACAGTAGTCAGTAGTGAGGTGTGGACAATCAACGCGCAAAGTCAGAACAAAATTGAGGCAACTGAAATGTAGTTTCTAACTTCTAAGAAGAAGAATGTTGAAAGTTCCATGAACAGCAAAGAAAACAAATGAGACATTTTGAAGAAGGCAGAAACAAGAAGATCATAAATAAAGATTAGGAAAAGACAAGCAACATTTACGGGGCAAATTTTTTTTTTAGGAAAGGGGAATTCGAACACCTGGTCACAACAGGAAAGCTGGAGGGAAAGAGATCACCATGAAGACCCAGGAAGAAAATATTGGACAGACTTTCAGGGTGGCTGAAGACAGACAGGATGGGAGATGTAGCCTACTTCAGTACTTGCAGCGACAGGGGATAGATTCGTACGGAGGGCCATGATCGCCAACGCCATGCGGCAGGGCACATGAAGATGGTGATGAATAGCTAGCCTACAAATTTCAGTCAGGTTTTGAACACGGTTGACCTTTACAGTTTACGGTATAATTTTCCGAGACAGTTCAGACAAGACCGAGAGAGAGGGGAAATGGGAATTCGGCAAAGGTAACCAGTCGACTGGGGGATAATACTTGATTTGCATGATCCATATTCCATAAATGACGAATGACGAATTATCGAAGAAGAAAAAGGGGTGGGACAGTTAAAAACACGAACACTAGATCTACACAGTACACTACAGTATTCTAAGTTTTGCACTAAATAGTTACCGGAATTTTGGAGAGTCCTTGAGGCACTCCTTGAAATCCACGGCCTGCCTCATTGTGTCTGCGTTCTCAACAATTTGCTAGTCGAATGCGTACACTGTATCATTATCACCAACACTGACGGTTACTGTCTCTCACTACACGCCTCATCAATATTTTTCCTCCACCTACTTCCATGTTTTCTGTGACACTTCCGGTATTTTTCCGCAATACGGGAAAAAATGGTTTGCCAGTTGTTTAGGGAGTGATAGTATAATCTGGACAAATTTATGGATGAATGTAATATAAAATCGTCAACATAATTACAGTTTCATTTAAAATAAAAAGTCTCATGTTGTGCGAGGACGACCTTGGCCTCAGTTAACTTCTTGGCGAGGACAAGGTCGATTGTTGTCTACCGGCTTCAGCGTAACGACTGCATTTGTGCTTGATTGATTCTCGACGTTCACGCCGGCGGAAAGATCTCCGGACGTTTCCAATTGGTAAGTATGCGAAGGCAGATATATTTTGATGTGAAGTCTCTGTATGTGCGGTTTAGTTTCCCCCAGATTTTTCGTACTTACTGCCCACGATAGTGCGGTGTAGGCCTAGGCCTAATCATAAATTTCAGGTGACCTTGAATAGAAGATTTACATACCCCATCGCAAAAATAATGTCGTCTGCTTGCGCGAACTTTCTTGTTCTAAGTACGTTAAGTATGTTATGCGAAAAATATCACTTAGTAGTTGTTGATTGCATTACTATTTATAGTCATATTTGAAACTGCATTGCAACAGAAAATAATATTTAGATGAAGCGATGTTTTGGTTTTGTACTAGACTAGATTCTAGTACTAGTACTAGACTTCGCAGCAACAGCAACGGTTTACTGTTGATTTTGCCAGTAACTAGATCCAACTTACAAAAGCCATAGCCACAGGCATCACGAGTGCCGAGAGTTTTTGTCATAATATATTGATTCCCTGCATTTTTATTCAAGATTCAAACGACACGAAACGGGTTTAACCTGTTAGCGTGCTCAAAGTTAAATTGGGATTATTTTATTTTACAAATTTTACTTACGGCTGTAGTGTAGTTTTCTCATGCTTTAGTTTATACTCAGCATAAAAGTAGTAAAACAATCGGAACATTGGGTACTGTGAGTGTTTATTAAAAGGTTTTGCTGACACTGAGAGATTTGTTCACTACTGCTGTTTTTAGCATCATATACCTTACATGTGACCTTGACCTTGGTTGAAAAGGTGGAGGTGAGGATATGACACTGAAGTGAAGGAAGTGCCATGCTGTCATTTGGCCTCCTACTTTATAAAGGGGAAAAGTTATCATCTATCTATCTGTGTGTGTGTGTTATATATATATATAGCTGATGCATTTGTTTGTGGTGAAATTGACAGAATGGTCTGAAATGAGGTTTGTTTTGTGAGAAGGTCTTGAGTTTATATAGAGCTTTACAGAATTTAAACAATAAAGAGCTGAATTAACAGTAAAAAAGAATAATTTACACTTACAGCTGAACTTTTTATTTAGTTTGGAGATGAAAATGATTACTAAAACCAAAAAATCACATGTGCCAGGCACCATTATCAATGAAAGAACAAAGCACTACATTATAGTCAGTGCATATTCTCAGATTTATGAATATACCTCATTTTTATCATGTTTGTTAACATTGATAAAAAAGTCAAAGTGCTTTTTTTTCTATAGTTTTACTAAGCAACCTGGGCCAGAGCAGTTACAAAACAATGGCAACATTAGTCACAGTGGAGGATATTACAATCCACAAATTAAAATGTTAAGAGTACAACATGAACCTGAATATGAAGGACAGTTTTGGGTCCTAATGCATTGGAAATGCATTCATTAGCCTGGTGAGACTTTTATGAAATGTCCACAAAGATTCTGGTCACATTTGTTTGAATGACAGTCCAGTGATATGATTGTTTGTGGATTTTCTTGATTTAGTATGGCTTTCTGTTGTGCTGGCGGCACTTCTGCAAAAAAGGTATCTGATCTATGTTGATGTTATGAGTTTGTGTTTGAGTTTATTTTATTTGCTTCCCTTTTCACAGGATCCATTAGTTATCTGAGAAATGTGCTGTCTCTGATAATTTAGGTCTAACCATTAATTATCTGAAAATGTGCTGTCTGATCTGTGATCAATTAGGTCTGATTGAAAGAAACTTCTAAAAGTGTTGGGAATGCACATAATTAGATAATATAAGGAATAATTTAGCAGAGGGACATTTTATAAGGAATGATTTAGCAGAGGGTTGAGAACATTTACATATTACACGCACATACACATGCATGCACACTGCACGCACATGCATACATGCGCGTGCGCACATGCATGCACTCACACACACACACATATACATGCACACACACACACACACACACACACACACACACACACACACACACACACACACACACACACACACACACACACACATACACACACACACACACTTGCACACTCAGGCAAATTAAACTACTTAAGCTATGTATAAATACACATAAATCAAACCAGTACCCACAACATCTAGTGTACATATATCTGTACATAATGCTAATCTGATATTTAGATTTGAAATAATTGCATTTTCATTTAATTGTGATTTAAGCTGAGACCTGTTGATACTGTTTGTTTTTTTTTAATGATTTGCTCCCAACTTCTTTTTTTTATATATAATTTGTCACTAAAGATACCTGTCTCGTTTGTTTTAAACACAGCCCTGTAATTATGTGTAAAGTATAATCATTGTGGTTTTGTTTCTACGCTTTTGTTGATATAATATTAATAATGCCTTCTATTGTTCTGGTGGCACTACTTCAAGAAAGGTTAAGCTATGTTGGGATTGTTTTTGTTGTTGTTTTTTTTTTCATTTGATTTTGTTTGGATTAGAAATCAGTCACACGATCAGTTCACATTTTGACGAATATCATGCCATGTATGTAAGGCTGCATTACAAATTACAGTCTCAATAACAAACCTCACATCCCCCATTCTTAAGTTCAATGGACGATGACAGCTGCTGCAAATTAACTATCACTTCACAAGTACAAGACGTTTGGTTTCTTCACTTCATGGCCATATCGAGTGTATACTGTCTTCGGCTTCTGGCAAGATTCTGCACGATCAGACGCAGACGATACATCATGATCAACTGTTGTCGAGGGCTGTTCGGTTTGTGGCGGCAGCTCGAAAGTGTAGGATGCTTCAGGCTCGGCAAAGTCTTTGGATACAAGACTGTTCTCATGAGGGTGGTTAGTCGACAGCCTGCCTTGTAGTCATCTTGGGAACAGATGTCGGCAGTTCCTTCTGTTTTCCAACTGGCGTAACAACTTCGTATGACCGATTTCCCAATGGTCTGACAATGGTGCCTGGAGTGTCCTGAGGTTTCACCCACACTGGTTGACCAGCGGACATAGAAGGAGCATCCCTCGCTCAATGAGCTCTGTCGAAGTTGTTTTTCATCTTCATGTCTTTGGCTTTGAAATCATTTTGCTGTCTCGGGGTCAAATTTGCTTTCACTGTGGGGACTGTTGTTCTCATTTTCCTCCCCATCAGAAGTTCAGCTGGAGTGCTTCCATTCTGTAGTGGTGTTGCATGGTACATCGTTAGTGCGAGGTAAGGGTCTTCTGCCTTCCTCAGCAAATTTTTGATGGTTTGAACTCCACGTTCTGCTTCACCATTACATTGCGGGTAATACGGGCTGCTGGTGATGTGTTGGAATTTGTAGGCCTTGGCAAAGTCCTTGAATTGCTTGCTTGTGTATTGAGGTCCATTGTCTGATACGACAAATTCGGGAATCCCATGTCTTGCGAACATGCTCTTCATGTGGCATATCAAATTGGTGGCAGTCGTGTTCTGTAGCATGGCCAACTCAGTGTAGTGGGAGTAGTACTAGTAGTCGGTGACAAGTAGGTAAGGGTGTTTGTTCAGTTCAAATATATATATGTCAGTGCCTATTCTCTGCCGTGGGTAATCTGGAGTTAGGGTAGGGATCAGTTTTTCTGGAGACATTTTGCGTTCTTGGGCACAAATGGGGCATTTCTCCACAAAGGCTTCAATTTGTGTGGAGAGTCCAGGCCACCACACAGTGTCATGGGCAATCGTGCGCGTTTTTGTGATACCTTGGTGTCCTGTGTGAAGTTGTTCCAGCATCTGTAGTCTCAGTTTGTCAGGTACAACAAGACGTGAGTTGTACAGAAGTAAATCTTCTTGCACTCTGAGGTCGAAACGTACAGACCAGTACAGCTTCATGAGAGGGCCATCTGCACACGAACTTGGCCATCCCGACTGACAATAATTCGTCAGCTTCTGATACAGATCATCTATCTGCTGTTGCTGTTTGATATCGTCTAGACTTCCTGTCGTTGCTGGAAAGTTCTGCATCAACATGTGGACATGTAGCTCGACTTCTTCTTCTACACCCTTCCCCTCTTCTTCAGCATTCTGTCTTGGAGCTCGGGAGAGAGTGTCAGCTGTGACGAGTTTTTTTCCCCTGGTGTAGATGATGTTGTACTTGTAGTTGTACCTCATCAGTTTCATCCTGAATCACTGGATTCTGGGTGAGAGCTCATCTAAGCTCTTTGTCTTCAGTAGTGCTAGTAGTGGCTTGTGGTCTGTCTCGATAGTCAGTTCCTTTAAGCCTGTGATGTAGCTTGAAAACATTTCACACACCCAGGTAACAGCGAGTGCCTCCTTCTCCACCTGCGCATATTGCTGCTTCATTGGAGTCAAGGACCTGGATGCAAAGAATATTTGCTTGAAACTACCATCTTCTTGCTGCTGAGACAAAACAGTTCCCATAGCGAAGAACGACGAATCAACTGAAATTCTTGTTGGGAGCTAGGATAGGCGCTGAGGTTAGTTGCTGCTTGATTTTCTGAAATGCTACTTGCTGCGGTTTGTCCCAGATCCAATCAACATCTTCCTTCAGAAGATCTTGCAGAGCCTTGGTATCCTCAGCAAGGTTGCATCCTGCAAACTTCGCGACATGATTCACCATCCCGAGGAATCGTTGCAGCTCAGTGAGATTCGCTGGCTGGGGAAAGTTGGTGATGGCTCTAACTTTGTCTGGGTCAGTCACTCAATGGCAATTCCCATTTCCATCTTTTGAGACAATGTGTCCTAGGAACTTGACACTTGTTTGTGAGAACTGACATTTCTCTGCATTCAATCTTACTCCAGCTTCCTGTAACTTGTTAAAACCTGTCTCAGACGACTGTCATGCTCCTGCTGCGTCTTCCCATGGATCATTAGATCATCAATGTCACAGATCACACCTACTTGACCCGCAAGTAGCTGTGTCATTTTTCTCTGGAAAACTTCAGGGCCTGAACTTATTCCAAACGGTAGTTGTTTGTAGCAGAATCTGCCAAACAGTGTTATGAAGGTTGTCAGGACCTGACTGTCTTCATCTAACGGAATCTGGTAGAATCCACTGTTGCAATCAAGTTTCGTGAAAACGTGAGCTCCATCTAGCTGTGCTAAAAGTTCGTCACTTGAGGGCAATGGAAAGTTCTCTCTTCTGACTGACTCATTTAGTCTTGTGTAGTTCTCACAAAGTCTTATTTTATCATTGGGTTTTGGCACAACCACTATCGGCGCACACCATTCTGTGGGCTGCGTTACTGGTTGAATGACATCTTGCTTTTCCATCTTCTCAAGTTTGACTTTGACCTTGGCATGGAGTGGAAGAGCGAGGCGTCTTGGGGTCGCGACTGAATACGGCTTTGCATCTGCCTTCAGACTGACCTTGTATGCGTTCTTCAGTTTCCCAGGTCCACCAAATAGTCTAGGGAAAGTCTGATGATATTTGGCCTCGAGGTTTTGCGTGATCTGATTCACCTGTTGAACCAGCTGTAGAGCGTCGATGGCTGGACGGCCTAGCAACGGTTCCTCTAGCCCCTTGATGACATAGACATCCTGGCTGCAGGACTTCCCATTGTGGCTGAACATTGTTGTGAATTTCCATTGGACTGTGAGCTGAGCACGTCCTGAACCAAACAGTTTCTTTGTCGTATATTGGAGAGGTGGCTCCAGAGTCCAATTTGAAATTCATTTCCAGCTCATCCATCTTCAGTGTAACCATCCACGGGTTACTGGTCACTTCCCCTATAATTGGTCCGAAAAATCCTGAAGTTTCCACTTCCTCTTCCTCTTCTTCGGCAAGTACATGAACATTTTTGTTCCTCCACAGTGTTGCATAATGTCCCACCTTGCGACACTTTCTGCACATTGCATTCTTGGCTGGGCACACATTTTTCTTGTGGTTGCCTTTTCCACACCTGGAACACTGCTGTGAGTTGTTCTGGTGGTCGTTCTGGCTGTTCTTATAATGCTGCTGTCTTCCACCCCCATGCTGCTGTCCTACATTCTTGTTCTGTCCGCCATGCTGACACAGCTGTGTACGTCTCAGTACGTTGACGGCTAGCTCTTGGCTGGAATTTGACATGCCAATCACTATTCGATCACGGATCATGTGATCTGGCTCTGTGAAAATTGAAATTGCACTGCTTAGCTAACTTCCTCAATATTGCAGTGTATGCATTGATGGTCTCCTCAGTTTCCTGATTTCTTATGTGGAACTTGAAAGACTCAAAGACCATGTTGGTTGTTCCCACACAGAATATATCAAACTTCTGCATGATGGTGTAAGTGTCGTTCTGATCTTCTTCTTCTGTAAAATGTAGCCCATCGTACACCTCTTGTGCGTCTTCACCGATCACGGCAAGGAATGCAACACATTGGTATGCTTTTGATTCCTTGTCTAGTCTACTGGCGACAGAATAGTTCCTCCACTGCCGTGAGAACTTTTTCCAATTCTGCTCTAGTTGACAGGACAAATCCAACTTTGATGGTACTGGAATGTTGGCAGTGAAATGTCTCTGCATTCCTGTTCCAGAATCAATCATGACTGCAGAGCGTCCAGCCACACAGACAACCATGTGATCACACTCTGTAAACATTGTTCAGCCTGCTTATTGGTTCATTCACCTCATTTCTTGAAAATTTTGATCATCTACATTCTGTCTGTCTGTATATTTTTTTTTACAGATATCGTACCACAGTTCTTCGCTTTTCTGCTCTACAAAAGCATAATTGTCATATACTCTCTAAGTTATTATATCAAAAGCAAAATGATCTATTGCTTTACCTTGATTGAGTCTTTGGACAGAACTGACAAGAACTGAGCTCATATTATACTTTATTGTTAGAAAAAGCTGTTGTAGATCTTCACAACAGCATTAATCATTATTGTTTCTCACCTGTCGGCGTCACCAGGTTCAGTGTTGGCGACTGCACTCTTTGACACCACTATTCTCCTCCAAATGGCTCTGTCTTGACTTTTGTGGACAACTTCTTGAATATTTAGGCCACTGATGTTGGTTGTGTTCTAGATGTATAAGATTAGAGGTCTGCCTTTCTTCCTCTTTACCTCTGTTTTTCCTTGAAAAATGGTTGCCATGAGGTCTGTGTTCTTGCTGTATGACACATGGCCAATGTATTTTAGTCTTCTCTCGTTGATATCTGCTGGTATCAAGTTCTTTGAGGACACTATCATTAGTTCTTCTATCTGTCCATTTGACATGTAGTCACCTCACCTCTCATCTCTCTCAGTCAGTCAGTGTCACAAGTTTTCTCCAGGTCACATGATTGAGACATACGTGGGTGACCTTCGTACCCAGACCACAGGCTTAAGTGATGTTGTTGAAATAGGTGTGCAGTTGTCCCTTTCTTCTCCTCGCCTCAGCTGTCCCCTGCAGGACCGTCGACATCAGATCTGTTTCGGTGTTTGCGATCGCTTGGCCTACGTATTTCAATTTTCTTTTGTTGATCTCTTCATCAGCTGGTGCCTGACATTCAGTTCCTTTAACACGCTATCGTTTGTTGTTCTGTCTGTCCTTTTGACTCTGAGAAGTCGTCTAAAGAGCCATATTTCTGCTGCACTGATTTTGTTTTCTTTGTCTTTTCTTAGCGTCCAGGCTTCACACCCCCCCCCCCCCCCAATACACTAAAACAAGCCATATCAAAATTTTCAGGATTCTTAGTTTTAAGTCTTTGGTGTGGGGTGATCGTCCCCGACCCAATGCGCCCCCAGGTGGCAGATAGGGGATGATCCCTAGATATGGGGATTGGCTGCAAATGAGAAATAAACAATCACGGACCACGGCAATGGACCCAGAGGGGAGGCTGGGGTATGGGGTGGTGCCTATACTCTCTCAAAAGGTCTCATAACCCAATGACAAGTCTGTCTGGGCAAGTCAAGAGCGCCTACAAATAACTCCTACCATCACACCAAAGTCCTGGTAAGCAGGGGACGGATGGAGTCAGATGAGGACCAACACAGATATGTAACGGCAACGGCTTCTGTCACCACAGCTGTGACCAGATGATCCCAAAAGGAACAATGGCCTGAGCCTCTGCACAGTATGTGCACTGCCACTCCAGAAGGCAATGACAAACCACTGGTTATATTTCTGTCAAAAAACACATGGCACATAGTAATCTGATAAAACCACATCTCTGCTACCTCAGTTCTTTTGCAATCAGCATTTCTGAGAGTCAAGGCTTCGCAGCCATAAATCATGCTTGGCCAGATCAAACATTGTAAAAGTTTAATTTTCAGGTCATTTGGCATGCCTCTTGTCTTTCGAGATATTGTTGAGTTGGACCTTTTTTTTTCTTTGCCATTCCAATTCTTATTTTGATTCTTTAGAGCAGGTTCCATCATCAGTTTTTACAGCATCAAGATATTTAGAAACTGTAACAGTTTCTAAAGGAACTGTATTAAGGAAGATGTCTTGATTGTTTACAGTGTCTTTGCCTTTAATATGTAGCACTTTTGTTTTCTTGGCATTCAAGTTTAGACCAGCCTTTTAGCCTGATGCATCCACCCTGTATAGAACTCATTTCATGCTGGTAAAGTCTGCTAATAGCAGAGTATCATCTGCATAGCGCAGGTGTGCAAAGTTTTCTCCTCCTATCTTTATACCCATGTCTTCTATATTAGCATCTCTCATGACTTGTTCCGTATAGATGTTAATAGCTGCGGTGAGAGGATACAACTTTGTTTAACTCCCCTGTGGATGTTGACAAATTCACATTTCTGACTGTTCCATCTAATTGTAGCGTTTTGGTCTTTGTATAATGAGGCAGTTAATGGAGTGAGATGTTTGGGAAAGCTCATTTTGACCTTTGCATTGGAAAGGTGGAGATGAATGATGCTGTCAAGTGCTTCATAGTCTATGAAGGTGACAAAAGCTTCTTCATCAGTGCTTTTATTTTCTCTGAGTATTTGTAAACCAAATAACATGTCAGTTGTGCCTCTTTTGATCTGTAGCCTGCTTGGCAGTCAGATAGTTTTTCTTCTGTCTTGGGCGTCGGTTAACATTTACAAGTTCTAAATAGCGGAACCAATGATTCTACGATTTCGTATTCACCCAGGGAAGTGTATCAAGAGAAATTAAGAAAAAAAATTTTGCTACCACATTTTCTGTGCCTTTTCAATGGTATTGATTCATTATATAGCTCACTTCAGCTCCTGAACAGAACATTCTATCAACCCCATGGCCATTTAGATGAAGACCCAGTAGGCCTGCCAGGAAGCTCATGAGAGCCAGTGATGTCAGCTTGCTGTGGGGCCACCCACCAGGGGAGATTCTGCACTGCTTGCAGGTCACTTGGGTGGAGTTCTCTGCACTGCTTTCAGGTCACTTCTGTGGAGTTCAGCAATGCCTGTTCGGATCCAACTTAAACTTATAAAGATTCTGCCTATTATGCCCCTTAACAGTAATCACATAGTTGTGGAATAGCAAGAGAAGTTGGATTCTTTCCATTCATTCAAGAAAGTGGAGCAACAAGAGTTGTAATCTTCAGCAGCTTAAGGTCTGATTCTCCAGATATCAGTTTTATCCAATTGTTATTTGAGGACAAATCATTGTTAGTCAGCCCAAGTGTTATCAAGAATACAGTGCCCTGTACAGTGTCTCTCTACTGTCTCACTTTTCAATGAGGAGGACTTATGTCCGAGTGTTACTCGGACATTAATTAAGAACTGGATGACATACAACAAACTTCAGCTTAACGACGACAAGACAGAAGCTATCCTCATTGGCACCCATCAGAAACTTTCTCAGCTGCCTCCTCTTTCTCTCCCATTATGTAACACATCAGTCCCAATTTCTGATTCAGCTAAAAACCTTGGTGTCTGCATTGACTCTACCCTCTCCATGAACAACTTTGTTTCTCAAACTGCCAGATCTTGCTACTATCACCTCCATCCTGATCAGGAAGTATCTCTCTGTGGAAACAACTGCAAAACTCGTTCTCTCCTTCATAATGTCTCGCATTGACTATTGCAATTCACTCCTGTCTGGTCTTCCTGCCTCCACCATTCACATCCTACAGCACATTCAAAACAATGCTGCATGCCTTGTACTCAAAAAGAAAAAAGCTGACCACATATCTCCTCTCCTGGCACAACTTCACTGGCTCCCTGTATCAAAACGCATACAGTACAAACTAGACACCATGTGCTACAAAAGCCTCAATAACGCTGCCCCCGATTACCTGTCAAGCCTACTTGAGATCTATGTTCCCTCACGTACCCTCCGCTCTGCCTCCGATCCTCTGACTTTTCACTTTCCACGCACTAAGCTCAATACCTATGGTCCACGAGCCTTCTCTGTTTCTGGTCCACTCTCCTGGAACAAACTTCCTCTCTCAGACCGTCAGCAACCTACTTTTGTCTCCTTCAAGTCCGTTCTCAAAACTCACCTTTTCTCCTCTGCATAAAATCCTGACCTCACTCAACCCCCTCTGCAGCCTGTCTCCACTCGGAGGGGAATCACATTGTAATATATAATTGTATATAATATGCTCTCTATAATTTTCCGTTGCTTTTATTCTTTCTCCCCATTTATAGCCATGTGTGTGTGTGTGTACGTGCGTGCGTGCGTGCGTGTGTGTCTGTTTCAGCGCTTAGATTTGATTTTTATCAAGATTTTGCGCTATATAAATATTGTAATTATTATTATTAATTATTATTAAATAATTCTATTCCTGTACAGAAACCATAGTGTATATGTATGATTATAAATAATCGTTGATGTATGTTTCATTTCTTGTCTTGGCTGTTATTGTCAGGGATAAACTAAACCATACATTTAAAAGCATTTGCATCATGCATCTCTGTCTGTTTGTCTGTCTCTCTCTCACTACTTCCCTCCCTCCTTCTCTCTCTCTTTCTCTCTCTCTCTCTCTCTCTCTGGCTCGCTGAGTGAGTGATCTGTTTTGTTATGTTATTAGGGCCTAGAACAGCAACATAAGATAAACAAACAAACAAACAAAAAACTAGGTGTGGTCATTTGATCATCACAAAATTGAGAAATCTGTGATCACGTGCAATGTAGAATTGATATGGACTATGTTAAAGATACCTATTTTCATCAGGGTTGCTAGGTGAAAGAAAAGTACCTTTTTGATACAGTTTTGTCATAGAGACGTACAAACAGACTTTGATGTATAGTTGATGTCATGAAATGTTTGTCACAGACATACAAGCAGACCTTGATGTATAATTGATGTAATAAAGAGCTGCTTAGTTTAAATAGAGGATCAGTGTTCAGATGTGACACTGAAATGAAATTTTCTGTTTCAAATAGTTCAAAAAGTTTGTTGTTCCAAATTTGTTTACAAAATATTCTTTTTGTTTCTAAAGCCACCGTCACAGACCAAGACAGTATGAGCATATCAACATTTGTTTTTTACAGTTCATTAATTTGCATGATTTGTTTGAGTAGTATAAGTAACAAGAAACTGGGGAGAGTTGGACAACAGAAGAGTTGGATAACACAAGCCGTAGAAAAAAACCCTCTCAGGCAAGTGTTTTGCCTCTAAACTTCTTACATTGTGAGGGGGCTTGGCTGCATCCAGGTCATCACTCCTGGATATCCTTGGTCGGTGGCCAGAATTTTTCCTCCACGTTAGTTCAAACTGGTGTTTCCAAGGTTGTGACTGGAAGCCCAAGTCGCCCTTGTGATAGATGTCTGAAACACTTGGCTGTCGGACACCTGCTGTACATAAAGGAATTTGAAGCATTTTGAAGTTCACTTTTGTTCTCCTGTGATATCCAGCTGGAACTCTTTTAGTTGCTTCCACCATTACCTTAAGGGTTGTGATGAAGACTTTTGTATATCACGAAGGCCATGCTCTGGTCTCTTCTTCCCAGAAAACTGTTTCATGAAATTATGGGCAGGTTATCATCTCTTCTTTTGTTTTCTTGATTTGGTTTTTGTTGATCATCTTTTGTTTCAGGTTGTTGTTGTTTTTCATATATGATGTTTGATTTGGTTTTGGTTTTACTATTTTAGTTTCCTTTCTTATATATTTGATTTTGATTTGATTTATGTGAATTTTGTTGTTTGTTTTAGTAGTTTGTTTTGTTTTATTCCTAAGCTGTCAAAGAGAAGGTAATAAGTTTAATTATCATAATGTAAGATATTTGTAATCTATCTGAATAGTTGTCCCTAACCTGGAACTGGTTTAATGGAGCTTTATAATGCCTTTGCTAAGAATAAGACTCAAGTTACTGATGGTAAGACAAGCTTTTCTTCTGCTTGTGCTTAAAAACAAGTATGAAAATAAGTGAATGAATGAAATATAAATAAATTAGAAAAATAAAAAGATAGGTGGATGGCTAGTAAAACCTTCAGAAATGAATTTTTGTTTTGTTTTTGTTTTTGTTGTTGCTATTGCATCTTTTTATTGGAGTGGGCAGAATGTTTGTGTTGTCTTATAAAAGTGTTCTTTTTTTTTTTTTTTTAGCAATGTTTCCTCATTGACTTGACTTGTGCTGTGTATAGTGTGATGATCTTGAGGTGTTCTTGCTTTTGGTTTTAATGCCATGTAGTCTTATTTCTGTAGTACAGTGTGTGCTACAGTTATCACAAACCATGTGGTACACTTTCACACAGTGAAATTTTGCTTAGATATATATATACATGTGCTTTATGATGCCAGATGCTTTCTGTTCTGTTTTTCTTGATAGCACTGAACTGGTTTGTTTTTCAGTGTGACCACCTATGCCTACACCAGAATTTCCAGTGCATGCTCTCATATTATAGTTTGGAAGCTTTTTCTTTTTTACCTGAACATCTCCACAGTTGACCAAATATGTAGCTTCTAAAAACAGCAGAGATTTTTTTTGTTTTTTAGTTTGCCCAGTGTTTACTTTTAACAAATCTTCAATATTAATTCAAAGTAAACCAAACATGTCCATCAGAGCCGGAAAAACTGAAAATAAACATACAACCATTTTTGGGAATTAATTTTTTTCTTTTCTTGCTATTTTATTTTGTTTTGTGGATTTATAACCAAATGAAAAGTTCTCCCTTCTTTCTGTATAGCTGACTTGAGTTTCAATTTTAAGCCAGAAAAGGTGTAAATAAAGGAACTTGTCATATTGCTTTGACCATTTGTGTGTGTGTGTGTGTGTGTGTATGTGTGTGTGTGTGTGTGAGAGAGAGAGAGAGACATGTTTTTGTGCGCTTGTTCTGCTTATGCTGCCCAATGAATTTGTGACTTTATTTTTTAAAAGAGGTGATACATGTTCTGTGTAATTTACTAAGGATGAATGTGTTAATCAGTTAACCTAAATGTTGTAATGTTCTCATTGTGCAGGTACAACCACAGGCACAGCCAGAAACACAAAGTCGTGTAGCACCAGAAGCATCAGCCAGTATGTCGATCAAAAAGATCCATGCCCGCCAGATTTTTGACAGCCGTGGCAATCCTACTGTAGAAGTGGACCTCACCACTGATAAAGGTATAACAGTTAAGCAGTGTTTAACTTGTTAAAAGTTAAGAGACTGGAGGTGGGGGCTGGGGGAAGGAAGCAATTTAGAATGGAAGTCTGTCCCAAAATATAAGGATCTCTCTCTCTCTCTCTCTCTCTCTCTCTCTCTCTCTCTCTCTTCCTCTCCCCTCCCTTCCTCTCCCCTCCCTCTCCTCCCTCCCTCTTCAACCAGTCTCAACCTGAACATGCTCCTCCTGAATCGATGGTAGTCCATACCCTCAAATGTCAATTCTCTTCCCTAGTTTGCAAAGCATCTTAGTGAATTACATTTGTAATCTCCTAGTAAGCTTATCTTGACTATTTATCATTTTATGTGTTCATTAGTAGGTACCGGCAGCCAAAAATTAAACTTCTGAAAAGGTTATTAACACTTATATTTCTGAAAAGTACAAGAAAAAATTAGCACAATGCCAAAAAAAAGTAAGTCTCTAGCTGTATTAGGTCCAGAGATAACGCACTTTGTAAACGGCAGTTTCCGTACGTTTTCGCCAATTGTAAAATGTAGCAAGTTTGCAGGAACCTAAATTTTCTAGAAGTCCTCAGACAGAGAATGTCATTCCTGATTTTAATTCTTAACAACATAAACTACATAAAACAGCAAGCATACAAGCAGATCTGTTCATACATTTACACAGCAGTGCTGCAAACTTTGTCAATGTTCAAAATTGCATGACAAGCCATTTTTGCACCCTCATTACACAAAAATAAGAAGACAGAATTAGCTAGAGTTTACTTTTCCTCAGAAACAATGTTATTGTATGAATCTTGAATTTTTGGGGGCTGCGTAAAGTGACAAAGTCATGAGTTATATGACTCCAAAAATGGCAAAATATCTCATTTGAACAATGGAAAAAGCATGGTTCACATACCAGACCAAATTAAAATGCACATATTTCACTTATTTTGTGATGGATTTCCTTGACATTTTGCATGTGAATCAAATAGACAGAAAGCTACCAGTAAATTATTTACAAGCTTAGTTATATTCAAGATGTAAGATATTTTGTATGCATTTGCACCCAAACAATGTGAGTGCCCATTTGTCAGGCCAACTTAAAACAGACATAACTCACATTATGTCTTGATGGAATCTCCTGAAATTTTGCATGTGAATCAAATACAAAGCTACACTCCTACAGCTTCACTCTTTACAAGCAAATGTTGCTAATATACGAGATTTTAACTTTAAAATTTTGTGTGCATATAGGCCTACTGATTTAGTCTGAACAATGTGATCCACAGATGACTTTGTATCATACTAGCACACAAAGACATCCTTCTCAATAACATAATGAAACTAAAATGTGTAACAGCAGAAGATATATGCCTGTCAATGCACTATATGACTTACAGCCATTTCTATACTCATTTCTAATGTTTATCAATAAGTTATTTTCATCAGTTATTTCGCAGTAACATGCATCTTCCCATATCCACAGACAAAGAAATTTTCAATGTCTGGTCTATCTACTGTAAATCTCTCCGCTTCTTTTAAAACTGTCTCAATTTTTGTCTTCAGATTTAGCCCCTGAGGTGATGATTAATCAGTGTTACTTATTTTTGAAACAAAAGCCGTGTTCTCGTCCCTTGACTTATCACACTCAGTTCTCAACAGTTTTAACTTTAAAAGTAGTTTATTAGTGAGTGTCTGCTGTTGAAGTTTTGGTGGCACTGGCAGTGATGGTTAATTTCATCCACAAAAAAATCATCATTGCCTTGAAAACAAATAGAAATAAAATCCAAATTCTTTCTTAAGTTATTTTCTTTAATTTGTGTCAGCTATTACTTTTGAGAGTAAAGTAGGCCTAACTTATATTGTGCCATTAGAAAGGCTCATTGGACTTTGTGGACCTATGTGTCCGTGTTTGCCTGATGCTATATAGTGTTCTGATAATGTGTGCGTGCACGCATGTGTGACTGTGCAAAACGGCCATTTGTTGTTTCTTTGCGATCATAAACATTGTTGAATGTGATCCGATAGACGACATGCACTCGCCAACCAACTTCCGGTTTGAATTTCTGGCCAAGTACTAGCACAAATATGATGATTTCGATGTATTAAAACAAAATTTCATTGTATTCATTAAATACTAGCAATATAAACACCTTTGGAAAGCAGTTGCTTCACACAGTTTTACCTCTACTAGTTCCAGGTCGCTTAAAAAAAAATCCCTTGGCCATAAAACATCAAACCGGATATCGTACTTTCTATTCTTTGCTTATGCAGGCTATACCTGCCGCAGATTTCTTTTAAAATCTTTCTAAGTAAAGAGAAACATAAAAAATAATTCACTGAATCAAACTTCTAAGTCAATTTTCATGAAAAATCAGTCGATGGTTACAACGTTTGTCCTTCAGCTTGACGATCACAGGTAGAAATCCATTGACTGGACTTTCAACGATCGCTTCGAAGGCCGCCATGATTCGAGGTTCCCATACGCTAAACTGGCAGATCACGGTTACTCGCCGCAGACAACCCCGCGCACACCCTGGAAACGTCACATCTCACAGTTCTGTACATGGTTGGATTCAGCAAAAATAAGCTATTAGCGCATCCGCGGGAACAATCTGATTTATTAAGGAGGTCCTCAGATATTCTTCTTCAAAGTTTGCCAATATTTCGACCTTTAGAAGACTAACAAACTAATAATCTTATAAAATAAATATTATACGGGAATGAAGGACAGGGTTTCGACCAATACTGTTGTACGGTTGCGAGGCGTGGACAGTCAACAAGCAAAGCCAGAACAAGATTGAGGCAGCCGAGATGTGGTTTCTAAGAAGGTTTCTAAGTAGATCATTCATAAGGAAGATTAGGAAAAGGCAGGCAACATTCTTAGGCCATTTTATGAGGAAAAGGGAATTGGAACACCTGGTCACAACGGGAAAGCTGGAGGGAAGGAGAGCACTGGGTAGACCCAGGGAGAAGATACTAGACAGACTTGCAGAGTGGCTGAAGACAAGGAGCGTGGAAGAAATGCTTGAGGCAACAGGAGATAGAGACAGATGGAAGTCCATAATCGCCAACGCCATGCGGCAAGGCACCTGATGATGATGATGATGATATGGCATTAACACTTTGGCATTGTCAGCTGGCTATCTGACCTACTTCCCTGCAGACGTGCCAGCTTCCACTGACTACTTTCCCTGGAAATGTGCATTTTTAGGCCACTTTGAATTAATTTTCACAGGTGCCCCAAATGACTAACATCAACATGTACATGATGTAGGGTATGGTTAGAAAGGTAATTTAATCCTCTTTTAAGATATCTACAGTATAAGGTTTGTTCAGACATGCTTTGAGGTTATTTGTGCAATGAAATATCATGGTTGAGGAGCATTTCAGACAAGCATTTCATCCATTCAGGAGAATTAAACGAAACAGAAAAAAGAGAGACACCAATTCTCCATGACTTGTATCATGTGATCAGAAGCTCAGAAAAGTAAACACACACCCAAAAATTCCACAATCCTGAGTGAACAGCGACATCGCGCATTCGCAGGACGCTCCATTTTGCCTTTGTTTCAGTGAAGCACGCGGTTCGGGTGACGTCTCTCGCGCCCGAAAAATTCTTCAAATAGGTTTTTTACTTGGGAAATCACTCTCACAGTATTTAGAAATGGTTACTTGATACTATAATAGAGGTTGTTTAACTTAGGCCGTAACTGGCTTCACGTAGGAATTTTCTAACGCAAGACGCTAGAATCCTAGCGTTACGTTGTCAGCAGCGAGCTTGCTGAACGCGATACCCCTAGCGTTCCGGCACCTGCGGTTCTCCGCGAGAACGCTAGCGGGCTAGCGTTACGATGTGAAAAAGTTAATAGTTCCTTTCGCTTCCACAAATCCGCACTGTTCATCTGCTATTTCTCTTTTGATACTATTCCTTGTCCTCATCATGATTATTAATAGGATTTTTGTTACATGACTCATCAAACTGATTGTGCAATGGAGTTCACATTTGGAAGTGCAATGAAAATTGATTTTGACATATCTCTCCTTTTCTATCATTCTCCTCCATCCTCCAGTATGCCAGCAAGAATCAATTATGCCCATTTTGCGGTGGTTTAGAAAATGAAATGTACTTGCTGTTTCTCTGTAAAAATATAGATATGTCAAGGGCAAATACATTAAAAATATTTAAAAGAGAAATGGTCGAGGTTGTATCATGTGTAAAGATTTATTGTATAATCAAACGATTAGAATTACGAGAGATGTTGTCATGTGTCTATTTCATTCACTTACAGCCAAGACAAAACCATTTACGAACTACACAGCTGACAATCATTATTTCCATAAAGCATTCAGTGTTCCTGTGCCATTTGTTTGCCCAACATCAAGCACTCTCTCTCTCTCTCCCTTCCTCCCTCTCTCTGTGTCCCTATCTCCCTTTCTTTCTCTCTCGGTTATTTCCATGTCATTATCATTCTGTGATGTCTGTTCATAACAACCCAAAACGTTACTTTATTTCAGGCTACAGGATTCTGCGCAGTGTTGCCTTAGAGACAGCCCCAGTGTTTTTGTGACTGATGCTCGCGTTTTTTCTTTCATAGTGGATTTTTAGTCAAGTTTGTTGGTAAAGGTATGCTTTTAAGTTCCCGGGGTCTTTCAGTGCTTGTTGTAGTACTGTTGTGCCACTCTTTTTCCCCATTTATAGCCATTTGTATGTGTGTGTGCATTTGTGTGCATGCGTGCGTATGTGTATGTTCAGCGCTTAGATTTGATTTATATCAAGATTTTGCGCTATATAAATATTGTAATTATTATTATTATTAATTATTTATCTTTTGGGATTTTTCCAGTGTCGTAAATTTCATTTAGGAGGACTTATTTTTTTCCATGCCATATTCCTCCAGTGGTTCAATCATCTCTGCAGTAATGTTGTCTGGTCCTGGGGCTTTTCCTGGTTTCATCTTTTTCAATGATGCTCTAACTTCATCTTTCATTGTGGGTGGTCCTTCAAAAGTTTTTTCTTACAATGTGTTCTTCGTTTCTGTCATCTTCAGAAAGGTCCTTGATGTACTCTCCCCATCTGTCTAATGTTTTGTCTTTTTCCCTAAGAAGCGTACCATCTTTCTATTTCAAGCAACCAGTTGATGTTCATGTATTTTTCCTGTGGACAATTTCTTCAGTTCGTCTGTGCACACCCTGAGGATCCGTTTTGTGGAAACACACCTTTAAGGCAAATTATCAATGGATTTTTTCGGACACATCGTGAATTCAATAGAAAATAAATGAATGTAAATTTACTCATCTTCAGTGGATGTAAGCAGTCTTTTAAAGGGGTAACATCCGATCCAATGGATCGGGACGCATGCGCAGTAAGCATGGGCGGGGATACACTAAATAAAGAAAAGCATGCGGCAGAGGGTAGTAAACAAACACGCTAACAGTGACGAACAAAACAGACACTTACTTCTTAGGTACTGAAAAGAAATTGAAGCAAATTCCGTCCACACAGCTCCCCAGAACTCGAACGTTTTCCTACGTAACACACGGCTGTCAGTCTGTCTCCGTGGGTTTTTCGAATCCTGTACTGCACGCACTGGTGTAGCCACTCGGCTGTTTATGTTTTCATTCCAGTCCAGCACTGCTAGAAGGGTCCGGAACTTATAGGTGTGTGCGCTAAACTGTGCTGCTGTGCGTTTGTCATGGTATTGAAGTAAACAATTGTTGAATGATTCTACTAAGAAAGTGACCATGCAATAAATGAAGTCATGTGGCTGTTTGTATATGAGTGTTCTTTGGAGTGCTTGTCTGGGAAGTTGTTCAGCTTGTGGGTCGTCAATGATGATTTTACTGCACGCAAAAGCTGGACCAGTCTTGCATCTTGATGTGTGATGACAGTTGTTGTGATTGTCTTTGTAATGTTCTACGATGTTCATGATGTTTGTCTTGAGTTGATCTGTGTTGTGTTCACAATTTTTCATGGACCAGTGAATGTGGGTTTTGATGCCAGCTGCTTTGTCAGAGAGCTGAGGATGCCAGGTTTTCCCTTGTAAGTGTCTGGGTCCTGTACATACATTACGAATCTGTTTTGTGATGTTTTTGGATGTGTGCCATGTGTCGTTGGTCGTTTCTGTGTCAGGTTTGTTGTCTCTAATCCACTTATTTACACTAGTGTTTCTGTCATGGCAGTGGACTCTAATAGCCACACTGCCATTTTCCTGCTCTTCTAAATGCTGGTAGATTTTCTGTGTCCCTAACAGTTCGTGGCGTTGAGTACAGGGGTCGTCATTTCGGGTGACAATTTTCATGTGCAGGACTTTCTTGCTTCGCTCACCGATACACATCACATCTGTGTACTTTGAATTTTTACGTGTGCCGTGACGCGCATCTGTCAGAATGTTTATAATAATAATAGTGAACATTTATGGCGCTTAATCTAAAAAAGCCCTAAGCGCTTACAGTAAACACACACACACACGCACACACAACACACGCATACGCACACACACACACACACACACACACACACACACACACACACACACACACACACACACAGACACACACACCCCCGCACACACACACACACACACACCCCCGCACACACACACACACACACACACACACACACACACACACACACACCCGCACACACACACACACACACCCACACACACACACACACACACACCGCACACACACACACACACACGCGCGCGGTCACAGATTTCAAGGTGGCAGCTGAAGTAAGAGTACAGAACTACAGGCTAGGATTTAAAAAGAGTGGTTTTTAGTCTGGACTTAAACGAAGAAAGGGTACAGGTAGAGCGGAGAGGAAAGGGAAGTTTGTTCCAAATAGAGGGGGCCTGATAAGAAAAAGCACGTTCACCAAGAGTTTTGTTGCGGAAGCGTGGGATTCTAAGTAGGTGGGCATCAGTAGAAGAGCGTAGCTCTCTGGAGGGAATGTAAACAGTCAGGAGATCAGAAAGATAGGGGGGAGCTAGACCAGCCAGAGACTTATGGCATAGGAGGGAAAGTTTATAGTCAATACGCTTTCGAACAGGAAGCCAGTGTAGAGTTCGAAGCAGAGGGGAAACATGAGTTGACCTTGGGCATTTCCGTACAAGGCGAGCAGCGTTATTTTGAACTTTTTGCAATTTGGATAAGAGTGTTTGGGGGCAGCCAGCAAGAAGCGAGTTACAGTAGTCGAGTCTGGAAAGAGTCTATGCCATCCATTTCTGGATATGCAACTATTTCTTCATAAAGAGCATCTTTACATGATCTTTCTGCGATTGTTTTCACACACTGTTTATAGTCATTGAACATTTCTGACAGATACGCGTCCTTTAGCCGTCCAATGCCAGCAGCCTCCACAACTCTTGCGTACTGGTTTGGCAAGATTCCAGACAGAAAATAGCCATTGGCCATCCTGTAGTTGACCAGGTATTTCCTGCCTAGATATGGTGAAGATGGCCACATTCGAAGTACACGGTGGCCACATGACCCAACATGTTCAATTCTGTTTTTTGAAGAGGGCGTTGGCAAGACAGAGTGTGGTTAGACACTCTTGTCAACCAGTTTGTCCACACATGATTCAGCACAAACAAAAAGTTGCTGCTGGCTTCTTGTTATGTCCTCACACTGCGAACATGAGCAGTCACTAACATGTGATGATGATGATGTGTCTAAGTCAACGTGATTGTTCCCCTCATCACACACAGCAGTCACTAAAGTGTGATGATGATGATGTGTCTAAGTCAACGTGATTGTTCCCCTCATCACACACAGCAGTCACTAAAGTGTGATGATGATGATGATGTGTCTAAGTCAACATGATTGTTCCCCTCATCACACACAGCAGTCACTAAAGTGTGATGATGATGATGTGTCTAAGTCAACGTGATTGTTCCCCTCATCACACACAGCAGTCACTAAAGTGTGATGATGATGTGTCTAAGTCAACGTGATTGTTCCCCTCATCACACACAGCAGTCACTAAAGTGTGATGATGATGTGTCTAAGTCAACGTGATTGTTCCCCTCATCACACACAGCAGTCACTAAAGTGTGATGATGATGATGATGTGTCTAAGTCAACATGATTGTTCCCCTCATCACACACAGCAGTCACTAAAGTGTGATGATGATGTGTCTAAGTCAACGTGATTGTTCCCCTCATCACACACAGCAGTCACTAAAGTGTGATGATGATGATGATGTGTCTAAGTCAACGTGATTGTTCCCCTCATCACACACAGCAGTCACTAAAGTGTGATGATGATGATGATGTGTCTAAGTCAACGTGATTGTTCCCCTCATCACACACAGCAGTCACTAAACAGTCCTCTGCCCCATCAGATTTTGACGCTCTTGCGCACAGATGATGATGTGTCTAAGTCAAGAAGATTGTTCCCCTCATCACACACACCCTCGCCATCACCTGCACCTTCAATGTTTTTACAAATGTAAAATTAAAAAATTTCTTCCAGAGCTTTTCTGCTCGCAATTTTATTCGGGTTTCCTTCTCCCAAAAATGATTTTATTGTATTAAAAAGGGAATGAACTTTTTCAATATCCTTGGAATCAGCCATAAAATTTATATAGCTCCTGCTGGGTTTTTTTCAGTTCTGGCACTGTTCTGTCGTTTTACTGCTTCTTCAAATCTTTAGTGTACTTCTGTTTAGCATGATTTGTATTATCTTCCATTTTTTCGAGAATGAACCAAAAACAACCTATTCTGGTAAGGCCAGGCGGCAAACTAACTTCCACAGAGTTTGATTTGCCCGCAAAATTTTGAAAGAAAGGAAGAGGGAAAAATACTTGAGACAGGCGTTATGAGGAAATGGAATTTGTACGTTCATTTTAGGGGGTGAAGGTAGTCAACTAATGCTCTCCGTCGACTTTTCTTACTGGAAAAGCATGGTGTAGTTTTAGAGAAGTTATAGCTTGGTCCCCCTTCTGTGGGAATCGGTATACCCCACACTATCTCTGCAGTCCTGGTTGTCTCCTGCCTGGGTCATGACCAAAGTTTGGACAGGGAGACATCTGTTTGTGTTCAAGGCTATTTATCAAGTAGTATGAACACTTGATCAGATGTCTTTGTAATTCACCACAGTTTGTCATACACACACGCTGCATTATTATTGTTGAGAGCCCCTGACTTTGTGCGCAGATCTAAATGACAGATTGATAACCTCATCCCTTCACACAGACACCCTACTGAGCTTGTCATCTGCTGCCACGCAGTAACTGAGGCCTTGACTAGGAGATCTGGTAGATGTAAGCTACTTGAACCTTTCTGAGAATGGGCGCAAAAGATGATAAGGAAAGGATGGTGCTAATGGAAACTGCATGACTGCTATCCCATGCTTGGCATCTCTCAGGGTGTGAAAGAAATAGCGCCATGTCTTCGTTGTTTCAGGCTGGGTAACTCTCAGCGGATCCAACTCGTAGTTTCAGAGGGGGAAAAAATTTTTCAGAGGAAATGAAAACCTGACGATCTTGCGTTTTTCCGCCGGGGGAAAAATTTAGCAGGTAGACAAGTCAAAGGTACAGCGATGTCTGCTGAGACCAAGGGAGATAAGTCCAATAGCCTAATATACTTTCTTCCAAACAACTGAAGCAGCTCCTGACATTATAGTCACTGATTGCACTCCACCACCAGTTTGTGTAGTTAAACAAAGCACACTGGCCAGTTTCTGGAAAAAGTAACAGGAAAGTGTGTGTGTGTGTGTGTGTGTGTGTGTGTATGTGTGTGTGTGTGTGTGTGTGTGTGTGTGTGTGTGTGTGTGTGTGTGTGTGTGTGCTTTGTCAATAATTCATCATATGCAACAACATAGATGATAAAAAGCTAAATGAGTGTGCATAGCCTTTTGTGAACTCGTCTTCATAAATGCATCGGAGCGTTCTGTGTAATGACTACCAGTACTTGCAGTTCTTGTGCAAGAATAAAATTCATCTTCTTTTTGTGTGTGTGGGCTACTTCTAATTGAGAGAACAGCGATATGGAGAGCTTCATACATCTTTCTGTGGGCAAGTCAAGATTTACCTGAGTGTGTGTGTGTGTGTGTGTGTGTGTGTGTGTGTGTGAGAGAGAGATATCGACAGTGCAGTATTTGAAGGAAATACAGTTTTGGGTTACTAAAAATATTACTGAATTATTGTATTTGCCATCTGGAAATGCATCCATAAATGCCTCAGAATTACAGTTCTTCAGCTTATGTGGGGCTTCCCCCAGCAGGGACATTGCCTGGCCCCTGGACCCTGGCCAATTTTCAGAGGAAACTATCTTCTTTTACCCAGCCTGTTGTTTTCTTTCCACGTGCTTTTCTATTTTTGGATGGCATGCCTATCAGATGTCTTGACATGTTTTGTAGCCCCACCTCTAAGTTCGCCCGATTCAGATTTTAGTTTCCTAGTAAATGCATATACGCACATTTTTCAATAAAAATATAACAACAGTTTAAAAGCAGGGATTGAGATTGTACTGTGTGACAAATATGAGCCAGGTAGCTCTCTGACAGCATCCGAAATCTGCAATTAACTCAGAGCAGACAGCCAGTGTTGCTTTCGATAAACGTTTGAATTCAAGTGACTTCTGAACTACTTCCCGCCTTATATAGTCCTGCTGTCCCTTTAAGTTGTACGTACAGAAGACAAATTGTATGCACAGGAGACAAAGTACAACAAAATGGAAGAGCGTGGCTAATGAATTGTACCCCCTTTTTTTAACAGAGGTTGAAAACTTTGGCCCCAGTTATGCTTTATATAAAGCAAATGATATATATATATATTCTAGAAACACTCCTTTATGGCAAATTATCAATGGATTTTTCCTGACACATCATGAATTCAATAGAAAATAAGTGAATATAAATTTACTCATCTTCAGTGAATGTAAGCAGTCTTTTAAGTTGTATGCACAGAAGACAAATTGTATGCACAGAAGACAAAAGTAGAACATACTAAATGAAAGTACACATGATATTCCTACAGCATTGAAAACAACTATACCAAAAGGAGCATGGTTATATTATGAAATATTAACAACAGATGACATATTTCCAAATGGTCAGAGAAATTGGGAACAAATGTTCCACGGGGAAAAGTCTCATCTGTCAGCGTCACCGGGTTTGGTGTTTGGTGTTGGTCGCTGCACACCTTGACACCACCATCTCCCTCCAGGCTGCTCTGTCTTGACTTTTGTGGACAGTTTCTTGAATATTTAGGCCACTGATGTTGGTTATGTTCTCCATGTGTGAGATTGGAGGTCTGCCTTTCTTCCTTTTTGTCTCTGTTTTTCCTTGAAAGATGGTTGCCATGACTTCCATGTTCTTTTTGCATGACACATGGCCAGTGTATTTTAGTCTTCTCTTGTTGATGTCTGCTAATAGTTTTCTGGTGGTATCATGTTCTTCCAGGACACTTTCATTAGTTCTTCTATCTGTCCATTTGACACATAGTAGTCTCCGATAAAACCACATCTCTGCTGCCTCAATTATTGAGACAAGCTGAGCAGACATTAGACCATTGTATATTGATTATTATTTGTCTGTTGCAGTTATTGAAAGTCTGTATAGTAGTTGGAATGAATGAACTGTTATAATATGTTGTTCTCGTATGTGGAGCATCGAGTCTCACTTCTCTCTGCCTTCCCCATCAGCTGTTAGCTGCCATAGTCCGGATGTAAAGGATGAATTTGTTTTTTAGTGTTGTCTTCAGTCAGTCTTTCATTTTCTCATTGTTCATGTCCTCTAAAGTATGTCATTTTCCCACAACCCCCCCCAGTTTTTCTTATTTTCTTTCCCTGTGTATTTTTAGCATTATAAATATTTTCTCACCCCAGCACACTGCAGCAAAAGTTATGATGCTACAAATTGTGGATATTTGAAACATTTGTAGGATTTTGTTGCAAACATTTTAAGATCTCAGTGTTCTCAGACAGTACATTGGACTGTTTAACCATTCAGTCTTTGTGTGGTTGAATTGTCAGTCTGAGACAGTTAAGAATCATTCTTACATATTGATATTTATCCAACTGCTCAACTATTTCACCCTTGATTACACTCTCACTTGGATTCCATTTCTTTTTCCTGCAATCAGTGATAAGCTGTTTTGTTTTTCCAACTTTGAGGTCTGAAAAAGACTTGCTTCAGTTTACAAATCTGCCAGTGTGATATTGGTGCTCAGCATGGTCACTGCTAGCAATAAGACCAAGTAATACAGTGATCATCAAATGTAGTCATAAGACAAGAGTTGGTTCAACTTTTCACCCAGCTGTTCATGATGTCAGTTAAAAACAGATAAGAGCAAAGTACGTGAAGGTGCCCCGGTGTATGGGTTTGTCTGTGTGGTATTTCAAAATTCATGGAATAGTTGGGTCATTAACTTTCCATCAAGTGTCTTTGCTGCAAGGATTATTCACTTCCATGCCCATGAGTTTCTTTGCTACAATTTGCGTTTGGATTATGTTGAATGAATTTGAAAACTTAGAAAACATCAAATGCACACAAATAAGAGGGTTTTCAAAATTATCATATATTCTGTTTACGATAAACAAAAAAGCCTCATCAACATTTCAGTTTTTTCTGTATGCGAACTGTAATGGACCCAAAAGTTCTTTTACGAGGGCTGATCCAGAAGTCTTGTCAGTTAGCTGCCGTTTCTGAACTGTTTATAGTAAATGTTTTAACTGTATTGAGGTGAAATGTAGCTTCTGCGCTATTGATATGTACAACAGTATAGTGATGGCATATCTAGACTAATTGTATGACGTCAGTGAAAGTGTGATGTAAGTAACATGTGTGCCCAGAAAATTGTAAATGAATCCTAGCACACAAAAGCTCAGATGCTGTATTTTGACAAAGCTGGAGACTGTGTGATCAGAATTCATGCTGATTTGACAGCTGTGCATGGAGACAGCATGAAATTTGATCATACAGTCTCCAAGTTTGTCAAAATACAGCATCTGAGCTTTTCTGTGCTAGGATTCATTTACAATTTTCTGGGCACACACGTTACTTACATCACACTTTCACTGACGTCATATAATTAGTCTGGGCACACAAATGTTTGTCATGTAGTACAGTTTGCATTGTGTGATAGGTATTTCAAATAACGAAAATCCACAACGAAAGACATAGTACTGATATGGACATCGAAGTGAAACCTGGAACGAGCAAACTGTTCAGCTTGTAAAGACATTAAGTTGCATTTATGTGTGTGTGTGTTTTATTATATTTACTAGATCTACACACATAGGTATAGGTACATATTTGTTTGCACACATACAATTGTTTAAAAAGTGGAAAAGAGTGGAAAGGGTTTAGAACGGCATCATAACAGACAATACTCTATGATATAATGATATATTTCAGTTCATCAAGTAAATGAAATTTATGGTATGTCATACGACAAAAGCAACATCAAACTAAATCTTGGACTCTTAAAGACAGATGAAGTGATACGTATAAATTAAATGTACATGTTCAAAACAAATTCAGTGCTCTGGAAGACGTTGGTGACAGTGAGGAACAGTGGACAAAGTTGAGAAATTTGATAAATGAAGCTTGTGAAGAAATCCCTAATGCAGATAGAAAAGCAAAAAAGAGCTGGATGACAATGAAATTTTGGGCTTGATGGAGGAAAAGAGGAAGGCAAAGAGAAACGAGGAGATCTACAGGAAGATAAACAAGGAGATCAGGAGTATGTGCAAGGAAGCTTGGCTGAAAACAAAGTGCAAAGAAATGGAAGACTGACACAAAATGGATCCTCAGGGTATGCATAGACGAATTGAAGAAATTGTCCACAGGAAAAATACATGCACATCAACTGGTTGCTTAAAATCGAAAGATGGCACGCTTATCATGGAAAAAGACAAAATATTAGACAGATGGGGGGAAAGTACATTAAAGACTTTTTTGAGGATGACAGAAACGAAGAACACATTATAAAAAAGAACTTTGAAGGACCACCCATAATGAAAGATGAAGTTAGAGCAGCACTGAAAAAGATGAAACCAGGAAAAGCCCCAGGACCAGACAACATTACTACAGAGATGATTGAAGCCCTGGAGGAATTTGGCATAGAAAAAATAACAGTCCTCCTAAATGAAATCTACGACACTGGAAAAATCCCCTAAGATATGTCAAAATCAATTTTCATTGCACTTCCAAAAAAGACAGGGGCTATAGAATGCGAACTCCATCGCACAATCAGTTTGATGAGTCATGTAACAAAAATCCTGTTAAGAATAATTATGACAAGGACAAGGAATAGAATCAAAAGAGAAATAGCAGAAGAACAGTGTGGATTTGTGGCAGGGAAAGGAGCTATTATATAGTATTAATGCCATATACATCCTGAGAACTATCATAGTGAGGTCAACTGAGATGAATAAGGATTTGTATTTATGCTTTGTTGACTACACCAAGGCTTTCGATCAGGTAAGACATGAAGAATTGATCAACCAACTGGAGAGACTCAGTGTTGATGGAAAAGATCTACGAATAATCAGAAATATGTACTGGGAACAAACAGCTGCAATGAGAATAGAAAACGATACAAGCTCTTTCCAAAACATCAAAAGAGGAGTCAGACAGGGATGTGTTTTGTCACCAGATCTGTTTTCACTTTACAGCGAAAACATCATGAGAAACCTAGAAGAAGACCCTGGATTAAAGGTTGGAGGGAAAATGATAACAACATTCGATACGCAGATGACACCGTGCTAATTGCAGAAAATGAAAGGGACCTACAAAACTTTGTGAATATACTAGAAATAGAAAGCAAAGGTACGGAGTTGGAACTAAACAGCAGGAAGACTGAAGTCATGGTGATCAGTAAAAAACATGAAATCCCCTCATGCAAAATAACAGCAAATGGCGCAACCTTGACACAGGTTGATAAATTTAAATACCTGGGAACTATCATTTCATCAGACGGCAGATGCACATCAGAAATAGCCGGCAGAATAGGCCAAGCCAAAGCAGCATTCAAGAAGATGACAAGCATTCTTACCAACAAATGCCTATTAATTAACATCAGCAAGAGAGTTCTTGAATGTTATATAGAACCAATACTGTTGTACAGATGTGAGACATGGACAGTCAACAAGCAAAGCCAGAGCAAGATTGAGGCAGCTGAGATGTGGTTTCTAAGAAGAATGTTGAGAGTTCCATGGACAGCAAAGAAAACTAACGAGACAGTCTTGATGGAGGCAGACGCAAGTAGATCATTCATAAGGAAGATTAGGAAAAGACAGGCAACATTTATAGGCCGTTTTATGAGGAAGGGGGATTTGGAGCACCTGGTCACAAGTGGAAAGCTGGAAGGAAAGAGAGCACCAGGTAGACCCAGGGAGAAAATGCTGGATGGACTTGCAGAGTGGCTGGGCACGAGGAGGGTGGAGGAGATGCTTGGGGCATCGAGAGATAGAACAAGTCCATGATCACCAACACCATGCAGCAGAGCACCTGACGATGATGATGATGATGATGTCATACGACATATTGAACAGATCCAGCATATGATCTTGAGATGAGGAAAGTAAGATGGATTCCTTACCTTTTGTTAAATGGAAAAAAAAAATAAATAAAAAGAGAACAGAGGGTTCAAAGTATGTAAAATGATTGCTTGAAATGTTGGAGTTAGAGGGCCCCAAATGATTATGCAACATAATCATGGAACTTTTGGCATCCTTAACAAAAGACTTGTGAAATGTTGGTTGATGATAAGGATGAAAGGCCAGTTATATTGTGACCTGGTTTTCAAAGCGGGAAGAGACGTTTCCCCTTTTCCTTCAGCTCCCAAGGCTCTATGGTGGTTGATATTTTGCCTATTCTTACAGCTAGATATTACATAGAAAGTGTTTTGCCTGATATTGTGTAGTCTGTTTATGAGCAGCATCTGAATGTGGGCTCCATCAAAACATGACAACTCAAATGCCCACAAAGCCAAGGTCACTGTGACCTATCTGCAAGAATGATCCATTGAAGCTCTCCCTTATCCACCCAACAGTGCTGACTAAGCCCCGTGCGACTTACTCTTATTTCTTCTCTGAAGCAAAACCTGGCTGGCAAGAAGTTGTCAAGAATCCAGGACTTGGTGAAAAACGGTGAAGTCACAACTTGCTGCCCTGTTTATTTAATCAGACTATCAAAAAAACATTTGAGTCATGGCTGAGGAGGCTGAAACACTGCAGACAGGAGAAGAGTTCTGTGAAGGACTCTGAAAATGTCAGGTACATTGGACTGCCCACTTTTGTTTTGCGAACTAAGCAACAAGACTTTTGGGTTGGCCCTTGCATTAACTTGTAACTTGAATAGCAGCACTCTTTCATTCTTCATGATAGCAGATGATAGTGCTACAGGATGGAGGTCATTCATACAGTCACTAGTTGATTTCTTTGGGACAAGTATGACATGGGACATATGACACATGGAGATTTTTTTTGCTCTGATTGAAAGTTGTTTTCTGTAATTGTAAAAAGCTGAACTGCACAGTATTTTAGAGCGTTGGTTCAAATACTGTCTGGACCAGTTCAGTGGAGATGATTTCTTTGGGACAAGAATGACATGGGACATACTTTACATTGAGGTATTTTGCACTGATTGAAAATAGTTGTTAAAATTGCACAAAGTTGAACTGCACAGTATTTTAAAGAATTGACTCAAATACTGACCGGATGGACCAGTTGCTTAGTTTTGTTTAAATTCCCTTCATATTGTGAAGAACATTGTCATCATTAGATATCATTTTCTCATGCCTGTAACATTATGACAATTCAGTGAGAATCTGAATGTTAATTTTCAGCATACACATATCTGTTATGTTTTGTTTTTCATTTTACCCTCTTTTATATATATATATACCTGCTATTTTAGACAAGAATATCTTTTTTTGTTTTTTGTTTTTTGGCAGGTGTTGTTTGGCAGCAAAAACATTTTTTTTGTAGACTGCTATATCATTCTGTGGGATCAGTGGATGGGGATGAATTATTACTAAATACTGATATCCCTAATTTTGCCCACCAGGTCTGTTCCGTGCTGCTGTCCCGAGTGGTGCATCTACTGGAATCTATGAGGCCTTGGAAATGAGAGATAAGGACGAGAGCAAATATCATGGAAGAGGTGGGGCTTTCTTGCTGACATGTCTTCTTGAGTGAATACTTGCTATGTTTTATGTTTGATTTGGGATAACTTCAAGATATTGAAGAGAGGTTTGAGGCTTCTTGATTGATTTGGTTAAGTTTTTACGTCGACACCCACCGCAGGTGATATGGCCGACGGGGATAACCATCCCAGGGAAGTGGTGGAATGAGGACTTATCTAATGCTATAGTGACACCACCAGAACAACAATGATGTTAAGATGGAGCAGAGAAAAGGCCAGTTTTAATATAGCGCACCTCGGGATTCGAACCCACAACCATTAGCATGTGAATCCGACGCTCAAACCAACTGAGCTACTGGGGCTCGTAGTTTGAGGCTTCTTACTAGTTTATCTCTTATATATATCTGTATGTGCGTGCATGCTCATGCATGTACATATGTACACAGCAGTTTCATCAGAAATCTGGCTATATATATAGAAGGTGGCTTAG
>JAPXFY010000015.1:84688308-84818308 GCA_030674185.1 Monoplex corrugatus
TGTATTGTTGGTTGGTTGTTTGTGTTTTGTATATGTTGATGGTTGTTTGTGTTTTGTATATGTTGGTTGGTTGTTTGTGTTTTGTATGTGTTGGTTGGTTGTTTGTGTTTTGTATGTGTTGGTTGTTTGTGTTTTGTATGTGTTGGTTGGTTGTTGTTTTTTATATATTGTTGGTTGTTTGTGTTTTTATATGTTGTTGGTTGTTTGTGTTTTGTATTGTTGGTTGGTTGTTTGTGTTTTGTATATGTTGGTTGTTTGTGTTTTGTATATGTTGGTTGTTTGTGTTTTGTATATGTTGGTTGTTTGTGTTTTTATATGTTGTTTGGTTTGTTTTGTGTTTTGATGTTGGTTGTTTGTGTTTTGTATATGTTGGTTGTTTGTGTTTGTATATATGTTGGTTGGTTGTTTGTGTTTTGTATATTTGGTTGTTTGTGTTTTGTATTGTTGGTTGGTTGTTTTTTTGTATATGTTGGTTGGTGTTGTGTTTTGTATGTTTGGTTGGTTGTTTTTGTGTTTTGTATTGTTGGTTGGTTGTTTGTGTTTTGTATATGTTGGTTGTTTGTGTTTTATATTGTTGGTTGGTTGTTTGTGTTTTGTATATGTGATTGGTTGTTTGTGTTTTGTATATGTTGGTTGTTTGTGTTTTATATATGTTGGTTGGTTTTTTTGTGTTTTGTATATGTTGATTGTGTTTTGTATATGTTGGTTGTGTTTTATATGTTCTTAAAATTCTTTTTTTTGTGCCTCATCTTCTGCACCACCTCCATATCATTGCTTCCATACTTCTCATTTTGGTTTTCACGACACTTCCTAACTGTCACAACTAGGGCCATTGTAGATTGAGTTTGTTGATGGGGATGTGCTTGACATTTAGTTTCAGGATATATCCAGGTGCACAGATAACAGACCTTGCGATGTAGGTCAGGAAATGTGAGTTACACTGTCAGTAATACATTCATGAAGTGGATGAGAATTGACTCTGTCATTCCAAATCTTCCCACTGACTCCATAGAGTACTGAGCTTTGGGTGCATGGTGCTTGAGGCTGAAAAATGCCATAATTATCTGGACCAATGGAATTTGAACCCAGAGCCTGACAATCATTAATCTGTTGCATTAACCTCTTCGCCAAAGTGACTGCTTTCTCAAAACACTTTCTTTGTATTCTAGAAGTTCTCAGAACACTTTGTATATTTATGTTCCTTCAGCAGTTTTTTTCTTTTCTCTTTAAGGTGTTCTCAATGCTGTTGCCAATGTCAACAAGATAATTGCGCCAGCACTTATAGTGGCAGTAAGTATTTACACGTCTGGTTGGGATGCTGTCTACATGTAACTTGTGCAAACTCAAGACTTTTTTTTTTTTATATATAAACTCATACTGTAGAACAAGGAATTTAAAAGGCCTTGATAGGATTGATGATGATTTCTGGAAAAATATTATATTATAAAGTATTGTAGCTACTTATCTAAACAGTTAAACACAAATAGGAATTGAAAAAGTGAACCATATCAGATTGCATACTCTATTATTATTTTATAACTTAATGATAAGGCATGAATCCTGGTGCTACATTTTGACAAATACCAAAATAAGGGAATTTAACAATTGAAGAGTACAATCCATCATGAAAGCTTTGAGTATCACTGAATAGGAACGCTTATCATTTCTTGCTGTCAAGCTTGCAGATGCACTTGAAAAGAAGAATGTGGGCAGCTTTCTCCTTGAGTATATGCAACCTACAAGGCCAAGTTCTGCTGATGTGCAAGTCCCCCTCCCCTTCCCCCCTGATCATGATTGCTTAACTCAATCGAGCTGTGCTGTATATGGCTGTACATCACCTTTCACACTGTGTGGAGCTGTGCGGTACGCAGGTTTACGTCAGTTTCAACTTTTTTGGTGGCTGTAATAAAGGAATAAGGGAAGTAAATCATGCACTAGAGTGATCTTGGGTCTTTTATTTCAGTTTTTTCCCTTAGACTGTGTTGTGAGCTGTATCTTTGCTTTAGTAGCAGTTTTTCGATGCTATATGCGGTTCTTTGTTTTCGTCTGACTGTCAAGATGGCGTCAAGAAGCACCTCCGATTTGCATGCAAATTCACTGTTCTTGATTACACCAAGTAAATACAGTGGAAACCTGATATAACAGGGATGATGGGACCAAATCAAAATCCCTGTTATATCAGATCCCTGTTATATCAGATATCAAGGGAAATAAGGACTGATCAACTAACTCTTGATCTAGGCCTAGATCTGGTCTGGTGTAAGTGTGCAGTAAGCTTACAAACTGAATGATGGCGCAGTCAGTCACTGACTCAGTGGCCTCAGGCCTACAAGCTTGCGCGCGCATCACGCTCGCATTGCGAAGCGTTCTTTCAGTGTACAGTACACAGTATACCAAGGCTAGCCTAGATCTAGATCTAGGCCTACTGTGTGGCGTGCTGAGTCTAGGCCTAGGCCTTTCTGCTGCAGAGCCGTCTCGGCGTCCCTGCTATAACCGATCGAGCCCTCTTGTCTCCCTGTTATTGCCGATAAGTTTTAATAGAGACAAAGAGGAAGAAAAAATGGGGATTGAAAAAAGCCCTGTTATATCCGGATTCCTGTTATAACCGGTCCTGTTATAAATGGTTTCCACTGTAGGAGGTGGTGTTTGTGTTTGTGTTTTTATACATAAACTGTACATTCTTGTTATTATCAGATCGGATAGATGTATCCGCTACTGGTAACCTGGAACCCAGTACTACCTGTCACAGGGTCGAATTGCTGGCGACTAAACCAGCACCCCCATGAGTCCTGGTGGAAATAAATCGGATCCATCAAAGGGTGCCAGCTCTGAAGAGCTACCCGCGGCCATCTAGCTAAGGGAGTAAACCTTGACAGTAAATCCGGTGTGGGGCCCCTAAGGCGGTTGGATGGCAAACTTTGTCACTTTCTGGCAGCTCCTGCGGACCGCGTTGGCACCAAAATGTAACAGCCCTGCTGTTCCTTTGGATCTGTCAGCGAGGTGGAGAGGGGGGACAAGTTGCATGGGCAACAGCCTGTCTTCCATATTACTACTGCCCAGGCTTACATCCGTCCATTCATCCACAAACACTCTGCACCTACGACCTGGAGAGGACACTCCAGCCTCGCTACTAACACTAGTGTCGGCACAACACGGGAAGCAACAGATACCGGTGATAAGTCATTGCTCAACTGGCGTAGAGCTGACGCCAGGGGTTGCTTTTGACGGTGGGAGAGACCTTCGTGTCTTACTGGACAGCTACCGCCCGCCTAAGCTGGGCAGCCCCCAGCCAATCAGGTGCTGTCCCGCCACGACCTGCCTTCTTCATTGGGTGCATGAAGATTAGGAGAAAATCTGACAAGCAGGTCGTTAACTACCACACCAAGCAAAAAGAAAATTTCAAATTCTAGAAACGGATCAGGAAAAGGATCAGCAGTGAAACTGGGCTGTTGGAATGTCCGAACAATGATACCTGGGCTCTCTCAAGATCTGCAAGACATCAGCGACGCCAGAAAGACCGCCGTCATAAACAGCGAGCTAAAGAGGCTCAATGTGGACATTGCCACTCTGCAGGAAACACGGCTGGCTGACTCAGGAACACTAAAGGAAAGGGACTACACCTTCTTCTGGCAAGGAAAGAGTTCTGATGCCCCAAGAGAGACAGAGTAGGCTTTGCAGTAAGGAACAGCCTGCTGAACATGATTGAACCAGGCAGCGGTGGTTCAGAGCGACTCTTGACTCTCCGCCTCAACACCACCGAAGGCTATGTCACTCTCATCAGCGTTTATGCCCCAACTCTGTCCGCCTCTCTAGACGCCAAGGATGAGTTCTACGAAAATCTTGCATCAACCATAAGGAACATCCCCAGGACAGAATAACTTGTTCTTTGGCGACTTCAACGCCAGAGTGGGTGCAGACAATGACTCATGGCCCTCCTGCCTCGGTTCCTTTGGAGTGGGGAAAATGAATGAGAATGGACAGCGACTGCTTGAGTTTTGCGCCTGCCATGAACTGTGCATCGCCAACTCCTTCTTCAAGACGAAGCCTCAACACAAAGTCTCCTGGAGGCACCCGCGCTCAAAACATCGGCACCAACTGGATTTGATCCTAGTAAGACGTGCCACTATCAAAAACGTTTTCCACACTCGCTCTTATCACAGCGCAGACTGCGACACAGACCACTCTCTGGTATGTTGCAAGATCAGGCTGACAACCAAAGAAGTTCCATTGCTCAAAGAAACAAGGGAACCCTCGCATTGACGTCAGCAAGATGTCTCAGCCAGATCATGTAGAACAGTTCGCAGAGGCCTTTAAGAGAGAATATGATGCATTGCAGCCCAGAGACTCTGCCACTGAGAGATGGGAAACGCTACGAGACACCATGCACCGCATTGCTATGGCCACCTTTGGGAAGAAAACTGTGAAGTCCCATGACTGGTTTGAGGCCAAATCATCAGAGATGACTCCCACTGTTGAGGCCAAGCGCACGGCACTCACCGAGTATAAGCGGTCACCCAGTGAGAAGAACCTGCAAATCCTCAGGGCTGCCAAGAGCAAGGTTCAGCTTAATGCCAGGCGCTGCGCAAACGAGTATTGGACAGAGCTCAGTGAAGAGATACAGAGTGCTGCTGAAAGAGGCAACATCCGAGGAATGTATGATGGCATCAAGAAGGCACTGGGACCAACACAGAGCAAGACCGCCCCACTCAAATCCTCCACTGGGGAACTAATCAGCGATCCTAGCCAACAGATGGAAAGATGGGCGGAACACTACTCCGACCTCTACTCCACACAGAACATGGTGTCCCACTCAGCCCTCGATGCCATCAAGTGCATGCCGGTAATGGAAGAACTTGACGCAGAGCCAACTGCGGACGGACTCAGCAAGGCCATTGATAGCCTGGCATCAGGGAAGGCACCTGGCAACGACGGAATTCCCCCAGACCTCATCAAGCACTGCAAGACTTCTCTTCTGCACCCTTTGCACGCAGTCCTCTGTCAGTGTTGGAATGAGGGAGCTGTACCGCAGGACATGAGAGACGCCAAGATCGTCACCCTGTACAAAAACGAGGGCAAAGGAGCGACTGCAACAACTACAGAGGTATCTCGCTCCTCAGCATTGTTGGCAAAGTCTACGCTCGGGTCCTCCTAATCCGCCTGCAGAAACTGGCTGAACGCGTCTACCCGGAATCACTGTGGTTTTCGAGCAGAGAGATCCATGGTAGACATGGTCTTTTCCCTTCGCCAAATCCAGAAGTGCAGAGAGCAGCGGATGCCCCTGTATGTTGCATTCATTGACCTCACCAAGGCCTTTGACCTAGTCAGCAGAGATGGCCTTTTCAGGGCTCTCCGAAAACGCGCCCCCCAAACTGCACAGCTTGATTGAGTCCTTCCACTCCAACATGAAAGGGACGGTGCAGATCAACGGAAACCTCTCCAAGCCCTTCGACGTACGCAGCGGTGTGAAACAAGGCTGCGTCCTGGCCCCAACCCTCTTTGGAATCTTCTTCATTCTCCTCCTGAGGCATGCGTTCAGCACAGCGCAAGAAGGGATCCACCTGCGGACCAGATCAGATGGCAGGCTCTTCAACCTCGCCCGCCTCAGAGCAAGGACAAAGGTCCGTGAAGCCCTCATCAGAGACATGCTATTTGCCGACGATGCCGCAGTTGTGGCCCACACTCAGCAGGACTTGCCGTCATTAATGGATCGCTTCTCCCAGGCCTGCAAAGATTTTGGCCTGACCATCAGTCTTAAGAAGACAAACGTCCTGGGCCAAGACACGCCATCTCCACCAGCCATCACCATCGATGACTACGAGCTTGAAGCCATCCATCAATTCACGTATCTTGGGTCCACCATTACCGATATCCTCTCCCTTGACACAGAGATCGACAAGAGGATCGGGAAGGCAGCCACAACACTAGCCCGCCTCACACAAAGGGTGTGGACAAATCCCAAGCTGACCACGAAGACAAAGATGGCTGTATACAACGCCTGTGTCCTCAGCACCTTGCTGTATGGCAGCGAGGCGTGGACCACACATGCTCAGAAGAAAAGGCTCAATACCTTCCACCTGAGAAGCCTACGGCGCTTACTCAGCATTTCCTGGCAAGACAAGGTGACCTGACCCGCGCTGGCCTCCCAACCATGCATACCATGCTGAAACAGCGCCAGCTGCGCTGGTTGGGCCACGTTTGCCACATGGAAGATGGTCGCATCCCAAAAGTCATCCTTTATGGTGAGCTTGCCACAGGGCAGAGAAACATTGGCCGCCCACAGCTGAGATACAAAGACGTTTGCAAACGTGACATGAAGGCGCTTGAGATCAACACTGAGTCCTGGGAGGACCTCGCAGACGACCGCAACAGCTGGAGAACCACTCTCAAGAAACAGCTGCAGATTGGTGAGGACAAACTGTCAGCTGCTGCAGCAGAAAAGCGAGTTCGCAGAAAAGGGATGACAGCCAACAGACCAGCATCAGCATACACATGCGACCGCTGCAACAGAGACTGCCTCTCTCGCATTGGTCTCTACAGTCACAGGCGACGCTGCTTGGACCAAACAGACAGCCCATCTAGACATTAGAACTGATGTAGACATTAGAACGGATGTAGACATTAGAACGGATGTACTTTGTTCATGGTCAGTCATGACCGAGGGAGGCCTACATACATTCTTGTGTAAATATTCCTGTGGATAATTGTTTTCATTGGTGAAAAACAACAACATATGGTGTAAATATATGGATTGGCAAGAGCATATTTACCCCCTTATGGTCACCTGTTTCCTTCACCCCTTCTATCAAGATGAACAGACTACCAGTTTTGAGGCGAGTAATGTCTGTATGTGAACACTTCAATGTTTCCAAAACTGTTTTTCTTTTGTGTGTGGCGTTTGTTGTTAATTTTTAATATTTCTTTTAAAAATCACCCAAAATACTGCGATTTCGAGGGTTGTCGTGGTGCGAAATGTTGTGGCTTGAATGAGTTAATAGAGGCAGTGTTTTGGTAAAATACAGGTTTTGTTTATTGTTAACAACATTTTTTATGTGGATTTCTATGACAGTAAAACTAGTAGAACTGTGTTACACAGCCATTTTTTTATTATTTGAAAGTACAGTAGTGGAAACAAGTATATATCTTGTGTAAAATGAGGTAAATGAAAAAAAATTTTTTAAATGATTGTGTGCATGCTGTCATTTGCTAAGATTTTTTTTATCGTAGACAGTGATGGAAAAAACTTGATGTAAGCCAGTATACATTTTGGAACATATTAAATATTTATATGTATTGCTCTGAAAATAAGTACACAAAATTTCATGAAAATCCCTCAAGTAGATTCTGAGATATTAGTGTTTAAATGACGTTACCCCTAAACCAATCCATTTTTCCGCCATGAAAATTAGTGATTTTAGCAAGTTTGGCGCTTTATTTCTCAGGAACCAATGAACTGAACAACTCAGAAAACATTGACACAATAAAATATAATATATACTCTACAGGAAATAAGTTTGAAGCATATCTCTCGGTTTATGTTTGTACAGTGGCATGTTGAAAATGGACATTCTAGCAATTCCGCAATACTCAGATTTGGATTTTTGCCATGTTTGACATGTTTACTCATTTCTCATCCTTACAGATGGTAATATTTCTAGTGGTTTTAACTGTCTGTTACACATAGATTTGGAAAATGATTTTTGACAGTGTTATGTCCATTATAAAATGTTCTGTAAGTCTCCAATTTTGGAAAAAATCAATGCTTGCATTTCTTGACGCAAAATTAAATGTGTAAAAAATCATATCTCGGGAACCAATAAAGCTAGACACTTGAATTTGGTTTGTTTTCTTCATCTTGATATGCTCTTTCATTGTTGTATGGTTTTAAAACTCCATTTCTAATTTGAAATTTTGGCTGCTGGTCCCTATTTACATACACACTTGGTCATGATAAAACCCAAACATATGTAGGCACAAGTGTAAAACATTAACAAAAATCTCAGCTGTCCATATTATAGAGAAGGTGGGATACCACTTGTTAACTGTCATGTACACATGGCCATTTTGTCATTATTAAAAAAAAAACTGAAGAAGGATGCACTTCAACAAGAAAAAGAAATGACTACAGAAGAGGGAAGGAAAAACTCAAAAGTTCAAAAGCAGGGTGCTGAATGTGTAATTTGATTAACAACTTTTTTGTTCCCATTCTGTGATATATTTTGTTGCTTAATATACCCCCCCGTTTTTTGCTTAATATACATCTTTTCATGTATGGCTTACTAGTAAATTATTTTCTGTAACACTGCAGTGAAGTACTGAGGAAGACCTTAAGTCTGATATTGTAATAGAAAGATACTTTTACGAAAAGAGATATCATTATTCATTTATTCATTATTGCTTTGTCATTCTGTGGTACAGAAGGATCTGGATGTGGCAACCAGAGTGCTGTGGATGAATTTATGCTGTCTCTGGATGGAACTGAAAACAAAGGTACACACACATTGGCTAGCCTCAAAGTCTCTCCTCCCACTGCTGTTCATTCCATTCCCTTTAGTTGGGAGGAAACTCCCCGCCGCGCGGAGGAATGTGTTATCTTGACCCAGCCCGCCTGCTTGGCATACAGCACGCTGGCCGTTTAAGATTAGCGCGTGCCAATACCGCATAAGACTGCTGCTGCGCTCTTTCACGAATCGCACACACCACTGTCGGCGGTGTGCTGATAGCTGATCAGTGCAAAGTTAACTGAAACATGGTTGTTGTTTATACGTGTACACGCACATTTCTACACAAAGCTGATGTCCCAGCTTTTGTCATCAGTTGGTAGATCTTAAAACAAGCTTTCCATGCATACCAAACACGCCCGGTGGAGAGACAGAACGTTCCTGTTCCTGTTCGAGAAACTGAAGTAGACGATTGATGCTAGCGATCAACGGTTGTACCACTACGACAAACTTATCCGTTTTTCAACCGGCGCTACATCATGCAGTTTAGTTTTCTCAGGGTAACACGTGCCATCCCGACAAAGAGCAAAGTGTCTACTGCTACAATGTTAAGACAGACAACCAGTCTCACCTTCGTCTTCTGTGGAAAAGCAGCTTCTCTTGGCTTGCCCGAAAGTTGTTAGTCCAACCGCGAACAGCATCATCAAACACCATTTTTTTCCACACACCTCAGTGTTATCATACACACGTTACTGTTTCTCACATATCACAGAAACCATTCGTGAGGCTAGGCAAAAAATCGCATGAACATAACCCCGAATATTTCCCATACACGTCTGTCCAAACCTTGAGTGTGTCAAAACTATTTTTTCCCGAACATCACAAAAAATGAAGCGTGTCTAGCCCGCACAAGTAACAACAAAGAAGGCGGAATTCTTGCACACGGTGGCGGCAGTGCCTGGAGTGCAGGATCAGAGCAGGGTCAGTGCCAGAGTGGCCCAGCACCGGCATCCAATTAAAGGGAACAATTTCAGCGAAACTGAGCCGCCGTGCTCCCTTATTCCTGTTTTTTTCTTATGTCTCTTGGACATCTGGCATTCTTGGAAACTGATATGTGTTCTTGATGATTGTAAGTACTACCTAGTTCACCGTCTACAGAAAATGACTTGCACATAGCGGTAGTTGAATATTAAATGTAACCAGTATCCCCATAGACACAAACACATTGCATGGAAAGAGTTAACAAAAGAAGTAGAAATACAGTATGCAGAAGAAGCCAGAAAAGCCAACAGTTACAAGGACCCGATTCTCAGCCTCACAGTTCCAAATCATTTTGGAATCATGGTATCTGGTATTGTGACTGGTATAAAGTGTATCATTAGCAATGCCATGCGAGCCAAAACTCGACGTCGATTTTGTGGTAGCAAAAACTGGGGCTGGCCGCAAAATCGGGGGGGGTCTTCAGTTGAATAAAGTATTATCACCTCTTTAGTTGGTATTTCGTTCTTATTTTTTTAGCCTAATTTGAATTAGAAATGAATAAAGATTCCAATGAGTGTTTTTTTTATTTACTTTGAGTGAAAATTGAATTAGTTATTTGGTGAAAAAGTCGAAAATCTGTGTTGGTATGCGTTCTGAATCGCATTTTTTTCAGGGCGCTTCACTGTTTTGGTCCATACAGCTATATTTGTGAACCAATCACATTGTAATTTTGCAGCCAATGAGAATTAGTGTAACAGATTGTATAGACGCGACGACACGCTTGTGTGCCATTTTGGAGCTGTGGCCGACGCTACGAAAGTTTTGCTTCTTTTCATCTGGAAAGTTTGCAGGCAAGTTGCCATTTCTCAAACTTGTCATCGGCAGCATTCGATACATGCATTTTTCTATACACATGTGTAATATGAAATCAGTTTGATGTAAAATACGGCCGTACGAGAACTTTTTATATGAGGATCTGTACTTGCCCATCAGCAAAACAACGTCGGAATGTGCCGACGCCAGTAGGCCTCATACCCATAACAGAACAGAAGTTTCAGCCCAGCAAGGTTTGCGTTCGCAGACCGAGACCAGCAATGAATAGGTTGAATTCTGTTTTAGCTGTAGCACTGTATTTTTCAACAAATAACAACTGTGTTTGAACTCGATTCTGAGTTGTCAGATGAAGCCAGGTTTGTCAACCATCTTCCCTCGAGGGCATGCTAATTTGCATGCCGCTGAGTAGATCTGCTCACCCCACGATGGGTGAACTTACTACTGAAAATACACTGCTCGACAGGCTTTGCAGAGTGTGGAAAATGGGTTTTTCCAAACAGAGGTGTGTGCAAGCTCTCTCTTCTCTCTCTCTCTCTCTCTCTCTCTCTCTCTCTCTCTCTCTCTCTCTCTCTCTCTCTCTCTCTCTCTCTCTCTCTCTCTCTTTGACAACACACTGACAGGCACAGATTTAGAATGTCACTAAACAAAATCTTGTGTTCATTGTTGTAATATCCTTTACTTAAAGTTTAATTCAAAGTTGAAAAATCAATAGAAGGCTGTTAATTTTAGTTTTGTAAAGTAGGTTGTCCAGTAGCCTATTAATAATAGGTTTCATTTCAAAGTTAATATTTGAAAGAAATGTAAGCCTATTGTCATTGATTTGTTTTAATGAAAGGGCAAGATTGCATCTTATTAAGTAGTAGTATGGGTATTATCAGCCCACCATAACCTGACCCACTCATTTTCTAACAGCTTTCTAATGTTCTATCCAGATCTCGCCACTTTGCAGTTGCACAGTTCTGCATTGGAAATGGAGGTAAGCATTTTTTTTTAAAGTTTAGTAGGCAGAGTGTTTGTAAAGTATTATCACTTTAAATGATGTCAGGCATTTATTTAGCAATATCTTTGTGAGTCACACTAAAATTACAGAGAAACACATGCATATTTCCCATTCATCGTTCAGTCAGTTAATATTATACTCAAATTAGCAAATACTTTTAGAAATTTGTGTGTCTGTCATAAATATTTAAACACTTTACATGTTTTTTTCACAGTTTTGCAAATTATTATTCATTTTGGGTATAGAGACTTAAATGATATGTATTAATACAAATTATGAATACTCTTTTGATTTATGACAGTCATATTACCAAAATTTCCCTCCACCTGTACCGCCTGAAATTGATTGATTAGTTTAATTAACTGCTGTTCTTATAAATGAATTAACCTTGTAGTATCTTCACTGCATATCAGGCGATGAATTCCACGACAGTGAATTGTGGAGGTATCACATAGTGTGGTCATCTTGAAAAAATTGACTACAATGTGGCAGGGGCTGATCATGCTTGGAAACACCTGGTTGTTACCAGTGAATTGGAAAAGTTGTGGGTTATGTGCCACATACGGAACTGTTACCACGTGGCTTACCTGCAGCATATCTGTCACCAGCATCATGATCATAGGCTGGTCACACAGGTGTGCTCAAATGAGCATTCTTCACTTCAACAAGCGCAAGTTTCATTGCATTTTTCTTTTTGACCTTGTCACTGTTTTCAATTTCAATATCCTGGACCTTACTGTCAACGACTAGACATATGTAAGAGCCGTGTTGTCAGCTCAGCATCAAATAAAGACTTTACAGTCACGGCCATTGAAAACGGGGGCTGTTTTAGAGCTGACTGATTATGCCAGGAGCCAGGGGATGGCAGTGGACGATGTATGCAAGTTTCTGCTGACAATGTACGAGAGGAACTCTACACTGGCAGCAACAAGGAGTGCTGTATGTAAGCTCTGCAAAAAGAAGAGCAAACTTCGAGGCCAGAAGAAAATAGAATTGCTAGATGCGTATTTTGAATTTCCTGTACATAAAACCATAGATGATAAGGGTTCACAGCCAGCACTACCTCTTGGCACTGACCTTCCAGATTCTGACCCATTAGCACCTAATTCTGCTAAAGAGGGTGGGGATTTGGTATGGATGAATGCCAGAGTTGCAGAACATCCACAGCTCCAAGAGCTTTCAAAACCAATTTCCCACAGGCCCTCTGATCATCAGCAGATAGTAGCACAGGATAAGCCAATTCTGCATGAAATTTCTGAGCTTATTTCAATTTCATCTGTGCAGAAACAGGAAAATCTTGAGCTCTACTTGACTTGATCCAAAGTAAGATCTTTAAAAATTAAGATTGCAGCGTTGAAGCAGAAGAAGAAAAATATTGTCTTGTTGTGGACACTATGCGCCCCATAACTGTAGGAGGAGAGAAAACCGTCTTACTGCACAACTTTCTGTGTTGAAAGAACGAAAAGATCAGGTTAGTAAACAGTTGGCAGTTCCACAGCAAGAAGTGACTGAACAGAAACGAGAGATGGAAATACAATTAGCTGCTCAGCGACAAAACCTTGAAAAGGCCAAGAAGAAACTTACTGCTGAGCACAAACAAATGAATAAACAAGAGGCTGCTTATGAAAAGAAAATCTCTAAACTGCAGCAGGATCTAGATCAATATGCAGTACGGAAAGTCAGACTCAGAGCATTGAAGAATACTCTACATTATGAGAAGAAGAAAAAAAAAAACATCATCAAGAAAGATTTCAGAAAAGCCAAAGGGAAAATAGACGTCTCCAGGATGAACTTAGGAAAACCTCAGACAGCATCAGCAAACTTCACAGACAGATTCTGACATTGAAAAAAGAGAAACCTCCTTCAAGCAGAAAAACAAATGCTTCAAAAAGAAATTGAATGTGAGAAAAACAGGCTGCAAGTATTTGAACCGAAGGAAAATCGTGTCTTCAAAGACAACATCAGACAGTGTATTTTTGATCTTGTAGGTCTGGAGGTTGCTGCTGAAAATGTTGGGCCTGCCATTGGTGCTGTTCTTACTGCACTTGGGATCAAATTCTGTGCCAAAGATCTCCCCAAGAGGCAATGTGTTGTGGAAATAGCGGATGAAGGTCATTTTCTAGTGAAACAGCTGTATGCTGAAAAACTTCAGGAGACCAGCAGCTGGGGTTTGAACAAGGATGGAACACCTAGGCAAAAAAAAACAAATTTTGACTTCAACTTTGTCACTGGCCAATGGAGATGAACTGCCTCTGGGGTTTCGACATGTATCCAGGGAAACAGCAAATAAGATAAGTACATCAGTCCAACAAGATCTGAAAGAACTGCAGAAGGTTTATTGTTTTAAAGAAGCTGATCCTCAAAAGAAAGAAATCTTTTTGTCCCACATGTTGGAAAAGCTTTCAGCATTCATGGCTGACAGGGCAGCCAATGAGAAAAAGTCAAACCAGCTGTTACAAGAATGGAGAGATCAAATTTTGACAGAAAGTGGAGTTATCCCAGGTATTGTCCACGGCTTCTACTGCATGGCACATGCTCTTCTGGGATTCCATTCCTACAGTTGTAAGAATTTTGCGAAACACCATCTATACAAGGAGTAAAACATCAAACTTGGAAGACAAACAGCTTTCATCTACGCCAGGTTTGACTCTCAATCTGTCAGTTGTAAGAATTGTGCCAAACACCATCTATACAAGGAGCAAAACATCAAACTTGGAAGACAAACAGCTTTCATCTTACGCCAGGTTTGACTCTCAATCTGTCAGTTGTAAGAATTGTGCCAAACACCATCTATACAAGGAGCAAAACATCAAACTTGGAAGACAAACAGCTTTCATCTTACGCCAGGTTTGACTCTCAATTTGTCATCAAGAGATGTGTGCGCCTTGCTGCAGATATTTTGGGTTCCGTTGGAGATGAAAAGAGTGGGCTGAGAGAAAAATGGCTTGCATTCTGTAGGACAAGGGGTAAGAAAAGTTTCAGTCTGGAGAGTTATGGCACCATCTGTCAGCAGTATGATGTTTTCAAAAAAAAATTTTATGTGAAAAATAGTGATGGAAATAGGGAAAAGTTAGTTTTAGGAAACTATATTAAACTAGTAATTTGTGAAACTGGACATTCCCTTGAAACACTTTTCAAAGAACACCTGCCAATATCCGACATCAAAGACGCTTGATTATCTCTGATCATTTCAGGTGGCCAGACTTCTCGATCAGTGACAACCGTTTGAAAGTTTTCTGGCTGTTGTACAATAAGAGCGTCATAGACATAAATGACTGGGATTCTCATCTCATAGAAAAACTTGGAAAATGTAAGTCACATGGTCTTAATGACAAACCACAACAACATCCAACACAGAGTGAAGTACAGTGATCTTGTTTGTGTTCATAAACATCATTTTCATATGCATTATATTTGTGTCGGACAAACCATCACCATGTCCCACTACAGAATGCAGCACAATTATTTTGTTAGCATTCTTTATAATGTGGTTATTTCAGGTAGGCTATATGTATTTGTCACCTGACAAACCGTAATGATGGATAGTACAGAATGCAGTATAATTATTTTGTTAGCATTCTTTATAATGTGGTTATTTCAGGTAGGCTACATGCATTGTACCTGACAAACCGTAATGATGGATAGTACAAATGCAGTATAATTATTTGTTAAGCATTCTTTATAATGTGGTTATTTCAGGTGGCTATATGTATTTGTCACCTGACAAACCGTAAATGATGGATAGTACAGAATGCAGTATATTATTTTGTTAGCATTCTTTATAATGTGGTATTTCAGGTAGGCTAATGTATTTGTACCTGACAAACCGTAATGATGCAAGTACAGAATGCAGTATAATTATTTTGTTAGCATTCTTTATAATGTGGTTATTTCAGGTAGGCTATATGTATTTGTACCTGACAAACCGTAATGATGCATAGTACAGAATGCAGTAAATTATTTTGTTAGCATTCTTTATAATGAGTTATTTCAGTAGGCTATATGTATTTGTAACCTGACAAACCGTAATGATGCATAGTACAGAATGCAGTATAATTATTTTGTTAGCATTCTTTATAATGTGGTTATTTCAGGTAGGCTACATGCATTTGTACCTGACAAACCGTAATGATACATAGTACAGAATGCAGTATAATTATTTTGTTAGCATTCTTTATAATGTGGTTATTTCAGGTAGGCTACATGTATTTGTACCTGACAAACCGTAATGATACATAGTACAGAATGCAGTATAATTATTTTGTTAGCATTCTTTATAATGTGGTTATTTCAAGTAGACTACATGTATTTGTACCTGACAAACCGTAATGATGCATAGTACAGAATGCAGTATAATTATTTTGTTAGCATTCTTTATAATGTGGTTATTTCAGGTAGGCTACATGTATTTGTGCCTGACAAACCGTAATGATGCATAGTACAGAATGCAGTATAATTATTTTGTTAGCATTCTTTATAATGTGGTTATTTCAGGTAGGCTACATGTATTTGTGCCTGACAAACCGTAATGATGGATAGTACAGAATGCAGTATAATTATTTTGTTAGCATTCTTTATAATGTGGTTATTTCAGGTAGGCTACATGTATTTGTAACTGACAAACCGTAATGATGGATAGTACAGAATGCAGTATAATTATTTTGTTAGCATTCTTTATAATGTGGTTATTTCAGGTAGACTACATGTATTTGTGCCTGACAAACCGTAATGATGCATAGTACAGAATGCAGTATAATTATTTTGTTAGCATTCTTTATAATGTGGTTATTTCAGGTAGGCTACATGCATTTGTGCCTGACAAACCGTAATGATGCATAGTACAGAATGCAGTATAATTATTTTGTTAGCATTCTTTATAATGTGGTTATTTCAGGTAGGCTACATGTATTTGTGCCTGACAAACCGTAATGATGCATAGTACAGAATGCAGTATAATTATTTTGTTAGCATTCTTTATAATGTGGTTATTTCAGGTAGACTACATGTATTTGTGCCTGACAAACCGTAATGATGCATAGTACAGAATGCAGTATAATTATTTTGTTAGCATTCTTTATAATGTGGTTATTTCAGGTAGGCTACATGTATTTGTACCTGACAAACCGTAATGATGCATAGTACAGAATGCAGTATAATTATTTTGTTAGCATTCTTTATAATGTGGTTATTTCAGGTAGGCTACATGTATTTGTACCTGACAAACCATAATGATGGATAGTACAGAATGCAGTATAATTGTTTTGTTAGCATTCTTTATAATGTGGTTATTTCAGGTAGGCTACATGTATTTGTGCCTGACAAACCGTAATGATGCATAGTACAGAATGCAGTATAATTATTTTGTTAGCATTCTTTATAATGTGGTTATTTCAGGTAGGCTACATGCATTTGTGCCTGACAAACCGTAATGATGCATAGTACAGAATGCAGTATAATTATTTTGTTAGCATTCTTTATAATGTGGTTATTTCAGGTAGGCTACATGTATTTGTACCTGACAAACCGTAATGATGCATAGTACAGAATGCAGTATAATTATTTTGTTAGCATTCTTTATAATGTGGTTATTTCAGGTAGGCTACATGCATTTGTACCTGACAAACCGTAATGATACATAGTACAGAATGCAGTATAATTATTTTGTTAGCATTCTTTATAATGTGGTTATTTCAGGTAGACTACATGTATTTGTGCCTGACAAACCGTAATGATGCATAGTACAGAATGCAGTATAATTATTTTGTTAGCATTCTTTATAATGTGGTTATTTCAGGTAGGCTACATGCATTTGTGCCTGACAAACCGTAATGATGCATAGTACAGAATGCAGTATAATTATTTTGTTAGCATTCTTTATAATGTGGTTATTTCAGGTAGGCTACATGCATTTGTGCCTGACAAACCGTAATGATGCATAGTACAGAATGCAGTATAATTATTTTGTTAGCATTCTTTATAATGTGGTTATTTCAGGTAGGCTACATGTATTTGTGTCTGACAAAACCGTAATGATGCATAGTACAGAATGCAGTATAATTGTTTTGCTTGCATTCTTTATATACACATGATTATTTCATGTACATGCAATGATGCATATAAATTGTGCCTGACAGACCATAATGATACCACAACAGAATGCAGTACCAGTTTGTTTGCATTCTTTATATACACATGATCACTTCATGGACATGCATTTGTGCTGACAGACCATGATAATACCCGCTACAGAAAGCAGTGTTATTATTTTGTTTGTATTGATTTATTACACATGATTGTGTCATGTACATATGCTTGCACCTGTATGCATTTCTTTCATATGCACAGCGATTTTTTCACATGCATGCATTTTTGCCGGACAAACGATACAGTGTCTTCTACAGAATGCCGTACAATTATTTTGTTGGCATTTATATACACATAATGTTTTCATGGACATGCATTTCTGCCTAACAGGGCATAATGATACCTACTACACAATGCAGTACAACTGCGCATGATTATGGCTCTATGCATGTGGCTGGGCTTTAGAAAAAAGTAACAACAACATGGACATGCATTTCTGCCTAACAGGGCATAATGATACCTACTACACAATGCAGTACAACTGCGCATGATTATGGCTCTATGCATGTGGCTGGGCTTTAGAAAAAAGTAACAACAACATGGACATGCATTTCTGCCTAACAGGGCATAATGATACCTACTACACAATGCAGTACAACTGCGCATGATTATGGCTCTATGCATGTGGCTGGGCTTTAGAAAAAAATAACAATAACATGGACATACATACAAATTGTTCCTGACAAACTAACCATGTCCACTACAGCATACAAATATTTTCTTTGTATTTCTGTATATACACATGATTGTTTCATGTGCATGCATTTGTGCCTGTTTGCATTTCTTTACATGCATATGTTTTTATGTTCATGCAGTTGTGTCCGTCTGTGTACATGCTTGGGTGCATATGTTTCAAAGCGTGTTTTCAAAATTATTTCGGCTTTTCTGATTGAAAGGGCGGGTATGGGGGGTAAGGAAAATTGATGAACTACAGGTTTTACTGTAGTTTATAATTACAATGATAATTACAATATTTATATAGCGCAAAATGTTGATATAAATCGAATCTAAGCGCTGAGTTTATCATATGACTTACATGAAGTGTGATGACTAACATGAAGTGTGTTTTCAACACATGAGCACTGGAAATACTTAAAATGGTTGCTCAGCTATGGTGGATTTTTTTTACGAGTAACGCACTAAAATTCAAAGTCACGAGTTCTGGCTTACTGCTTAAATGAAAGTAATATGAAGAATATGCATGTAGTTTATTTTCCTTTCCAGTCTGCCAATACATAATAAATACATGAAATTTGTATTATTTTCTGTTGCAGGAGTTAAGATAACCTGTGCCTGAATAGCCAGTGGTCCCTCATCCTTCTTGAGATAGTCCTTAGACGCTGGCCTTGCTTCGAGCATGGGGAGACCTGACTCATCCACAATCTAGTCAACTCATCCACAGTCTAGTCAATTTTCTAGTCATTGATGTGTAAAATAAATATCAAATGCAATGTATAGAGCTTTGTCTGTGGTGTTTTATTGTGATGTTTTTAGTTTTTAGTAGAATTTTGGTCGTGATGATATTTTTGGGTAGATTGCAGCAAAAAGATATCAGTAATTTCTGATATTTTAATCATTTCAGTGATTCCAGCTATTACTGATTCTCATGTTTCCCTTTATAAGTGCAGAAATTGATGAAATATTAAACAATGTTCATGAAACTGCTGAAGTAGTGAATCATGACGTCTTCTGTGTAATTTGCAGTAATAAGACAGTTAAACGATGAGCAAAATGGTTGTATATCTCTCTCATGAAATGATTATATATCTTTCTTTTGTTTCTTGCTTCATTTTTGTCTGTTATTAATACAGTATGGGCAATTATTAATGAAAAGCTGATAAAACATGCCAAGTATCACATGTTTCCTGTGATAAGACAAAAATGGCTCGTCACAGAGTTCCGATAATGGTTTTATTCAATTCGGCATACCAAAATACATCAATGACCAAAATTTCATGACGTTTGATCCTGTCTGTCTCTCACAATTACAAAATGAATGTCATTTCCAACAAAATCAGCATACCATGCCATTTGATGGGTTTGTTCTGTGACAGCTGTCCCACACATCTCTTCTTTGTCCCACTAAAACCTGCTACCAAAATTTAAGAAATTTTTGACACTTCAAATTGGAATATCTCGTGAACTTTTAGTCCAATTTGAAAAATTTAAACTGCTTTTTACTCAGAACAGCAATATCTTCAAAACCATACAAATCTTTTAACTCAAAACCCAATTTCAATTTTTCATGCCGCAATGCTCATATCATGTGTTTAGTGTGACTGAATCATGATTTTCCTCAAATGTGAAAGGTGACACGCTTACTATCCCACACTACTCCATTCTTAGAAAGGTGGTAACATGTCCAAGATTTAGTGTCCTTAGTTAGGTTTAAATTTGTACTCATGTATGGTTTTTAAATCCCATGTGCAATAAATTGGAAGGACTGGTCAACACCAGGAACATCTCCTTAGATTATGTACGCAAATGCATTGATATGTGTATTTCCCTGTTGAAATATTGTCTGTGTATTTCACTGTTGAAATTTTGTCTGTGTTTTGAAATGGTTATAGCGCTGATATGGTTCTGTGCAGTCAGCTGGGCTTTAAACAGAAATAACAATAACAAGGACCGAGAGGAATAGCAGTGTGTTTGAATCATAGTATAACTTGTAACATGTCCAGGACAAACAGCAATAACAGTGTGTTTGAATCATAGTATAACTTGTAACATGTCCAGGACAGACAGCAATAGCAGTGTGTTTGAATCATAGTATAACTTGTAACATGTCCAGGACAGACAGCAATAACAGTGTGTTTGAATCATAGTATAACTTGTAACATGTCCAGGACAGACAGCAATAACAGTGTGTTTGAATCATAGTATAACTTGTAACATGTCCAGGACAGACAGCAATAACAGTGTGTTTGAATCATAGTATAACTTGTAACATGTCCAGGACAGACAGCAATAGCAGTGTGTTTGAATCATAGTATAACTTGTAACATGTCCAGGACAGACAGCAATAACAGTGTGTTTGAATCATAGTATAACTTGTAACATGTCCAGGACAGACAGCAATAACAGTGTGTTTGAATCATAGTATAACTTGTAACATGTCCAGGACAAACAGCAATAACAGTGTGTTTGAATCATAGTATAACTTGTAACATGTCCAGGACAGACAGCAATAACAGTGTGTTTGAATCATAGTATAACTTGTAACATGTCCAGGACAGACAGCAATAACAGTGTGTTTGAATCATAGTATAACTTGTAACATGTCCAGGACAGACAGCAATAACAGTGTGTTTGAATCATAGTATAACTTGTAACATGTCCAGGACAGACAGCAATAACAGTGTGTTTGAATCATAGTATAACTTGTAACATGTCCAGGACAGACAGCAATAACAGTGTGTTTGAATCATAGTATAACTTGTAACATGTCCAGGACAGACAGCAATAACAGTGTGTTTGAATCATAGTATAACTTGTAACATGTCCAGGACAGACAGCAATAACAGTGTGTTTGAATCATAGTATAACTTGTAACATGTCCAGGACAGACAGCAGTGTGTTTGAATCATAGTATAACTTGTAACATATCCAGGACAGACAGCAATAACAGTGTGTTTGAATCATAGTATAACTTGTAACATGTCCAGGACAAACAGCAATAACAGTGTGTTTGAATCATAGTATAACTTGTAACATGTCCAGGACAGACAGCAGTGTGTTTGAATCATAGTATAACTTGTAACATGTCCAGGACAGACAGCAATAACAGTGTGTTTGAATCATAGTATAACTTGTAACATGTCCAGGACAGACAGCAGTGTGTTTGAATCATAGTATAACTTGTAACATGTCCAGGACAGACAGCAATAACAGTGTGTTTGAATCATAGTATAACTTGTAACATGTCCAGGACAAACAGCAATAACAGTGTGTTTGAATCATAGTATAACTTGTAACATGTCCAGGACAGACAGCAATAACAGTGTGTTTGAATCATAGTATAACTTGTAACATATCCAGGACAGACAGCAATAACAGTGTGTTTGAATCATAGTATAACTTGTAACATGTCCAGGACAGACAGCAATAACAGTGTGTTTGAATCATAGTATAACTTGTAACATGTCCAGGACAGACAGCAATAGCAGTGTGTTTGAATCATAGTATAACTTGTAACATGTCCAGGACAGACAGCAATAACAGTGTGTTTGAATCATAGTATAACTTGTAACATGTCCAGGACAGACAGCAATAACAGTGTGTTTGAATCATAGTATAACTTGTAACATGTCCAGGACAGACAGCAATAGCAGTGTGTTTGAATCATAGTATAACTTGTAACATGTCCAGGACAGACAGCAATAACAGTGTGTTTGAATCATAGTATAACTTGTAACATGTCCAGGACAGACAGCAATAACAGTGTGTTTGAATCATAGTATAACTTGTAACATGTCCAGGACAAACAGCAATAACAGTGTGTTTGAATCATAGTATAACTTGTAACATGTCCAGGACAGACAGCAATAACAGTGTGTTTGAATCATAGTATAACTTGTAACATGTCCAGGACAGACAGCAATAACAGTGTGTTTGAATCATAGTATAACTTGTAACATGTCCAGGACAGACAGCAATAACAGTGTGTTTGAATCATAGTATAACTTGTAACATGTCCAGGACAGACAGAATAACAGTGTGTTTGAATCATAGTATAACTTGTAACATGTCCAGGACAGACAGCAATAACATGTGTTTGAATCATAGTATAACTTGTAACATGTCCAGGACAGACAGCAATAACAGTGTGTTTGAATCATAGTATAACTTGTAACATGTCCAGGACAGACAGCAATAACAGTGTGTTTGATCATAGTATAACTTGTAACATGTCCAGGACAGACAGCAATAACAGTGTGTTTGAATCATAGTATAACTTGTAACATGTCCAGGACAGACAGCAATAACAGTGTGTTTGAATCATAGTATAACTTGTAACATGTCCAGGACAGACAGCAATAACAGTGTGTTTGAATCATAGTATAACTTGTAACATGTCCAGGACAGACAGAATAACAGTGTGTTTGAATCATAGTATAACTTGTAACATGTCAGGACAGACAGCAATAACAGTGTGTTTGAATCATAGTATAACTTGTAACATGTCCAGGACAGACAGCAATAACGTGGTTTGAATCATAGTATAACTTGTAACATGTCCAGGACAGACAGCAATAACAGTGTGTTTGAATCATAGTATAACTTGTAACATGTCCAGGACAGACAGCAATAACAGTGTGTTTGAATCATAGTATAACTTGTAACATGTCCAGGACAGACAGCAATAACAGTGTGTTTGAATCATAGTATAACTTGTAACATGTCCAGGACAGACAGCAATAACAGTGTGTTTGAATCATAGTATAACTTGTAACATGTCCAGGACAGACAGCAATAACAGTGTGTTTGAATCATGTATAACTTGTAACATGTCCAGGACAGACAGCAGTGTGTTTGAATCATAGTATAACTTGTAACATGTCCAGACAGACAGCAATAACAGTGTGTTTTGAATCATAGTATAACTTGTAACATATCCAGGAGACAGCAATAACAGTGTGTTTGAATCATAGTATAACTTGTAACATGTCCAGGACAGACAGCAATAACGTGTGTTTGAATCATAGTATAACTTGTAACATGTCCAGGACAGACAGCAATAACAGTGTGTTTGAATCATAGTATAACTTGAACATGTCCAGGACAGACAGCAATAACATGTGTTTGAATCATAGTATAACTTGTAACATGTCCAGGACAGACAGCAATAACAGTGTGTTTGAATCATAGTATAACTTGTAACATGTCCAGGACAGACAGCATACAGTGTTTGAATCATAGTATAACTTGTAACATTCCAGGACAGACAGCAATAACAGTGTGTTTGAATCATAGTATAACTTGTAACATGTCCAGGACAGACAGAATAACAGTGTGTTTGAATCATAGTATAACTTGTAACATGTCCAGGACAGCAGCATGTGTTTGAATCATAGTATAACTTGTAACATGTCCAGGACAGACAGCAATAACAGTGTGTTTGAATCATAGTATAACTTGTAACATGTCCAGGACAGCAGCAATACAGTGTGTTTGAATAAGTATAATAACATGTCAGACAACAGCAATACAGTGTTTGAATATAGTATACTTGTAACATGTCCAGGACAGACAGCAATAACAGTGTGTTTGAATCATAGTATAACTTGTAACATTCCAGGACAGACAGCAATAACAGTGTGTTTGAATCATAGTATAACTTGTAACATGTCCAGGACAGACAGCAATAACAGTGTGTTTGAATCATAGTATAACTTGTAACATGTCCAGGACAGACAGCTCAGTGTGTTTGAATCATAGTATAACTTGTAATGTCCAGGACAGACAGCAATAACAGTGTGTTTGAATCATAGTATAACTTGTAACATGTCCAGGACAGACAGAAACAGTGTTTTGAATCATAGTATAACTGTAAATTCCAGGACAGACAGCAATAACAGTGTTTTGAATCATAGTATAACTTGTAAATGTCCAGGACAGACAGCAATAACATGTGTTTGAATCATAGTATAACTTGTAACATGTCCAGGACAGACAGCAATAACAGTGTGTTTGAATCATAGTATAACTTGTAACATGTCCAGGACAGACAGCAATAACAGTGTGTTTGAATCATAGTATAACTTGTAACATGTCCAGGACAGACAGCAATAACAGTGTGTTTGAATCATAGTATAACTTGTAACATGTCCAGGACAGACAGATAGCAGTGTGTTTGAATCATAGTATAACTTGTAACATGTCCAGGACAGACAGCAATAACAGTGTGTTTGAATCATAGTATAACTTGTAACATGTCCAGGACAGACAGCAGTGTTTTGATCATAGTATAACTGTAACATTCCGGACAGACAGCAAAAGTGTGTTTGAATCATAGTATAACTTGTAACAGTCCAGGACAGACGATCATGTGTTTGAATCTGTATAATTGTAACATGTCCGACAGACAGCATTAATGTGTTGGAATCATGTATACTTGTATGTCAGACAGCAATAACAGTGTGTTTGAATCATAGTAAACTTGTAACTGCAGGACTAACAGCAATTACATGTGTGTTGAATCAAGTATAACTTGTATACATGTCCAGAACAGACAGCAATAACAGTGTGTTTGAATCATAGTATAAACTTGTAACATGTCCAGGACAGACAGCAATAACAGTGTGTTGAATCATATAACTTGTAACATGTCCAGGACAGACAGCAATTGTTTTTGAATCATAGTTACTTGTAACAAGTCCAGGACAGACAGCAATAACAGTGTGTTTGAATCATATATAACTTGTAACATTCCAGGACAGACAGGATAACAGTGTTTGAATCATAGTATAACTTGTACTCAGGACAGACAGCAATAACAGTGTTGATTGAATCATATGTAACACTTGTCCATGTCGGAAGAGACAGCAAAAACAGTGTTTTTGAATCATAGTATAACTATTCCAGGACAGTAAGCAATAACAGTGTGTTTGATCATATGTATAACTTGTACATGTCCAGGACAACAGAATAAAAGTTGTTTGAATCATAGTATAACTTGTAACATGTCCAGGACAGACAGCAATGTGTGTTTGAATCATAGTATAACTTGTAACATGTCCAGGACAGACAGCAAAACAGTGTGTTTGAATCATAGTATAACTTGTAACATGTCCAGGACAGACAGGAATACAGTGTGTTTGAATCATAGTATAACTTGTAACATGTTCCAGACAGACAGCATGTGTTTGAATCATAGTTAACTTGGTAATACTGTCCAGGACAGACAGCAATAACAGTGTGTTTGAATCATAGTATTAACTTGTAACATGTCCAGGACAGCAGCAGTAGTGTTTGAATCATAGTATAACTGTCCAGGACAGACAGCAATAACAGTGTGTTTGAATCATAGTATAACTTGTAACATGTCCAGGACAGGACATAACATGTGTTTAATATAGTATAACTGTAACATATCCAGGACAACAGCAATAACAGTGTGTTTGAATCATAGTATAAACTTGTAACATGTCCAGGACAGGACAGCAATAACATGTGTTTGAATCATAGTATAACTTGTAAAAATGTCAGGACAGACAGACAGTGTATTTGAATCATAAGTTCATTAATTCCAGGACAACACAATAACAGTGAGTTGAACATAGTATAACTGTAACATGTCCAGGACAGACAGGAATAACAGTGTGTTTGATCATAGTATGAACATTGTCCAGGACAGACAGAATAACAGTGTATTTGAAACATAGTATAACTTGTAATATGTCCAGGACAGACAGCAATAACAGTGTGTTTGAATAATAGTATAACTTGTAACATGTCCAGGACAGACAGCAGTGTGTTTGAATCATAGTATAACTTGTAACATGTCCAGGACAGACAGGAATAGCAGTGTGTTTGAATCATAGTATAACTAAAACATTGTTCTTGTAGACTGTATGACCTACAGTCAGCGCGGAAAAAGTGACTGGCTTCCATTAAAAAAATGTTTAGTCTCTGTTGGTTTTGTTCATCAGTATCCATCCTTTAAGTTGTGTTGGTATCATGGTTGATACTCTGCTTTTGGTGAGCTTGCATGCTTGGTGTTTTCGTGTTTCCGTAAGCTGCCTGACACTGGATTCTTAACATGCATTATTTCATGTACTGAGTGCATATACACAGGTATAGGGTTATAGCCACAAACAGAATGGCACACGTGTTGACCTGGGAGATTGGAAAAATCTCCATCCTTTTCTGCCAGGCAGGAGGCTCTGAAGCCAGATGGAATGCAGACCTTTCAAAGGCCTGAAAATGCAGTATACAATACATGAATTTCTTTTGGAGGAACAAGTTCTTTCAACAGAAAGTACAAACTCTTATACAAAAGCAAGCCTGTACGATTGTACGAATCATTTGCATTGAATAGAAAAAATGAGAGCTACAGGTGTTTGATCATGCTTTGTACCAAATGTAAAACCAAAGACACAGGTTGTTTGATGTGTCTAATGTACAGCAAAACTGGGCGCTAACGCCATCCTGGGTGTGTCCATGGCTGCGTGTAAGGCTGGAGCAGCTAAAAAGGTCAGTTACCTTTGTTAGTGTTCATTCACTACTAGTATCACTAGTATTATCAGTAACACTTTAATTATTTTGTTGCATCATATTATTTATATTACTTTGACTGGTATAGTAGCAGAAATAATAGAAAAAAAATTACGTAAATTTTTGTGTGTGCCTATGTGTGGCTTTTATAACATTTTTTCTTGTATGTCTCACCTGTTGACGTCACCGAGTTCGGTGTTGGCCGCTGCACATTTTGACATCACCGTCTTCCTTCAGGCTGCTCTCTCTTGACTTTTGTGGACATTTTCATGAATATTTAGGCCACTGATATTTGTTATGTTCTCCATGTATGAGATTGGAGATCTGCCTTTCTTCCTTTTCGCCACTGTTTTTCCTTGAAAGATGGTTGCCATGAGGTCCGTGTTCTTGTTGCATGACACATGGCCAGTGTATTTTAGTCTTCTTTTGTTGTTGTTCGCTAGTAGTTTTCTGGTGGTATCAGTTTCTTCCAGGACACTTTCATTAGGTTCTTCTATCTGTCCATTTGACACATAGTCATCTCCGATAAAACCACATCTCTGCTGCCTCAATTCTTCTGCAATCAGTTTTTTTTTGTCAGAGTCCATGCTTTGCAGCTATAAATCATGACTGGGCAGATCAAACATTTTAAAAGTCTAACTTTCAGGCCGTTTGGTACGTTTTCTTGGTGTTCCAAGTTTAGGCCAGCCTATTTGCCTGCTGCATCTACCCAGTATAGAATATGAGTATGTGAATATGAAAAATATTAAAAAAAAATAATAGAAATCAAAAGCTGCATTTGATAAAACAGTTTCCTCCTTAACGCTACAGGTAACCATTGTGCTTCCCTCCTGTCAGTAGCCAACATGCAGTTTGGCCAAATGTGAGATTTTGAAATTTATCAGTATTGTAGTGCTGGTACTTGATAATTGATTATGTTGAATAATATTTGGTGAACATCCTGCCATACTGTGTTAGAATCGTGATAGCGGCCTAGAATCATGGTAGAGGCCACATTTTGATGATGAGGTGTGTTGGCACAAACAGATGTTGAGATGATAAACAGATATTATACTGCTCATCAGTACTGGTATACACCTTGACATCCAACATAATCAACCAACCAGAGTCAAGAAGAACGTAAATTGACTTCATACAACCTGTCCCAACATCAGTGTTAATTTCATCCTGGCAGCACAAAGAAACATGATATTATTGACTGACTTCCCAATGTGCCGTTGGCATGTATGGCTGCAGTGAAGTTTTCCACTGTCTGTTGTGGGCCAGCTGATGACTGTTAGCTGGTGTTGGTTTCTTCTGTTGTCTGATGACTGTTAGCATGTTGTTGGTTTCTTCTGTTGTCTGATGACTGTTAGCATGTTGTTGGTTTCTTCTGTTGTCTGATGACTGTTAGGTGTGTTGGTTTCTTCTGTTGTCTGATGACTGTTAGGATGGTGTTGGTTTCTTCTGTTGTCTGATGACTGTTAGGATGGTGTTGGTTTCTTCTGTTGTCTGATGACTGTTAGCATGTTGTTGGTTTCTTCTGTTGTCTGATGACTGTTAGATGTTGTTGGTTTCTTCTGTTGTCTGATGACTGTTAGCATGTGTTGGTTTCTTCTGTTGTCTGATGACTGTTAGCATGGTGTTGGTTTCTTCTGTTGTCTGATGACTGTTAGCATGTTGTTGGTTTCTTCTGTTGTCTGATGACTGTTAGCATGTTGTTGGTTTCTTCTGTTGTCTGATACTGTTAGCATGGTGTTGGTTTCTTCTGTTGTCTGATACTGTTAGCGTGGTGTTGGTTTCTTCTGTTGTCTGATACTGTTAGCGTGTGTGTTGGTTTCTTCTGTTGTCTGATACTGTTAGCGTGTTGTTGGTTTCTTCTGTTGTCTGATGACTGTTAGGATGGTGTTGGTTTCTTCTGTTGTCTGATGACTGTTAGATGGTGTTGGTTTCTTCTGTTGTCTGATGACTGTTAGCGTGTTGTTGGTTTCTTCTGTTGTCTGATGACTGTTAGCGTGTTGTTGGTTTCTTCTGTTGTCTGATGACTGTTAGCGTGTTGTTGGTTTCTTCTGTTGTCTGATGACTGTTAGCGTGTGTTGGTTTCTTCTGTTGTCTGATACTGTTAGCGTGTTGTTGGTTTCTTCTGTTGTCTGATGACTGTTAGCTGTTGTTGGTTTCTTCTGTTGTCTGATACTGTTAGCGTGTTGTTGGTTTCTTCTGTTGTCTGATGACTGTTAGCGTGGTTGTTGGTTTCTTCTGTTGTCTGATGACTGTTAGGATGGTGTTTGGTTTCTTCTGTTGTCTGATGACTGTTAGGATGGTTGTTGGTTTCTTCTGTTGTCTGATGACTGTTAGCGTGGTGTTGGTTTCTTCTGTTGTCTGATGACTGTTAGGATGGTGTTGGTTTCTTCTGTTGTCTGATGACTGTTAGCGTGTTGTTGGTTTCTTCTGTTGTCTGATGACTGTTAGCGTGGTGTTGGTTTCTTCTGTTGTCTGATGACTGTTAGCGTGTTGTTGGTTTCTTCTGTTGTCTGATACTGTTAGCGTGGTGTTGGTTTCTTCTGTTGTCTGATGACTGTTAGCGTGTTGTTGGTTTCTTCTGTTGTCTGATGACTGTTAGCGTGTTGTTGGTTTCTTCTGTTGTCTGATGACTGTTAGCGTGGTGTTGGTTTCTTCTGTTGTCTGATGACTGTTAGCGTGTTGTTGGTTTCTTCTGTTGTCTGATACTGTTAGGTGGTGTTGGTTTCTTCTGTTGTCTGATGACTGTTAGCTGTTGTTGGTTTCTTCTGTTGTCTGATGACTGTTAGGTGTTGTTGGTTTCTTCTGTTGTCTGATGACTGTTAGCTGGTGTTGGTTTCTTCTGTTGTCTGATGACTGTTAGGATGTGTTGGTTTCTTCTGTTGTCTGATGACTGTTAGCTGTGTTGGTTTCTTCTGTTGTCTGATGACTGTTAGGTGGTGTTGGTTTCTTCTGTTGTCTGATGACTGTTAGTGTGTTGTTTCTTCTGTTGTCTGATGACTGTTAGGTGTGTTGGTTTCTTCTGTTGTTGGATGTTACATTGTTGTTTCTCTGTGTTATGACTTGCAGGTTTGTTTTTCTGTTGTCGAACTGTTGGTGGGCTCTGTGTGATGCTGTTAGCATGGTGTTGGTTTCTTCTGTTTGTATTTACTGGGTTCTGTGCTAGATTTCTTTTTTTCTTTGTTGTCTGATATTTAGCTGTTGTTGTTTCTTCTGTTGTCTATGACTGTTAGCATGGTGTTGGTTTCTTCTTTTCTGATATGTTGGTGTTGTTTTCTCTGTGCTGATACGTTAGCGTGTTGTTGGTTTTTCTGTTTTGATACTGTTTGGTGTTCTTCTGTTTTATGATGTAATGGTGTTGGTTTCTCTTTCTGTGCGTAATTGGTTGGTTTCTTGTGTTGATATGTAGGATGGTGTTGTTTCTTCTGTTGTCTGTGATGTTAGTGTTTTGGTTTCTTTTTGTCTGATATGTTAGCGTGTTGTTGGTTCTGTGTCTAGACGTTAGTGTTGTTGGTTTCTTCTGTTGTCTAATGACTGTTAGCATGTGTTGTTGGTTTCTTCTGTTGTCTGATGACTGTTAGCGTGTTGTTGGTTTCTTCTGTTGTCTGATGACTGTTAGGTGTGTTGGTTTCTTCTGTTGTCTGATGACTGTTAGCGTGTTGTTGGTTTCTTCTGTTGTCTGATGACTGTTAGCTGGTGTTGGTTTCTTCTGTTGTCTGATGACTGTTAGCATGTTGTTGGTTTCTTCTGTTGTCTGATGACTGTTAGCGTTGTTGTTGGTTTCTTCTGTTGTCTGATGACTGTTAGCGTGTTGTTGGTTTCTTCTGTTGTCTGATGACTGTTAGCGTGTTGTTGGTTTCTTCTGTTGTCTGATGACTGTTAGGTGTTGTTGGTTTCTTCTGTTGTCTGATACTGTTAGCGTGTTGTTGGTTTCTTCTGTTGTCTGATGACTGTTAGCGTGTTGTTTGGTTTCTTCTGTTGTCTGATGACTGTTAGGATGGTGTTGGTTTCTTCTGTTGTCTGATGACTGTTAGCGTGGTTGTTGGTTTCTTCTGTTGTCTGATGACTGTTAGGATGGTGTTGGTTTCTTCTGTTGTCTGATGACTGTTAGCGTGTTGTTGGTTTCTTCTGTTGTCTGATGACTGTTAGGTGGTGTTGGTTTCTTCTGTTGTCTGATGACTGTTAGGATGGTGTTGGTTTCTTCTGTTGTCTGATGACTGTTAGCATGGTGTTGGTTTCTTCTGTTGTCTGATGACTGTTAGGATGGTGTTGGTTTCTTCTGTTGTCTGATGACTGTTAGCGTGTTGTTGGTTTCTTCTGTTGTCTGATGACTGTTAGCGTGTTGTTGGTTTCTTCTGTTGTCTGATGACTGTTAGGATGGTGTTGGTTTCTTCTGTTGTCTGATGACTGTTAGCGTGTGTTGGTTTCTTCTGTTGTCTGATGACTGTTTAGCGTGGTGTTGGTTTCTTCTGTTGTCTGATGACTGTTAGCGTGTTGTTGGTTTCTTCTGTTGTCTGATGACTGTTTGCTGTGTTGGTTTCTTCTGTTGTCTGATGACTGTTAGCATGGTGTTGGTTTCTTCTGTTGTCTGATGACTGTTAGTGTGTTTGGTTTTTGGTCTTGCTTCTTGTTGTCTTGATGACTGTTAGCTGTTGTTGGTTTCTTCTGTTGTCTGATGACTGTTAGCGTGGTGTTGGTTTCTTCTGTTGTCTGATGACTGTTAGGTGTGTTTGGTTTCTTCTGTTGTCTGATGACTGTTAGCGTGGTTTGTTTCTTCTGTTGTCTGATGACTGTTAGCGTGTTGTTGGTTTCTTCTGTTGCTGATGGTGTTCCAAACTGGGTTGTTTAACTTCTGTGGACTTATGAACTTTGTCGTCCTGATTTTTGATTTCCAGTTTGTGCATACTATGCTGAATGCGTGTGAGTTAGTCGTTCTCACTCCCCATGGATGGTTGTTGGGTTCTTCTCAGTTAATGTATCCACTGGATTCTGTGTAAAATTTCTCTGTTTGTCTGTATTTTCTTTTTGTTTTTCTGCCTTTTTGCCTTGCTGTTCCGTCATTTCTATTGTCATTTTCTGCCTTAATGGTCCATTCACCTGTATTTGTTCGATAAATTCTTCCGTACTTTTTCTTTAGATTGATAATTGGGTACATGTATTAAGTGCATTTTTGGCTCTAAGGAGGTGAGATATGCGGAAGCAATTTTAGGTAATTTATGCCCGTTGTTGATTTTTTTGGTGTCCTTATGTATACTTATATTTGTATTCAGGTGTTTTTTAAATCTCCCCTGTGCGATAAATTGGAGGTAATGGTCCTACTCCGGGGGCATGTCCTTAGATTATGTGCACAAATGCATTGATATGTGTTACTTAATTTTCTTTTCTTTTTTTTCCTGTTGAAGTTTTATGTGTTTTGAAGTAGTTATAGCCCTGATATGGCTCTGCGCAGTCTGCTGGGCTTTAAACAACAAGAAAAAAGTGTTCTCACAGATTTTGTGCAAAGGCATGTTATAATCTGTCCTAGTCCTACACCCCAACCCCTCGCTGTCATGATTAGTTTTCTCTGTGAGTTCATTGCCAACACAAATGGTGATGGCTTGGCAGGTAGAATGGGTGTTACATGTCAGAGGTGGTGAAGTCCAGCTGTGTATTCATGCATAAAATCTGCAGGAGTGAGAATGACTTCAACTGCACCAACAACGCTGGCATAGCGGTAGAGTCCCTGTGACAAGCAAGTAACACATGATACAGTTGGTCTGTAATTATGTGTATGCTGGTGTATTGTGGTGTCAGGGGGAGTGATATTAGAGGAGTTTGTATGTAATACATTGGTGTCATCATCATCATCATCATCAAGTGCCTTGCCACATGGCATTGGTGATCATGCCCCCCCTCCCCCCATGTTTCTATCCCTTGTTGCTGCAAGCACGTCTTCCACCCTCTCTGTCTTCAGCCACTCTGCAAGTCCATCCAATATTTTTCCCCTGGGTCTACCTGGTGCTGTCTTTCCCTCCAGCTTTCCTGTTGTGACCAGGTGCTCCAATTCCCCTTTCTTCATAAAATGGCCTATAAATGTTGCCTGTCTTTTCCTAATCTTTGTTATGAATGATCTTCTTGTGTCTGCCTCCATCAAGACTGTCTCACTTGTTTTCTTTGCTGTCCATGGAACTCTCAACATTCTTCATAGAAACCACATCTAGGCTTGTTCTGGCTTTGCTTGTTGACTGTCCACGCTTCACAACCGTATAACATTATGGGTTCTATATAACATTCAAGAACTCTCTTCTTGATGTTAATTGATAGGCATTTGTTGGTAAGAATGTTTTTCATCTTCTTGAATTCTGTTTTGGCTTGGCCGATTCTGCTGGTTATTTCTGATGTGCATCTGCTGTCTGGTGAAATTGTCATTCCCAGAAGGGTGTAGTGTGTGTAAAGTGTGACTGTGATTTCAAGGTGTTTGTTAATGGCTTGTGTATCTAGTTGGTGACTTGTGTATCTAGTTTGTGACTTGTATATCTAGATGATGACTTGTGTATCTAGTTGGTGACTTGTATATCTAGTTGGTGACTTGTGTATCTAGATGATGACTTGTGTATCTAGTTGGTGACTTGTATATCTAGTTGGTGACTTGTGTATCTAGTTGATGACTTGTATATCTGGTTGATGACTTGTGTATCTAGTTGGTGACTTGTATATCTAGTTGGTGACTTGTGTATCTAGATGATGACTTGTGTATCTAGTTGGTGACTTGTATATCTAGTTGGTGACTTGTGTATCTAGTTGGTGACTTGTATATCTGGTTGATGACTTGTGTATCTAGTTGGTGACTTGTGTATCTAGTTGGTGACTTGTGTATCTGGTTGGTGACTTGTGTATCTGGTTGGTGACTTGTGTATCTAGTTGGTGACTTGTGTATCTAGTTGATGACTTGTGTATCTAGTTGGTGACTTGTATATCTAGTTGGTGACTTGTGTATCTAGTTGATGACTTGTGTATCTAGTTGGTGACTTGTATATCTGGTTGATGACTTGTGTATCTAGTTGGTGACTTGTGTATCTAGTTGGTGACTTGTGTATCTGGTTGGTGACTTGTGTATCTGGTTGGTGACTTGTGTATCTAGTTGGTGACTTGTGTATCTGGTTGGTGACTTGTGTATCTAGTTGGTGACTTGTATATCTAGTTGGTGACTTGTGTATCTAGTTGATGACTTGTGTATCTAGTTGGTGACTTGTATATCTAGTTGGTGACTTGTGTATCTAGTTGATGACTTGTGTATCTAGTTGGTGACTTGTATATCTAGTTGGTGACTTGTGTATCTAGTTGGTGACTTGTATATCTAGTTGGTGACTTGTGTATCTAGTTGGTGACTTGTATATCTGGTTGATGACTTGTGTATCTAGTTGGTGACTTGTGTATCTAGTTGGTGACTTGTATATCTAGTTGGTGACTTGTGTATCTAGTTGGTGACTTGTGTATCTGGTTGGTGACTTGTGTATCTGGTTGGTGACTTGTGTATCTAGTTGGTGACTTGTATATCTAGTTGGTGACTTGTATATCTAGTTGGTGACTTGTGTATCTGGTTGATGACTTGTGTATCTGGTTGATGACTTGTGTATCTAGTTGGTGACTTGTATATCTAGTTGGTGACTTGTATATCTAGTTGGTGACTTGTATATCTGGTTGGTGACTTGTATATCTAGTTGGTGACTTGTATATCTAGTTGGTGACTTGTGTATCTAGTTGGTGACTTGTATATCTAGTTGGTGACTTGTGTATCTAGTTGGTGACTTGTGTATCTAGTTGGTGACTTGTATATCTAGTTGGTGACTTGTGTATCTAGTTGGTGACTTGTGTATCTAGTTGGTGACTTGTGTATCTGGTTGGTGACTTGTGTATCTGGTTGGTGACTTGTGTATCTAGTTGGTGACTTGTGTATCTAGTTGATGACTTGTGTATCTAGTTGGTGACTTGTATATCTAGTTGGTGACTTGTGTATCTAGTTGGTGACTTGTGTATCTAGTTGGTGACTTGTGTATCTAGTTGGTGACTTGTGTATCTAGTTGGTGACTTGTGTATCTAGTTTGTGACTTGTATATAATAATAATATAATTACAATATTTATATAGCGCAAAATCTTGACAAAATCAAATCTAAGCGCTTGAAGCAGACGCACGCACGCACGCACGCACACACCACGCACGCATCACACACACACACACACACACACACACTCACACACACACACACACACACACACACACACACACACACACACATCACACACACACACACATGCATGGCTATAAATGGGGAGAAAGAATAAAAGCAATAAAAGCAAGAATAAAAGCAATGGAAAATTATAGAGAGCATAGCATATACAATTATATATTATAACCATGTGATTCCCCTCCGAGGGAGACAGGCTGCAGAGGGGGGGGGGGGGGGGGGTGTGAGTGAGGTTAGGATTTTATGCGGAGGAGAAAAGGTGAGTTTTGAGAGCGGACTTGAAGGAGACAAAAGTAGGTTGCTGACGGACTGAGAGAGGAAGTTTGTTCCAGGAGAGTGGACCAGAAACAGAGAAGGCTCGTGGACCATAGGTATTGAGCTTAGTGCGTGGAAAGCGAAAAGTCAGAGGATCGGAGGCAGAGCGGAGGTTACGTGAGGGAAGATAGATCTCAAGTAGGCTTGACAGGTAATCGGGGGCTGCGTTATTGAGGCTTTTGTAGCACATGGTGTCTAGTTTGTACTGTATGCGCTTTGATACAGGGAGCCAGTGAAGTTGTGCCAGGAGAGGAGATATGTGGTCAGCTTTTTTCTTTTTGAGTACAAGGTGTACAGCATTGTTTTGAATGCGCTGTAGGATGTGAATGGTGGAGGCAGGAAGACCAGACAGGAGTGAATTGCAATAGTCAATGCGAGACATTATGAAGGAGAGAACGAGTTTTGCAGTTGTTTCGACAGAGAGATACTTCCTGATCAGCCTTATACGATGGAGATGATAGTAGCAAGATCTGGCAGTTTGAGAAACAAAGTTGTTCATGGAGAGGGTAGAGTCAATGCAGACACCAAGGTTTTTAGCTGAATCAGAAATTGGGACTGATGTGTTACATAATGGGAGAGAAAGAGGAGGCAGCTGAGAAAGTTTCTGACGGGTGCCAATGAGGATAGCTTCTGTCTTGTCGTCATTAAGCTGAAGTTTGTTGAACGTCATCCAGTTCTTAATGTCCGAGTAACACTCAGTGGTGCGAGTCAAGAGGCGCTGTATATTATCAGGTGAGTCACTGTCTTGAAGTTGGGTGTCATCAGCATAGAAGTGGTGTTTTATAGAGTGGGAGTTGATGATGGTGGACAGGGGGGAGGTGTAAAGAGTGAAAAGAACAGGGCCAAGGACAGATCCTTGTGGAACACCACAGGTCAGTTATGCAGGTTGAGAGTAAGTGCCATTGATGAGAACAGTTTGTTTTCTGTTTGATAAATACGAAGTGAAAAAGGAGAGAGCAATGTCAGAGATGCCAAAAGTATGATGAAGTCTAGAAAGGAGAATACCATGGTCAATGGTATCGAAGGCTGCAGACAGATCAAGGAGTGTGAGGAGAGAGACTTTGCCAGTATCAGTTGCAAGGAGGAGATTGTTGAGAATGTGTAGTAGGGCAGTTTCAGTGCTATGGCACTGGCGGTAGGCTGACTGGAAAGGATTGAGGAGATTGTTGGCAGACAGGTGAGAGTTCAGCTGGTTGAGGACGACTTTTTCAAGGAGTTTTGACAAGAAAGAGAGATTAGAGATAGGCCGGTAATTTTTCAGTTCATTTGGGTCTAAATTGTGTTTCTTGAGGAGAGGGTGAACAATAGCCGACTTGAAAGAATCTGGGACAGTTCCAGTTTGAAGAGAAGTGTTGATGATGTCAGTGATGAATGGAAGGAGAGTAGGGAGACAGTCGGAGTAGAGGGAACCTGGAAGAGGATCCAGTTCGCAGGTTTTGAACGACATGGGATCTGATTGTGTTGAAAATTTCTTCTTGTGAGACTGGGGTAAAAGTAGTAAGAGGTGTGCCAGAGAAGGAAGGGTCAGGTGGGCATGGTTGACAGGGTGTCCTGTCAAGCCTGTCACGAAGAGTTTGTATTTTGGTGGTGAAATACTTGGAGAATACAGATGGGAGTTCTTCATTTGTATGTTTTGTTGGGAGAGGTAAATCTTTTCGTGTGCCAAGGAGATGATTCATGGTTGTAAAGAGTTCTTTTGAAGAAGAGGCATTCAGGATTTTGGTTTGGAAATAGCTTGTTTTTGCTGATGCAATGAGGGTGGATACTTTTGTTTTAGAGGCTTGGAAAAGTTGCCTGTGTACAGTGAGTTTGGATTTGCGCCAACGGCGCTCTGCTCTGCGGCGGGCACGTTTTGCACAGGCAATCTCATGAGTGAGCCAGGGGTTAGGGGGGCGGTCAGGTAAAAGACGGGTTGTGGCTGGAGCATAAGTGTCCAGAAGATGGTGGAGAGTAGTATAGAATTCATCGGCAAGGTTATGTGACTTTTCAGAAAGGAGACGGGAGGCATCAGATGAAAATGTGGAGAGGTCGATAGATTTGAGATTGCGTCGAGTCACTGTGCGCATGGTACGGGAAGGAGGAGAAATGTCGAGAGAACAGAGAATTGCAGAGTGGTCAGATGGAAGGGCTGAAGTTAGACGGGTAGAAAGAACTAAGCAGTTGTCAGTAGCGGAATTGTGGTGATCATGAGAAATGATCCAGTCAAGAATGTGACCTTTTTGATGGGTTGGTTCAGAAATGTGTTGAGTCATATTGTGATTGGACAGAGAGTTGATGATATGTCTTGTGTCATAACGGTGAGTGTTTGTCATAGTGACATTGATGTACTTGTATTAGATTGATGACTTGTGTATCTAGTTTGTGACTTGTATATCTAGTTGGTGACTTGTATATCTAGTTGATGACTTGTGTATCTAGTTGGTGACTTGTGTATCTAGTTGGTGACTTGTGTATCTAGTTGATGACAGTGTACTTGTGTATCTGGTTGGTGACTTGTATATCTAGTTGGTGACTTGTGTATCTAGTTGGTGACTTGTATATCTATTGGTGACTTGTATATCTAGTTGGTGACTTGTGTATCTAGTTGGTGACTTGTATATCTGGTTGATGACTAGTATGTCTATTGGTGACTTGTAGTAGTGTACCTAGCAGCATGTCTAATTGGTGACTTGTAGTAGGTACCAGCAGTATGTCTAATTGGTGACTTGTAGTAGGTACCTAGCAGCATGTCTAATTGGTGACTTGTAGTAGTACCAGCAGCATGTCTAATTGGTGACTTGTAGTAGGTACCAGCAGCATGTCTAATTGGTGACTTGTAGTAGGTGCCAGCAGCATGTCTAATTGGTGACTTGTATTAGGTACCAGCAGCATGTCTAATTGGTGACTTGTATTAGGTACCAGCAGCATGTCTAATTGGTGACTTGTAGTAGGTACCAGCAGCATGTCTAATTGGTGACTTGTATTAGGTACCAGCAGCATGTCTAATTGGTGACTTGTATTAGGTACCAGCAGCATGTCTAATTGGTGACTTGTATTAGGTACCAGCAGCATGTCTAATTGGTGACTTGTAGTAGGTACCAGCAGCATGTCTAATTGGTGACTTGTATTAGGTACCAGCAGCAAAATTAGGATAAACATAAAGAGCTTAGTCTTATACCGTTCGTATAGAACTTTTTATAGAAACAAAATGAAAAAAAAGTAACGTTCTATCTCTTTCTTTCCTGAGATAATGACGTTTTAAGATGACACCTTTAACGTAACACGCAAAAACACTATGGGAAAGCTGTTTTTGATTATGTGTATTAAAAAAACAACAACTTGATATTTCATTTCAAAATGACTGATTCTTTGTAATATAAGGTTGCATGAAAACAGAAAAGCAGGACATTTACTCAGTTACAGAGTTATAAGGGAGCAAAAATAGCAAAATGCGTATTTTACGTAAGTTCAAATTAGCACGGCAGGGTATGTTTACAGGTTCATATCTTGGAGAAGATGTGCTTTAATTGCAACTTGTGTTTGTACTTTAGTACAACTGTCTATATAGACTTAGTCTAATTTTTTTGAAGATGAACAACAGCCACGTTTGTTTGTTATAGAGATCAAAACTTCATGAAATTGCCAAAATCGCCTGTGATGGAGGCACCAAGCTGACATAGAAGTACAAACAACTGTAACTTTTGAACCAGTTGTTGGATTGACTTCATATTTGGACACAATACACAGAATGTTGTCCTCTTTTATACTATTTACTTGTATTCAAATCAGAATAAGGTATAATAATAATAATAATAACGAAGATTTGTTGAGCGCCTTTTCTCGACTGAGCTCTAAGCGCTTTACATCGATACAAATTATGATAATGACTAGAGCAAATCAAACAATCACTAAATCAAACAAGCAAATGAATCAACAAATGAATAAAACTCAAAAAGACATGCCCGCAATGGAAGTCGGTACTCATTCAAACTGACAAAAGTCTATTCGCGACAGCGTATGAATGTGACTGTAACCATGCGCACACGAAAGAGTTCATCGTTTTATGTTTTCACCTGAAGATGGCATATTTTCAAGATTCGTGTTCGTCAAAATTCAAACTTTTAGAACACCATGCGTACAAAAGGGTTAATATCTTGCAAATGGTTAATCAAATCAGACTGGCTGTTAGGTATTCAATTTCCTCATGGCCTGACCGACATTTTGATACTACATATAGCTATGCAGTACGAGTGTCGCGCGTGGACTTTCAGTTAAAAAAGCGAGTGTTAGTTTGGGGCTTCACTCGGCCTCGACCAAAAAGCGGCACAACACGCGGAAAGCGATCACACACACGGCTCGTATTTTGTCATCGTCCATTCACCACACACACTCAGTAATAACAAGAATACACTCGATTGAAAGAAGAGAAATCAATCTTTATTTTTCTTATAATGGTTTAAAAAAGTAGCAATGTGACAGCTGAATATGAGTTTGAGAAAAAACAACAAAATCCTCAATTTTTCACAATGATGTCAGCAAAATGACGTGCCTGCCGGTACCTGTTAGTATATCTAGTTGATGACTTGTGTATCTAGTTGATGACTTGTGTATCTAGTTGACTTGTGTATCTAGTTGGTGACTTGTGTATCTAGTTGATGACTTGTGTATCTAGTTGACTTGTGTATCTAGTTGGTGACTTGTGTATCTCGTTGACTTGTGTATCTAGTTGGTGACTTGTATATCTAGTTGACTTGTGTATCTAGTTGGTGACTTGTGTATCTAGTTGGTGACTTGTGTATCTAGTTGGTGACTTGTATATCTAGTTGGTGACTTGTGTATCTAGTTGGTGACTTGTGTATCTAGTTGGTGACTTGTGTATCTAGTTGGTGACTTGTGTATCTAGTTGACTTGTGTATCTAGTTGGTGACTTGTGTATCTAGTTGGTGACTTGTATATCTAGTTGGTGACTTGTATATCTAGTTGGTGACTTGTGTATCTAGTTGGTGACTTGTATATCTAGTTGGTGACTTGTGTATCTGTTGGTGACTTTGTGTAGTTGGTGACTTGTGTATCTAGTTGGTGACTTGTATCTAGTTGATGAATTGTGTATCTAGTTGGTGACTTGTGTATCTAGTTGTGACTTGTGTATCTAGTTGGTGACTTGTGTACATTGGTGACTTGTTATCTGGTTGGTGACTTGTGTATCTAGTTGGTGACTTGTGTATCTAGTTGGTGACTTGTGTATCTAGTTGGTGACTTGTATATCTAGTTGGTGACTTGTTATCTAGTTGGTGACTTGTGTATCTAGTTGGTGACTTGTGTATCTAGTTGGACTTGTGTATCTAGTTGGTGACTTGTTGTATCTAGTTGGTGACTTGTATATCTAGTTGGTGACTTGTGTATCTAGTTGGTGACTTGTGTATCTGGTTTGGTGACTTGTGTATCTAGTTTGACTTGATGTGGTAAACTAGGTCTTTATGGTGACTTGTGTATCTAGTTGGTGACTTGTTATCTAGTTGTGACTTGTGATATCTAGTTGGTGACTTGTGTATCTAGTTGGTGACTTGTGTATCTAGTTGGTGACTTGTATACTAGTTGGGTGACTTGTGTATCTAGTTGGTGACTTGTGTATCTAGTTGGTGACTTGTATATCTAGTTGGTGACTTGTGTATCTAGTTGGTGACTTGTTATCTAGTTGGTGACTTGTGTATCTAGTTGTGACTTGTGTATCTAGTTGGTGACTTGTATATCTAGTTGGTGACTTGTGATCTAGTTGGTGACTTGTTATCTAGTTGGTGACTTGTGTATATCTAGTTGACTTGTGTATCTAGTTGGTGACTTGTGTATCTAGTGGTGACTTGTTATCTGTTGGTGACTTTTAATCTGTTGGTGACTTGTGTATCTAGTTTGACTTGTGTATCTGGTTGTGACTTGTGTATCTAGTTGGTGACTTGTTATCTAGTTGGTGACTTGTGTATCTAGTTGGTGACTTGTGTATCTAGTTGGTGACTTGTGTATCTAGTTGGTGACTTGTGTATTAGTTGGTGACTTGTAATCTAGTTGGTGACTTGTGTATCTGTTGGTGATTGTGTTCTAGTTGGTGACTTGTGTATCTAGTGTGACTTGTGTATCTAGTTGGTGCTTGTGTATCTAGTTGGTGACTTGTGTATCTAGTTGGTGACTGTTATCTAGTTGGTGACTTGTGTATCTAGTTGGTGACTTGTGTATCTGTTGGTGACTTGTATATCTAGTTGGTGACTTGTGTATCTAGACTTGGGTGACTGTGTATCTAGTTGGTGACTTGTGTTAGTTGGTGACTTGTATCTAGTTGGTGACTTGTATATCTGGTTGGTGACTTGTGTGTCTAGTTGATGGCTTGTGTATCTAGTTGGTGACTTGTTATTGGTGACTTGTGTATCTGGTTGTGATTGTATATTGTTGTGGGACTTGTGTATCTAGTTGGTGACTTGTGTATCAGTTGGTGACTTTGTGTATTGGTGACTTGTATATCTGTTGGTGACTTGTGTATCTGTTGGTGACTTGTTATCTGTTGGTGACTTGTGTATTAGTTGGGACTTGTGTGTAGTTGGTGACTTGTGTATCTGGTTGGTGACTTGTGTATCTGTTGGTGATTGTATATCTGTTGGTGACTTGTTATCTAGTTGATGACAGTGATTGTTATCGTTGGTGACTTGTATATCTAGTATGGTGACTTGTGTATCTAGTTGTGACTTGTGTATCTAGTTGGTGACTTGTGTATCTGTTGGTGACTTGTGTATCTGTGGTGACTTGTGTAATCTAGTTGGTGACTGTGTAATCTAGTTGGTGACTTGTATATCTAGTTGGTGACTTGTGTATCTAGTTGGTGACTTGTATATCTAGTGATGACTTGTGTATCTAGTTGGTGACTTGTGTATACTATTGATGACTTGTGATATCTAGTTGGTGATTGTGTATCTAGTTGGTGACTTGTATATCTAGTTGAGATGACTTGTGTATCTAGTTGTTGACTTGTGTATCTAGTTGGTGACTTGTGTATCTAGTTTGACTTGTATATCTAGTGGTGACTTGTGTATCTAGTTGGTGACTTGTGTATCTAGTTGTGACTTGTGTATCTATGGTGACTTGTGTATCTATTGTGACTTGTGTATCTAGTTGTGACTTGTGTATCTAGTTGGTGACTTGTGTATCTAGTTGGTGACTTGTGTATCTAGTGATGACTTGTGTATCTAGTTGGTGACTTGTGTATCTAGTTGGTGACTTGTTAGATAATCTAGTTGGTGACTTGTGTATCTAGTTGGTGACTTGTTATCTAGTTGTGACTTGTGTATCTAGTGTGACTTGTGTATCTAGTTGGTGACTTGTGTATCTAGTTGGTGACTTGTATCTAGTTGGTGACTTGTGTATCTAGTTGATGACTTGTGTGTAGTTGGTGACTTGTGTGTAGTTGGTGACTTGTATATCTGGTTGGTGACTTGTGTGTCTAGTTGATGGCTTGTGTATCTAGTTGGTGATTGTGTAATTGGTGACTTGTGTATCTTGTTGGTGACTTGTATATCTGGTTGGTGGCTTGTGTATCTAGTTGGTGACGTGTGTGTAGTTGATGACTTGTGTGTAGTTGGTGACTTGTATATCTGGTTGGTGACTTGTGTATCTGGTTGGTGACTTGTGTGTAGTTGGTGACTTGTGTGTAGTTGGTGACTTGTGTATCTGGTTGGTGACTTGTGTATCTGGTTGGTGACTTGTATATCTGGTTGGTGACTTGTGTATCTAGTTGATGACTTGTGTATCTGGTTGGTGACTTGTATATCTGGTTGGTGACTTGTATATCTGGTTGGTGACTTGTGTATCTAGTTGGTGACTTGTATATCTGGTTGGTGACTTGTGTATCTGGTTGGTGACTTGTGTGTAGTTGGTGACTTGTATATCTGGTTGGTGACTTGTATATCTGGTTGGTGACTTGTATATCTGGTTGGTGACTTGTGTGTAGTTGGTGACTTGTATATCTGGTTGATGACTTGTGTGTAGTTGGTGACTTGTATATATGGTTGGTGACTTGTATATCTGGTTGGTGACTTCTGTATCTGGTTGGTGACTTGTGTATCTGGTTGGTGACTTGTGTGTAGTTGGTGACTTGTATATCTGGTTGGTGATTTGTATATCTGGTTGGTGACTTGTACATGTATATCTAGTTGGTGACTTGTGTATCTAGATAAGTGACATTACTGTGTGTGCAACCAGAGGTGATGTATGAATTCAGTGACACAGACTGAAGTGTATGCTACAAGAGATGATGCGGGCATCAGTGGTGCAGACTGTAATGCTCTCCATACTGGACTAACAGCTTCTTCTCTTCTCTGTCTGCAACATATACAAAACACAGCTGCTTGTCTTGTTCTCAGAAAGAAAAATGGTCATATCAGTCCTGTTCTTCACTCTTTTCACTGGTTACCTGTCTTAATTAACTCACTCGCTACGTACAATTATGCCCCTTGCTGTTCCCCAGATATGCACCATTTGTATAGGTCATGAGAAAAATTCTCATACAAACAAATGAAAACAGACAGCTTTGAAATTTGGCAGGTTATATACTAAAAGATTGGTAAAACAGACAGCTTTGAAATCTGGCAGGTTATATACTAAAAGAATGGTAAAACAGACAGCTTTGAAATTTGGCAGGTTATATACTAAAAGAATGGTGTATAACATGCTGGAATTTCAACTGTCTAACCCTCACGGTTGCTGATTAATGGTACAAGTAAAATTAGAGAAATTTTCAGGTGAAAAATGTCTTACAAACTACACAGTCAGGTCAATACATCAGTTCCTACAGTCACATTTTGAATGAAATTTCATAAAATACAACTTGCACACGCTTCACGTGCCCTGAAGGAAGAGATCGTCTTGAAGAGCACCGAGATGTCGGGTGTTGTTAGGCCATTTGCTTTTCCGTCGTCTGCTTCGCTGCAGAGCTAGTGGGTCGTGAACTTTGCACTGTCTACACACCAGCTGCAGAGTACAGTGACCTCATGGCCTGAAACAAGGCTAAGAATGACTGAAGACTCTATTTCTGGCCATTAGTTTCGGTTAATGGAAATACTGAAAGTCCCGCGAATTTTCAAAACCCAAGTCAGATTTCTCTGACACTCGTTACACAAGCGTTGTTGAGACATGATCGGGAAATCCTAATGCTCGTAGCGAGAGAGTTAAAAAGAATTCAATATAAGCTGGATACCTTGTGTTACAAATCTGTTCACCAGTCTGCTCCATCATATCTTTGCGAAAACATCAATATTTATACGCCAACTCGCAACTTGCGCTCAGCTTCAGACACTCTTTCCCTTCAGGTCCCTAAATTTAAACTATCAAGAGTTGGCCAGTGTTTTGCTGTCTCAGGACTGTCAGCCTGGAATAGACTTCTGCTCTGCCTTCACCTGATGCATACCCTATCTGCTTTTAAATCCAGTTTAAAAACCCACCTCTTTTCCCAACAGTGAATTCTACAACTACCTTTTCTGTCAGTCTGTGTTTTAAATATTGTAAGGTGGTCTGTGTTGACTGTATGCATATGCCTGGTGTGTGATTGCGCTTTGATTTGAATTGTCCAGATTTGCTGCCATATAAATAATGTAGTTATTATTATTATTATTATTATTATTGTTATTATTATTAAGTGTGGGCTGTAAGAGATGATGTATGACTGTGATACAGACTGAAGTGTGTGCTAGAAGAAGTGATGTATGAATCTCTGATACAGACCGAAGTATGTGCTACTGGAGATGATGTGTGAATTGTGTGATAAGGACTGAAGCATTTCTGTGCTACCAGAGATGTGTGAAGCATATGTGTGCTACAAAGATGATGTGTGAAATCTGTGACACAGACTGCAGTGTGTGTGTGTGTGTGTGTGTGTGTGTGTGTGTGTGTGTGTGTGTGTGTGTGTGTGTGTGTGAGATACCAGAGGTAATGTATGAAAGCTGTCATACAAAGTGAAATGTGTGAGTTGTACTTTCAGGGTGTGCCCCTGTACCAGCACATCGCTGACCTGGCTGGCATTAAGGAACTGATTCTGCCAGTACCAGCCTTCAACGTCATCAACGGTGGCAGTCATGCTGGTAACAAACTGGCCATGCAGGAGTTCATGATTCTGCCCACAGGTATAGCAACACAGATATTAAAACAGATCACCATGGTACTAAAGGGTTATGTGGTACAGGCCTTTGTAATTGTGACCTATGGTCCACGAGCCTTCTCTGTTTCTGGTCCACTCTCCTGGAACAAACTTCCTCTCTCAGTCCGTCAGCAACCTACTTTTGCCTCCTTCAAGTCCGCTCTCAAAACTCACCTTTTCTCCTCTGCATAAAATCCTAACCTCACTCAACCCCCCTCTGCAGCCTGTCTCCGCTCGGAGGGGAATCACTTTGTTTTAATATATAATTGTATATGATGTGCTCTCTGTGGTTTTCCATTGGTTTTATTCTTGCTTTTATTGCTTTTATTCTTTTCTCCCCATTTGTGGCCATGCATGTGTGTGTGTGTGTGTGTGTGTGTGTGCGTGCGTGCGTGCGTGTGTGCGTGTGTGTCTTTTCGGCGCTTGGATTTGATTTTGTCGAGATTTGCGCTATATAAATATTGTAATTATTATGTATGCATGTGCGTACGTATGTATGTATGTATGTATACGCTTAGATTTATGTATGTATGTATGTATGCATGTATACGCTCAGCTTAGATTTATGTATGTAAGCATGTATGTATGCATGTATACGCTCATATGTATGTAGGTATGTATGCATGTATACGCTCAGCGCTTAGATTTGATTTTGTCAAGATTTTGCGCTATATAAATAAAATATATTATTATTATTATTATTAGTAACATACCATTTGTAAAGAGTGCAAGAAAGACAGAATAGAAACATAATATGTTTACTTGAATTTGTGCCTGTAAACTGTGTAATCTGTACACTCTGTCACTCCATATCAGAGCGTGATCTCCCACTGGGTAAAGAACAATACTAAACAGCAAATTAAACCACACCCTTTTATTAAAGTAATAATAAGATCATGTTCATGGCCTGGGTAGAGACACAGAGGAGAAATAAATATTTACTTCTCATCCAGCTCCTGGCTATTCATCACACAAAACGTCTCAGTAGATTTGATTCTGATTGTCCATGGATGGTCCCACCATCAGGATTCCCTTCCTTGTCCTGGAAGATAGCTTGTCCATAATTCGGTCAAGGCGATGACGTTAGTTGGCGCCCATTTCCCGGCGCTTACACAGCAGCGTGCCCATACTCTGGCACAAGCAGCCTGCACAATTAAAGTGTCTGTCGAATCCTTTGAACCTCCTCCCTGCTCCCCGATCTCACCACAGACCATGATTAATTGTCACTATAACCCTAAGTGGACACACAAGGCAACATAAACACCATACCTTTACATAAACACTATAATATATAATATAATATAATTACAATATTTATATAGCGCAAAATCTTGATAAAATCAAATCTAAGCGCTGAAGCAGACACACACGCAAGCACGCACGCACGCACACACATGAACGCACACACACACACACACACACACACACACACACACACACACACACACACACACACACACACACACACACACACACACACACACACACACACACACACACTCACACACATGCATGGCTATAAATGGGGAGAAAGAATAAAAGCAATAAAAGCAAGAATAAAAGCAATGGAAAATTATAAAGAGCATAGCATATACAATTATATATTATAACCATGTGATTCCCCTCCGAGCGGAGACAGGCTGCAGAGGGGGAGGGGGGGGGGGTTGAGTGAGGTTAGGATTTTATGCGGAGGAGAAAAGGTGAGTTTTGAGAGCGGACTTGAAGGAGACAAAAGTAGGTTGCTGACGGACTGAGAGAGGAAGTTTGTTCCAGGAGAGTGGACCAGAAACAGAGAAGCTCGTGGACCATAGGTATTGAGCTTAGTGCGTGGTAAGCGAAAAGTCAGAGGATCGGAGGCAGAGCGGAGGTTACGTGAGGGAAGATAGATCTCAAGTAGGCTTGACAGGTAATCGGGGGCTGCGTTATTGAGGCTTTTGTAGCACATGGTGTCTAGTTTGTACTGTATGCGCTTTGATACAGGGAGCCAGTGAAGTTGTGCCAGGAGAGGAGATATGTGGTCAGCTTTTTTCTTTTTGAGTACAAGGCGTACAGCATTGTTTTGAATGCGCTGTAGGATGTGAGTGGTGGAGGCAGGAAGACCAGACAGGAGTGAATTGCAATAGTCAATGCGAGACATTATGAAGGAGAGAACGAGTTTTGCAGTTGTTTCGACAGAGAGATACTTCCTGATCAGCCTTATACGATGGAGATGATAGTAGCAAGATCTGGCAGTTTGAGAAACAAAGTTGTTCATGGAGAGGGTAGAGTCAATGCAGACACCAAGGTTTTTAGCTGAATCAGAAATTGGGACTGATGTGTTACATAATGGGAGAGAAAGAGGAGGCAGCTGAGAAAGTTTCTGACGGGTGCCAATGAGGATAGCTTCTGTCTTGTCATCATTAAGCTGAAGTTTGTTGAACGTCATCCAGTTCTTAATGTCTGAGTAACACTCAGTGGTGCGAGTCAAGAGGCGCTGTATATTATCAGGTGAGTCACTGTCTTGAAGTTGGGTGTCATCAGCATAGAAGTGGTGTTTTATAGAGTGGGAGTTGATGATGGTGGATAGGGGGGAGGTGTAAAGAGTGAAAAGAACAGGGCCAAGGACAGATCCTTGTGGAACACCACAGGTCAGGTATGCAGGTTGAGAGTAAGTGCCATTGATGAGAACAGTTTGTTTTCTGTTTGATAAATACGAAGTGAAAAAGGAGAGAGCAATGTCAGAGATGCCAAAAGTATGATGAAGTCTAGAAAGGAGAATACCATGGTCAATGGTATCGAAGGCTGCAGACAGATCAAGGAGTGTGAGGAGAGAGACTTTGCCAGTATCAGTTGCAAGGAGGAGATTGTTGAGAATGTGTAGTAGGGCAGTTTCAGTGCTATGGCACTGGCGGTAGGCTGACTGGAAAGGATTGAGGAGATTGTTGGCAGACAGGTGAGAGTTCAGCTGGTTGAGGACGACTTTTTCAAGGAGTTTTGACAAGAAAGAGAGATTAGAGATAGGCCGGTAATTTTTCAGTTCATTTGGGTCTAAATTGTGTTTCTTGAGGAGAGGGTGAACAATAGCAGACTTGAAAGAATCTGGGACAGTTCCAGTTTGAAGAGAAGTGTTGATGATGTCAGTGATGAATGGGAGGAGAGTAGGGAGACAGTCGGCGTAGAGAGAACCTGGAAGAGGATCCAGTTCGCAGGTTTTGAACGACTATCCAAATGAAGAATTTCCATTCAGTACCCTTTTCAAGAAAAGACTTCCATTTCTCACCCTCTTATAAAATATCATTAAAAATAAGATTGTTAATGTGTACTAAATAATAAAATGATAATCCAACAAGGGAAAAAAGTGCTCATAGTCAACCATTATATTTTCTTTCCGATCCATATAAACAAGTGTCACTAATAAATACATAATCATACCTCTGTGTGTGTGTGTGTGTGTGTGTGTGGGAATCATGAACTCCATAAATTGAAATGCTAATAAACAAAGGCAATAGAATCTTTCATTCAACGTACACAGATCACCTCAACTTAAGTAGCTCGTTTTTTTCCTCATCAAAAACGAAGTCACACCAAGGTCAAAATTCTGTTACAGAAAAAATGTAAATGCTTAATGCTACCAATTTTGAAGAACAAGTCTCCCAACAGTGTAAAAATCGCTACTCACAGTTCCGTAGCTTTCGATGGCGTTCTCGCCATCTTCGTCAGCGCTCTAATGCTGTCTGCGTGAATCTCTACTCAGATCTCGCGAACATGTAAATGCTGTTTAAGGCATGAGTTATTACAAATTAAATGTACAGTTTTCCTGTCACCACCTACTTGCTGTGAACATACCTTCAAAAAGGCAAATAACGGGGGGGGGGGGGGGGGCTAAAGGCCAGCATATCTAGAACCCTCCACCATCAAAGACTCTACAAAACTGCATGTGAATTAAACTCACGTGGAATTTTAAAACTCAATGTTTAAACTAAGTGAACTTTTTTTTTCTGGCCGACAAACGCGCCGGACAAACCTTTTGTTACACCATGACGGCAAGAAGACTTGTGAGTGAAGCACTACCTGCATTGTGAGCATTAACAGTTCTTGTATGGAACTATGATGTGAGAGCATCCACGTTTTTTTGGACCCACACTGGCCAACTCATCATGGTTTCCAAACCTTCTTGCCTTGTAATCATTCACCTCTCGGCTCATAGCCTGGAGCATTATCCTTGTCATGACCATGGTGGGTATATTTCTCACCAACTGGCCAGTCATGTTTGTCTTCACATGTCTTGGCTCCTGGTGGGTATGTCCTCTGTCTCACGTTAGAGCTTTCAAAGTGTCTTTGGTCTGGTGGGTAAGTCACTCACACTGGGGTCATAGTGTAGAGCATTCAAAGTGTCTTTGGCCTGGTGGGTAAGTCACTCACACTGGGCTCATAGTGTAGAGCATTCCAAAGTGTCTTTGGCCTGGTGGGTAAGTCACTCACACTGGGCTCATAGTGTAGAGCATTCCAAAGTGTCTTTGGCCTGGTGGGTAAGTCACTCACACTGGGCTCATAGTGTAGAGCATTCAAAGTGTCTTTGGCCTGGTGGGTAAGTCACTCACACTGGGTCATAGTGTAGAGCATTCCAAAGTGTCTTTGGCCTGGTGGGTAAGTCACTCACACTGGGGTCATAGTGTAGAGCATTCAAAGTGTCTTTGGCCTGGTGGGTAAGTCACTCACACTGGGCTCATAGTGTAGAGCATTCAAAGTGTCTTTGGCCTGGTGGGTAAGTCACTCACACTGGGCTCATAGTGTAGAGCATTCCAAAGTGTCTTTGGCCTGGTGGGTAAGTCACTCACACTGGGCTCATAGTGTAGAGCATTCAAAGTGTCTTTGGCCTGGTGGGTAAGTCACTCACACTGGGGTCATAGTGTAGAGCATTCAAAGTGTCTTTGGCCTGGTGGGTAAGTCACTCACACTGGGTCATAGTGTAGAGCATTCAAAGTGTCTTTGGCCTGGTGGGTAAGTCACTCACACTGGGGTCATAGTGTAGAGCATTCCAAAGTGTCTTTGGCCTGGTGGGTAAGTCACTCACACTGGGCTCATAGTGTGTATACTTTTTGCATTGATCCAGCTGGACTGAGATGGCATGCAGATCACTCCATCAATTCTTTTCAAACCTCCCCCATTGAATTAGCCAATTTTTGCACAGACCTTGGCTTAACTGCCTCCTCTGTACAGGTACATAGAGAGGCAAACTGTGCCATGATCTGTCAGTAAGGGGCACCTACATTTTGAGAACTTCATCTCCTGCCAGGGCCCCACACAGAGTCCAGTCCTAAGATCTTTTTGTTGTCCTGTCATCCCTCCATGGGGCTGTGTAGAGGGGGGGGGGGGGGTCCTGTTCCTTGAAACACCTGATCCTGAAAACAGCCTTGACCTTGATGTGTAATGAAGTGCACACCCTTAGTGGCCTTCCCCAAGTTGTTGCCTCCAAGCCAGGTGGGTCTTGTTCCTCTTCTCCTTACATGAGTTTCTGGCCAAGAATGAGTTTATACAGAATAGCTGGTTGTATTGTGATTAAGACCTTTCATTATTTATTTATTCAGTTTATATCTATCTTCCTTTTTTGCAGGTAAGATACACATGTCATTTACATGTAACCAAGATTATTCCAGTGGTAGGCTGATAAAATACCAGTATAAACTTTAGGCTAGGTAAAATGTAGTCTAGGTAGGGCCTCAGGACCTGACCAGCTCATGGGTTTGTGTGCAGGCTTAACTGTTATTGTCCGTTAGGGATTTTAAGTCTGGCCGAAGGCTTTGCACTATGCGGATTGTCAAAGAGGGGGTCAGGTCAGTAAAATGATAACTTTTTTTGTATCCAACCTACAGCAAACATTTTGGTATGCTATGTTCAGAATAAAATTGTGCATGTTGTGAATAATGTTACATTGATATTGTTGTCATATTGAGATAATTAGAAATGCTAATTACAGACATTTTACAGCACAGACAAAAAACAGTTGTATGGTTGATACTCAAAGCATTGTAGCTGACCAGGTAATCCTTGCACATCCAAACTCTGAGAAAAAAAGATGTTCCTTGACATCCTAGCAATAAAATGTCACTGTTGCTTTATAAGTTTATTTTGATGCTTTTCACCTCTGATGGACTTAGGTCACATCCCCGAAAATGACAAAACCCAGACACCTTAGCTGTTACACATGTCACAACTTGTTTGTGAGTTTTCTTTTCTATAGTGGCTGCAAATTTTCTAGTGTAGAACCATTATTTGATGCAAAAATACGTAAAAACCACACACACAAAAAGTGTGTGTTCATCTGTGGACTTTTTCACTGATCATATGATATCAGGTGAGTGTCAGAAAGTTGTCATTTCTTTGAATAAGGCCCTGCTGAAGTGTCACCACCATCCAAAGAAACCAACTCATCATTTGAGTGTCAGAAAACTCATCACTGTCACTGTTCCAAAAAAGTCTGCCCAAGGACACGCTTCCCCTTTGCCCAACAGACATGCAAGAACCCTGGACACTAGACCAGCCTGATATCAAGGTCCACACCACCGTTCCATACCTCATACCGGGAGACACACAAGATGACAAGGTGAAACACTCCCTAACAATGGCCATGATTGCTGAGAGGTACCCACAGGAGGCATGGATACGTGTATACACCGACGGGTCAGCAACCGACGCCGTAGCCAACGGGGGTGCAGGCATCCTTGTCCTTTTCCCAGGAGGACAAACAACAACAGCAAGTGTCGCCACTGGAAGACACTGTACAAACTACCGTGCTGAGACAGAAGCACTCATGCAGGCAGCCTCCATGATTCAGGCTACAGACTGACTGCAGACAAGTTGTCTTCTTGTCTGATGCCCTCTCCATGCTGCAGGCATGCCAGAACAACACGTTTCCCCCTCCAGTCTAGAGCTCTGCACCAGGTTGCCACAACCAGAAGAGCAGTTCCGCAGTGGATTCCAGCCCACTGCGGAGTCTCCGGGAATGAGCGAGCTGATATCCTTGCTAAGGAGAGAGCCAGAGAAGAACAACCTAACAACAGCGTCAGCTACAGTGAGAAGAGGGGCATCATCAGGGCGCTGTCCATGCCGAGACGTCACAGGGATGACTACCACCTGTTGTCTAGAGAGCAGCAAGTTGCCCTGGTGAGGTTGCGCACTGGTCACAATAGGCTGAACAGCCACATGTACCGCAAACTGAAGCTGGCGCCCTCCCCAACCTGTCCTTGCGGTCAAGAAGACTAAACCACGGAGCACATAATCCAAAGATGTCCCCTTCACCAGGTGGCAAGACAGGACGTGTGGCCGACAGACACTCCGCTGACAAACTCCATGGCTGCAGACAGGAGCTGGAAAAGACGGCTGCATTCATCACCCAGAATCAGATGATTGTGTAGCAGCGTACGCCAAGAAGATCACTGTCATTGATGATGTTACTGCTATTACTATCGTCCAGTTTTTCTTGAAATAATTTTATCGCCTGCTCAGTGATCAGTTTCATAGGGCGCCGCCCACCCGATGCCATGACAAATCAAAACACAGTACAAGATGCAGAAAAAATCCAACTTCAAACTACTTCACTGGCACAGAAAAGCGTGAAACGAAAGCGGAACTATCTATTGCCGTATAGGAAGCCATTAAGCCGGCTGATGTCGAAAAAGTAGTGATTGTCGCAATCAAGATGTCTGGTACCGCAAAAGCTGACTGAGTCGGCTTGCCGGACAATAAGAGTTAAGGCTTGTGCCATGATCACCATACACATGGCACCTGTGAAGTTAGTGCATATGGAATTCATTCCGGGTGCGGAGATGTCATCTTGAGAAACTGAAACTGAGACTCGTGTCTGGCCAAGAGTCAGGTTCCTGGAGACCCTTCCCCAGTAATCTTCATTCATTCTCTTTCTTGGCTTCTGGCTCAAGGTGATGAAGTTTGTCTCTTTTTCCCCAATGAGGACTCTCAACTTGTGCAGGGTCTGGATGAGATCCTTGCCTTCCACTCAGTGTAGCCCCTTCATTCCTTACAATTAGAACTACAAGACAGATGTCTCCAGACTCAAAGAAGACAGTTTATGAGATGTTGCTCCGTAACAGTGGCTTCACATGCCATTTCTGCCAAGTCTGTTTCTTCATGCTGTCACTAAGGTTTGCCCCTCATCCTGTTATTTTTATTCTGCTTCAGTGAGACACGATTAAGTACAGTATGTGTAATGAATGAAAGAAGCCCGTCCTTCCTGACATGGGGATAGTTTACAGCAAATTTCTTGTATTGGCTGTGCTTTCATAGAGGAAGTTACAGGACATGCGCTGTGTGCCTGTGTATTTGTGGATTCCACATCAGGCAGACTGGAATTGGTACAGGGCAGGACAGCTGATCAGTACTGGCTATGGCATTAGTGAAACAGTGGTATGTTTATTAAAATGCTTTTCCTTTTAGTGTGTAGGCAAACTGTACAGAGTGTGGCCATTTTGCTGGCCTCTTGAGCCCACTGAAAAACTGCATCAGTGCTATCAGCATTATGACTGATGAAATTTCAGCATTTGCAGGCTTAAGGTGTAGGATGCAAGGTGTCAGTACTTGTACTGACAGAGAATTATGCATTATTGTTATCAAGTACTGACAGAATTATGCATCATTGTTATCAAGTACTGACAGAATTATGCATCATTGTTATCAGGTACTGACAGAGAATTATGCATTATTGTTATCAAGTACTGACAGAGAATTATGCATCATTGTTATCAAGTACTGACAGAGAATTATGCATCATTGTTATCAAGTACTGACAGAGAATTATGCATTATTGTTATCAAGTACTGACAGAGAATTATGCATCATTGTTATCAAGTACTGACAGAGAATTATGCATCATTGTTATCAAGTACTGACAGAGAATTATGCATTATTGTTATCAAGTACTGACAGAGAATTATGCATCATTGTTATCAAGTACTGACAGAGAATTATGCATCATTGTTATCAAGTACTGACAGAGAATTATGCATCATTGTTATCAAGTACTGACAGAGAATTATGCATTATTGTTATCAAGTACTGACAGAGAATTATGCATTATTGTTATCAAGTACTGACAGAGAATTATGCATCATTGTTATCAAGTACTGACAGAGAATTATGCATTATTGTTATCAAGTACTGACAGAATTATGCATTATTGTTATCAAGTACTGAGAGAGAATTATGCATTATTGTTATCAAGTACTGATAGAGAATTATGCATTATTGTTATCAAGTACTGACAGAGAATTATGCATTATTGTTATCAAGTACTGATAGAGAATTATGCATTATTGTTATCAAGTACTGACAGAATTATGCATTATTGTTATCAGGTACTGACAGAGAATTATGCATTATTGTTATCAAGTCTTCTTGGATATCAGGGATCAGACTTACAGCACATAATAGAATCAAACACAAGACATTTTCCACAAGAGAAGCAGCAGCTTTCAGTAACTGCTTGGCAAAATGTTTTCACCTGATAACAAGCTGGCAGTTCAAACATTTTGCAGTTCGTTATCTGTAAAGACATGTATGTGATTTAGAATGTTGACACAGAACAATCACGAAGACACCAACAACAGTCAGACTCCTAAAAGTTGGTTGAAAAGTAGCCAGTCATGTTTGAATTAGCTTGATTTACCAGGGCAAAATTAGATGAGTTTTAAGTAGACAGACCAGTTATGATTTTAACTGATTTTTCATGACAAAACTTAAGCTTTAAACAGAGATCAGTCATGTGTAAAATTTGGCAACTTTTAAAGAGATGTTTTCTGTAATTCTTTCTGTAATGTAAAGTGTGTTGAATCTTGTTAAATGTAAAGAGATGTTTTCTGTAATTCTTTGTGTAATGTAAAGTGTGTTGAATCTTGTTAAATGTAAAGAGATGTTTTCTGTAATTCTTTGTGTAATGTAAAGTGTGTTGAATCTTGTTAAATGTAAAGAGATGTTTTCTGTAATTCTTTGTGTAATGTAAAGTGTGTTGAATCTTGTTAAATGTCTTTTTGTTTGTTTATTTTAGGTGCCTCATCTTTCACGGAAGCCATGAAAATGGGCACTGAGACCTACCATCACTTGAAAAATGTCATCAAAAAGAAATATGGACAAGATGGTTTGTGAAATCTTTTTGTTTTGATAGTATATATATATATATATATATATATATATATATATATATATATATATATATATATATATATATATATATATATATATATATAATTTCTGTGATTTGTATATGTTTACGAGACCGACATTGCCCCAGGCTCTCTATAAAGACTTTGACAATGTACATGCATGCGTGTGTGAGCGCACATGTGTGTGTGTGTCTGTGTATGTCTCCATGCCTCTCTCCCTTTCCATCACTGTTCACTGTATCAAGCATTTCTGTGCTAACAATTTCATGCTGTGATCCATACCATTCTTTCTGTCTTGGCTGTTGCAACATGGAACTTCCTCCCAAACCATGTATGACATAACAAGAGTTTGTCTCCTTTCTAAAATCACCTTGAAGTCTGTTATACAATACCCACTGCTGAACACAAACTTCCTCCCAAACCATGTATGACATAACAAGAGTTTGTCTCCTTTCTAAAATCACCTTGAAGTCTGTTATACAATACCCACTGCTGAACACAAACTTCCTCCCAAACCATGTATGACACAACAAGAGTTTGTCTCCTTTCTAAAATCACCTTGAAGTCTGTTATACAATACCCACTGCTGAACACAAACTTCCTCCCAAACCATGTATGACATAACAAGAGTTTGTCTCCTTTCTAAAATCACCTTGAAGTCTGTTATACAATACCCACTGCTGAACACAAACTTCCTCCCAAACCATGTATGACACAACAAGAGTTTGTCTCCTTTCTAAAATCACCTTGAAGTCTGTTATACAATACCCACTGCTGAACACAAACTTCCTCCCAAACCATGTATGACATAACAAGAGTTTGTCTCCTTTCTAAAATCACCTTGAAGTCTGTTATACAATACCCACTGCTGAACACAAACTTCCTCCCAAACCATGTATGTCATAACAAGAGTTTGCCTCCTTTCTAAAATCACCTTGAAGTCTGTTATACAATACCCACTGCTGAACACAAACTTCCTCCCAAACCATGTATGTCATAACAAGAGTTTGCCTCCTTTCTAAAATCACCTTGAAGTCTGTTATAGAATACCCACTGCTGAACACAAACTCATGCTCATGGGTGAAAGTAGTCCGGAATTCCGGATTGAAAAGGTCAGTAGAAAGAGTTTTCCGTATTGGCAGCTCAGCGTCCTGATTATTAATCCCCACCCAGTAGGAAAAAGAGGAAGAGGGGAACCAATGTCAGACAGGTGTTTCCAAACTCGCCTGAATTCATTAACCGGCACAATGCAGATGATAACGACTAAACTGAAACTTAAAAGTGTCGGGAAGTATTGATTTTCCCTTGCGTCTCGGCGAACCTATGGATTCAGACAGGTGAGAACACTAACACGCATGCACAGTTTAACACGGGAAAGACCGCACTCGTGTGAACAGCAGTTTGAAAGAGGCAATCTCATTCAGGGCTGCTACCAAAACCACCGCATGTGCAACCCTCTCCTGTACCAGCAATACTGACCCTCTCCCTAGTACTAGTAGTACTATTATCTCTGCAAAGAAAGCTGATGAAAACGGTGCTGCAGGGCTTCCAATTTTTCTCACAAATCCAAGAAAATCCACAGGCTGCTTTCGAGATAAAAATCGTGTGCTTTCCGAGAAAAAAAGGTAATTATACTTTTAATTGATTTCTTTAGTTAGTAACTATCAAAAATTGCAAGATTTACTTTCCTTGACATGGGATTTCATAGTATGGTTCATGATGGGTGACGTGGGGGTATATGGGTTAAAGAGGTATAGTTTAGATTTGTATGGCAGGACTTCCTTTACTATAATTTCTATATGAAGAGAGTTGTTCCTGGTGTGAAGAACCGTGACACTCAAGAACTTAACGACATCAGAACATTTTTGTACTTAATGCTTACTGGTAACTAGCTTCTCAGATGACAATCAAATTTACAATTCTGGTCCCATCTCTAATGTAAACAACATCGTACAAACCACTAAAGCCTGCATTTCCGACGTGAAAGACTGGATGACTTGCAACAAATTACAACTAAACCAAGACAAAACTGAAATGATTTTCATTACTCCTAAAAAACTTCTCAACTGTGACTTAATTCCATCTTCCATATCACTGAATGGGACAGACATCACCCTCTCCCAAAAAGTTAAGAATCTAGGTGTCACCATCGACAACACTCTTAACTTTCAGCAGCATGTCTCAAACATCTGTCGTGTCTGTTACCTTGAACTTCGTAGAATAGGTTCCATCCGTCATCTCCTTACTCTCGAAGCTACTAAAATATTAGTTTGTGCTTTCGTTCTTTCTCGTCTTGACTATTGTAATTCCCTTCTGTCTGGTTCCCCAAAACAGCTCCTTGACAAACTTCAGAAAGTACAGAACCATGCCGCTCGGCTAGTATTTCGGTCTTCCAAATTTCAGCATGTCTCTCCTCTTCTCCAAGACTTGCATTGGTTACCTGTGTTGAAAAGGATCCAACATAAAATTGCTGTTCAGTGTTTCAGATACTTCGACAATTCTATTCCCTCTTACCTGTCTGAATATCTTCAACTATACGTTCCATCTCGTCATCTTCGTACCTCAGCCGATACCCGCTTATTTCGAATCCCAACTTTTCGAACAAAATCATATGGTGAGCGATCCTTTTCTTTTCAAGCCCCTTCCTCATGGAATTCACTTCCCTACCCGCTGAGGCACAAAACAAGTCTTCAGTCATTTAAATCTGGCTTGAAAACGCATCTCTTTCCTCTCTGAAATTTATTAACCTAAAAGAGCTATGCTGTCTGCGCGCTAGCGTGCTTCTGTGTATGTTATTGCTGTGCGCCTATAGATATGTCTCGGGGTGGGAGGAGGATATGTGTGTGTGTGCCAGAGAGTAGGTACTAATATTTGATATTATTAACGGTGTGTATGTGCTTGTGGGATGGAGTGACAGAGGTCCGCCATGTATGATGAAAATTATATTAGGCCTATGTTTCTATGTTCGATGTAATGTGTATTGTACAGTTTGTAAGCGCTTAGGGCTTTCCAGAAAGATTAGGCGCTCTAAATGCCCTTAATAATAATAATAACTAGTTTTGAAAAGTTGGAAATGATCAGAGTGAACTATGATTATCAAAACAATGCCTGAAACTTACCATCTGCAGCTGGAACTGTGCGTGTATTTAAACCATGTATGACAGATCGCAATGTCCAATGTTTCCATTACTTCAGGAATGGGTGCAGGTTTTAAGGAATGGGAACATTTAGAGGGCATGGAAATTTAAGGTGTCAAGATCGAGATTTTTTCACTTTCACCCATGGATGCTTATCATTTTCTTGATATGGTCATGTTGTTGTTTTATGACAAATCGTGTGTGTGTGAAAGACTTGTATTTGTCTGTATTATTTTGCTCTTTTTATTTTTTATTTTTTTGTAACTGATCATTGATAGTGTTATTTTTCATTTTGTGACATTTCTCATGTTATTTGTATTTAACAATGATCCAATGCTGTGTAAAGTGCTGTGAGCACACTTTTGATTTGGACCATTTGCATTCTATAAATGAAATGATTATCACTTTTGAAAAAGATGTTATAGAAACACTACATCCTCACCAACATGTGTAAATGCTTACAATATTTTTTTTCATCAAGAGAAGTCAGACCCAAAGTGAAAAGATTGATAGAATGTTTCATTTAATTGCTGAAGTTGTTTACTGTTGAAATGTAATAATGATAATGACTGTTTGTGCAACATCTCATCTTACAAAATCCCGAAGGGCTTCACAGAAGCGTCAGAGACAAAGGCAGACACACATAAAGCAAAATACATGTCAGTCCCTACTGCTGTGATAAAATAAATGAAGTGTAATAATACAGTGGTAAAGGAGCAATAAAATGAATTCAAATTCACACTTCATACGTCAGTTGATAGACACACACACACACACACACACACACACAAACACACACACACACACACACACACACACACACACACTCACACACTCACACACACACACACACACACACACACACACACACACACACACACACACAAAAGAATTTGAGTTGTTTCTCACAGAGCAAGAGCGTGCAGATAGTAGTGTCTCTTATTGTTTTTAAAAATATATCAGATGGATAGAGATATGCATGCGTTATGCTCTCTGTTTGTCTTTTATTTTTTGTCCTTTCTCCCTTTTAATTGAATTGTATTTTGTGTGTGTAGCCTGCAATGTGGGAGATGAGGGAGGATTTGCTCCAAACATCCAAGATAACAAAGAAGGTGAGTTTTGATGGCTGTTAACTCTTACCAGTTCTTGTGTTTCGCTGGTTTCTCTTTCTGTGAACACTCTTGTGACTTTTAAAGAAATATCACAACCACACAGACACACATACGTACACATTCCGTACACCACTGGAAAGGTAGGAGAATGTAGTTTGTAAAATAGCAAGACAAGACATAAAAAGTCAATTTCAGGATTTTTAATGAATTTTTGAAATGTAAACAAAAAAATGCAAACTCATAATTTTTTCTGGTGATTTGTACAATGCTATGAAGAAAAACATTTTGTTTGGTGAGATATGAACTATTCACTGCATTGGAATTGTAGAATTATTTCTGTTCTACACATTGAAAGTTACTTTTTCAAAATTGCTTTGTAACTTTCATAATTATCATAAATTCATATGGCAGTACCCAAAGCCTCAAAATTGCCCGTGATACTGTTTTTGTCTATTGTACATAAAAAGCCACTGTATACCATGACAAAATTCTATGTTTTAAAAAGCATACGTCTCTGAATCAAACATTTACCTCACTGAAATGCAAATAAAATGATTATCATTAGGTATTCCAAAGTGCTCTTCGCGAGCGGCGAAAAGTACGGCAAAGTGCGATTTTTCACTGGTTTTCAACTTGCTCGTTCTCAACAAAATGCAGTGTCAGAAATAAAAAACATAGATCATGTTGTCTGTGATCCTTTAAGCTTTGTTTAAAGTCAAAATAAATCAATAAGTGTAACATTTACCGTTTGAAATATGCTTTTGATGATGGGTACTAAATTGCGATTTTGCTGCTACTGGAACGACGAAATCGGAACGCGGTTTTGACACCTACCTTGAAAACTCGCCTCGAGGAGATAAGCTGGGTCAGATATCAACAAACCATTTACACAGTCAAAAAGACGACTAAATTTGCTTTCATCCGATGTTAAAAGTGAACTGATAGGCTTCCATTTAGTCGGTCGTTTCGTGCGTTAAAAACTTCCGTCGATGATTTTGCAACCTTACTCAAAACCAATCTCGCCATATTTTCCACTGTGCAAAAGGTCAAGGTTTCAACTTTCAACTTCTGCTATTTGCATACGGATTCAACCACTGACTGTTTTCCTCGAGGACTGAGAACAACGCAACCTATTTTCGCTTTCTCTTAGCGTCTGACGCGCAATGGCGGACACACGCGAAGATTGTTCGGGCGAGCACATGGACGTCGAAGTTTACGTCGACCGCTCCAGCCACGACGAATCAAGCGATCCAACTTATCTAGAGGGTAAGTGAAATATCTTGCAGTTTGTTTACTATTACTTTTCGACATTTTCTTTCCTGATTTTAGAATATAATTGTTTGGAAAGCGCACAGCTGCAGCACCCACAGTATCATGAATATGTTAGAAGGTAGGGGTAGGTGACGGTTTGGGGTGCGGTAATTTTACAGAGAGTGAGATCAGGCATATGATTAAAGGAAAATGTTTACAAAAGATTTTTTAATAATCCATGCCTTTATTATATTTATTTATAATGATGTTAATGAGAGATTAGCGATTTATTCTGGTCATGTGACCAACGCTTTGATCGATCGATAGTCGAATCGGCCGAGTGCCCTCCCTTGACTTCACTCGATCTGGTTCAGTATCGTTCAATAATTTCACAATGTTACACCTTTTTCTTTTCTGCCTTTGTGTAAACTTCCTGAATGGTACCATTGAAACAAATTTGCATGTTTATCAATCCTATTATTTTTAGGCCCAATATTATTATCACCTAGTTCAACAGCTTTAAAAGTTTATTATTATTATTAATATTGTTATCATATTTTTGTTATTGTTATTATTTTACTATCATTATTCATTATTATTTATCATTATTATTATCATTATTTCATTATTAGTTTACTATCATTCATTACTATTTATTATCATTACTATTATTGTCATCAAAAATAATATTTAAACAAAATAAAGTAGGCCTACCAGGTTAATGGGTTGGACACTATGAACCTTCCTAACTAGGCCTATAGTGTTTATGAGATAAATTTTGTTGTGCTGATTTGAGTAGGCCTAAATGTATGGGACATTTTACTTTGCCCACTGCTTTGTGAGTTAGGGTAAGGTATTATAATTTTATTTTCAAAGCTGACAATAATACTGGTAGGCTTCTTACAGGTCCATACCAATCTCTCTCTCTCTTGATCCTTTCTCTCTTTGACAGGCAGGGAAGTTAATTGAGCAGGGGTACAAAAGTCCTTGTGTTCCTGCATGTTTTATGTTCTTGTTTTTTGGATTTGTTTTTGTTTTGGTCAGTATTTGCCTCTTGCTCTGTATGTATAGGCCTGTTTGTCCCTACAAATGGGATTTTCACATTACGCTACAGGATAGAACAGATAGATGTACTAATACTTTCCCTCTACACTATTTTTCTCACAGATGATCTCTTCATGAGGATGAAGGAGCGATTTCTTAAGACTGGCAGAGGGCGGAGACCTAGTCTTTTGGACAACTTTGACAGCAATGATGATGAACTGCATCTTAACATGTTTTAATTTCCTGTCACTTGTGAAGGGGAATCACTGATCATAGACACTGACAATATTTTTTTTACATTTCATTACATGTTTTTTGTAAAAAGAGATGATTTCTATCTTTTGTGCTTCCAGTTTAAGTTGAAGGCCAGGACAGTTATCTACTGTGATTAAGCAACAGTGAAAGGTCAAGACAATGATTTGGAAGCTTTTGATAATGTTCTACACACAGTTAAGGAACAGTTAAAGGTCAAGACATGTTTTAATCGTTGTTTAATGATAAAAACCCAACAAATTGGCATGTAAAAACTATGAAGATGACTTCTTTGAATGAATGTTGTTGATGTACATGTCTTGTTTGATTCGATATGTAAACAAAACGCATTATTTGTTACTATTATCAGCTGACATTTGTTATAATTTTGTCATCTGATTTTTGTTTACAGAAAGATTGAAACCTAATGTCTTGTTTGTTATACTGACAGATCATAAAAAACTGATCATTTTGGTATATGGTACTTTGTAGTAGGATGAATGTGACAGAAGTTACGGAGTCTTGCAAAAAGCTAAAATACACATTTTTTTCAAAATAGGTATTTTATCCTTACCCAAATATGGTTTGATTAAACATACAGATGTCTGGGGTTGTTTTACATTGAAAGAGTTTGTCATGCTGAGCAATTTGATATCAAAACCATTTTTGTAACTTTAAAGTGAAAATAGTTATGGTGCACCAAATATGTGTAAAATTCGCCATTTTTTTCATTGTGACAAATCGGCATATTTCGCATTTTTGACATGATATCTTTTCAACCAGCTTTCAGATGAAGCTGGAAAAAATTAGGGTTAAATTCCTTAATATGTTTATCATATATGATTCATTTCAGTGTCACTGTATTGTATTTCTTAAAGATAATGGAGTTTGAAATTAATGAAAATGGGTCCCTTGCCCAGTTGTTTAGAATGGCGGCGTCCAATTTTGCTATTTTTTGTCATTTTCATAGGTCTGTATTTTTATTGATATGCATTTCTGTCATATGTTTTTTGCACATCACTTAACAAGTAAAAACCTCCTCAGAAATGATTTTCTGGGCTTGTGTGATTTTATATGTGTGTTCAAGGCATGTCTGAATGTGGCCTATAAAAACGTGCGAAATTTTTCCAAGTCCAAAAAGAAAGGAAAAAATCATAAAAAATTTATTTTTTATCCCACATTAAAAAATAAAGTATGTATGTGTTCAGAATGAAAATCTCTATTTTCCCAGCTGATTTTTATACAGATAAGTTCAAATTTGAAAATCACTTTGGAATACCTATTATCATGCATAAAATCAGTATTTTGAATTAAATTGTAAAATATAAACCAAAAAAATGCATTGTAATTTTTTTCTGGTTATTTGTACAATCCACTGAAGATTTTGTGTGTGTGTGTGTTAGGTGTGATATTAACTATTTATTGCATTAAAATTGTAGAGTTATGTCTACACATTGACAATTACTTTTTCAAAATAGCTTGGTAACTTTTAATGATTATCATAATTTATATGGCAGTATCCAACCCACGAAAAGCGCGCGAGATACTATTTTTGTGTTGTACATGTACATACAAAGTCGGTGTATACCATGACAATGTATAATAGTTAAGAAGAAAAAAAAAAGCAAGTCGGGCATAAGTCACTGAGTCAAACATTTTATTCATTGAAACGTAAGTAAACAATTATCATGAAAAGTTATACAGATATGTCCTTGCTTGCACCACCACCCCCTCCAGGCCCCTTCCCTACCCCTTACCCCCACCATTTTTCCAGGACAAGCAGAAAATTCAAAACACAGTCACTCATGGGACTTCAGCAGACAGTTCCTTTCAGACCTGAAACAACAGCGGTTTCCACAAGGGTCACATATGACATGTTTTTCTCTCTTTCTTTTGCTTCGCATTGCAAAGTTTACAATTGCGCTAGGCAGTATCAAAAGTTGGTTCTATAAGGGTGATGGTCAAATTTCTTCTTTGTTTGAGGGGTCCAGCCTTTGAAGAGGTTTCTCAGCACCATGAAGAGAAGCATAGTCATTTGTGTAATTGCAGATTGTTGCCATCATTTCTGCAGTAAAAACAGGGTGAAGAAGGGAACAGGGGTCAGGTACTGCCACACATCATCCCGTGTCCGTACTCCCTTCAGGTGGTCTCCAGACACACGTGTGGCTTGAAAGAGGGGGGCGTTGTTTGGGACCAGTGTCTTCATCATCAAAGCCTTTCAGCCTGAAAAAAGACAAACAAAACAGTTGCAAAGAGTTAATAACTGACCAAAAAGTACATGCGCTTCAATTATATGCACACACAAATTCTGTGATGGTAGCATATATAATACTTGTCAACGAGAAAATGTAAACAAACCATGATGTCGGCACTAGACCACGCCCACCTGCTGTCATGACATATTTGGCACATAATTCTACACAACAAGACTCTAAATCTTCAATACAAGGACGCTGACCAAGTTCTAAGAGCCAAAGGATTGCTAGATCCTCAGTAAATAAGTGAAAAAAGCATTAACTTCAGCCAAACAGTGATATTTTGACAAAAATATGTAAATCAGTGAACTCACCTTTCTGGGTCATGGTCAGGTTGTCTGCTATTTTGGTCGTCGTTTTTGTCACATGCAAATTCATAGTCAGATGAATCACTTCAGATTTCAGAATATTGGGTATCCAAACTGGAGGTGGTGTTTTCTTCATCAGGAGCGCTCATTTTGACGTAAATGAAAGCAAGAAACGGTGAAGCCACGATCGCTCAAAGTGAGAAAATCCAAGATGGTGGACATCGATCGCATGTCGTTAGTAACCGAGATTTAACGGGAATAACACACTATATTTGTATTATTTTTCATTAGACGCGACGTAATCACGCTCACTAATGATGGATAATATCAATTTTTGTCATAACTTTAAAAACTGATGTCATAATTAATTTCTGCATGGACGGAAAACTCACATCGTAAACTAGTAAGTAGCTTTTTTCACTGAGAGACAAGTTTAGCCAGGTAGCCATTAAAGAACTGGTAAGAGTTAGGGAGTTTTTATGTGAAGGCATCTTTTATGCAGAAAAGAACTGATTCATTTTTACCAGTGAAACTGCTACCACCTAAATCAATCATTATGCAGATATTTGATGCTTGTCACGGCAGTTTGTTCATTTTTTTCCCCCTTTTCTTATTTGGGACAGGGGTGTTTTGTTGGGTCAGCGTGTGTGGAGTTTTGCCAACTGGGACAAAACTCACCTGTCCAGTTATGGTTTACCTGGGCCTGTGTGTGTATTTTTGCCTGATTTTTGTACTGTGGTTGTGAACAGATGTTCTGTCAACTTGTAGTGTTGGCAGGCTAAAACATGGTTTACCTGGGCCTGTGTGTATTTTTGCCTGATTTTTGTACTGTGGTTGTGAACAGATGTTCTGTCAACTTGTAGTGTTGGCAGGCTAAAACATGGTTTACCTGGGCCTGTGTGTATTTTTGCCTGATTTTTGTACTGTGGTTGTGAACAGATGTTCTGTCAACTTGTAGTGTTGGCAGGCTAAAACATGGTTTACCTGGGCCTGTGTGTGTATTTTTGCCTGATTTTTGTACTGTGGTTGTGAACAGATGTTCTGTCAACTTGTAGTGTTGGCAGGCTAAAACATGGTTTACCTGGGCCTGTGTGTGTATTTTTGCCTGATTTTTGTACTGTGGTTGTGAACAGATGTTCTGTCAACTTGAAGTGTTGGCAGGCTAAAACATGGTTTACCTGGACCTGTGTGTATGATTTTTTGCATGTTTTTTTGTGCTGTGATTGTGAGCAGTAGTTCTGTCAACTTGTGTTGGCAGGCTGATAAAAGAAGGGTCAGTCGGTGTGTGTGGGCCTCTGCTACAGTCGGTATGCAGTTAGGGTGGTTATGGCCAGTTTCTGGTCAGTGGTTTCACTTGTAGTTGGACTTGGTGTCCTAGAAGTGGAAGAGTTTCTGTGTCTTGTGAAAAATGTGTAACCAGGAGTCAGTTGACGTCAGTCCCCTTCTACTACAGTCGGTGTGCAGTTAGGATGGTTAGGGCCAGTTTCTGGTCAGTGGTTTCACTTGTAGTTGGACTTGGTGTCCTAGAAGTGGAAGAGTTTCTGTGTCTTGTGAAAAATGTGTAACCAGGAGTCAGTTGACGTCAGTCCCCTTCTACTACAGTCGGTATGCAGTTAGGGTGGTTAGGGCCAGTCACTGGTCAGTGGTTTCACTTGTAGTTGGACTTGGTGTCCTAGAAGTGGAAGAGTTTCTGTGTCTTGTGAAAAATGTGTAACCAGGAGTCAGTTGACGTCAGTCCCCTTCTGCTACAGTCGGTATGCAGTTAGGGTGGTTAGGGCCAGTTTCTGGTCAGTGGTTTCACTTGTAGTTGGACTTGGTGTCCTAGAAGTGGAAGAGTTTCTGTGTCTTGTGAAAAATGTGTAACCAGGAGTCAGTTGACGTCAGTCCCCTTCTACTACAGTCGGTATGCAGTTAGGGTGGTTAGGGCCAGTCACTGGTCAGTGGTTTCACTTGTAGTTGGACTTGGTGTCCTAGAAGTGGAAGAGTTTCTGTGTCTTGTGAAAAATGTGTAACCAGGAGTCAGTTGACGTCAGTCCCCTTCTGCTACAGTCGGTATGCAGTTAGGATGGTTAGGGCCAGTCACTGGTCAATGGTCACTTGCAGTTGGACTTGGTGTCCTAGAAGTGGAAGAGTTTCTGTGTCTTGTGAAAAATGTGTAACCAGGAGTCAGTTGACGTCAGTCCCCTTCTACTACAGTCGGTTTGCAGTTAGGATGTTAGGGCCAGTCACTGGTCAATGGTCACTTGCAGTTCGACGTTGTGTCTTAGAAGTGAAAGAGTTTCTGGGTGCTTTTGTCTAATGTGTAGCCTTCTGTATACCTCCTGGTCGGTAGGGGTAGGTTGCTTCGCTGTTTTGTCGGTGCAGTGGGTAAAAATCAGTAGTGTCCTGCGCCACATTCACCGTTCATGTCCGTGTTTGGCCCAAGGCTCTACGAGAAAGGCAAACATGTCTGAGCTGCTGTAACGGTGACGAGCGTGCAGAGCAAGTATGGCTGGAGGGCTTTTCTGCAACGGCAACTTCCTGCAAGATTCGGCAGTTAAGTGCTGGCTTGTTGCCCCTGTGACGGCCGCCAAGGCATGAGGTGGCGAGCCAGTAATCACCATGCTACGAGCCTTCTGCCCAGTTGTTTCGTCTCGGCTCGTTTCCTCATCATCGTCCTGCTTTTGGATTCATCTTTCTACTGATTCGTGGGTCTTCAGTCTACTTTCATCGTTCATTCTGTCAGCACCTGTTCGCCATTCAAGCGTTTGTGAGATTCAAGAGAAATTTGGAAATCATAGTGTCAGAACGTCATGTGAGACGGTGAACATCACTCTTTGTGGGTCTATGTATTGAAGGTGTTTTCCTCCTCGTGAGGATTGATACACATGTGAGGCACGGGACGGGAGCAATTGGAACAAATGTACGTAGTTGAATGCATTTATTCATTGCTGACATTGTGCATTGATTCATTGCTGACATTGATTTGTGTGTGTGTGTGTTTGTTGTTGTTCCAAGTGATTTTTTTGGTATGTAATGTCGGTTTTCTTGGTGTCACCTTGAGTGGTGCTATATCTGTTTATGATATGTATGAATGATGCGTCATGTCGTATTGTTTGTGAATAAATATAATTTGTGTAAATTTAATTGTTCAAAGTTTTCATTATTTTAGTTACTGGAAGGGGGTGTTTGAGCTGTGATAGGTCTGTTTCTGTCTTTCTACTCAGTGCAAGCCTTAGCAGGCTTGACAATGTTTCAGGAGCATACTTCCTTCAAATCTGCAAAGATTAGTTGCAATAAGAAGGAAAAACAAAACAAAACTATGTTCTGTATTCTCACACTGATTTTTGGTGCCATGGCTGTTGGAAAAGGAACATCCAGTAGAAAAGTGGGCTTTTTGTTTGTATGTTTTCTTTGTTTGTTTTTAATTTTAGGATGGTTTGTGGTAACTAGTCACAAAATTCCCTCTCTTCCAAAACAAAGAGCAAGAACGTATTTCATTGGTTGTATCTTTTAGTTTTGGTTTCAGTGACCAGTGACCAAACAATATGTGGTTACATTTGAAGGTTGTCATTATTGTTACCGTAATGTCAGTACGAGTCACCCAGATCACAGTATTGTGAAATGGTGTTGTGATCAAATTGCCTACAGGGAATTATACAACTGGCCTTTGGTGGTTGAATTTTTTGAAAAGAGAAAGGTATGTTTGACTGCAGGAGAACCTCCAGCTGTGTGCACAATGTCTGAAGAAAGCTAACTGATGACCATAACCAGTGCAGCACATCTCCACCAGGATCGTCATCTCAAATGCAGCTTATTGCGTATGAAAAGTGAATGTGGGGTTCAGTTAACTCTTTCCAGCCGCAGAGTTTGGGAGGCGGCTGAACCCCTGTGATGCACATTTTTGGGCATTTTTAAAAAAAGTATAGAAAAATTCAGAGGCGTATCAGGAAAACAAACTTTATATCAAACAAAAATTTAAATCTTATGTTTTGGAAAACATGCACAATCATGCACACAGATCATGCATATTATCTCAGCAGACGAGGAAAAAATGTATCTGTGCAGCTCAAAACAAAAAGTCCCGGCAGCACGGCGGTCAGGTATCCAACACAATACACAGACAATCCAGCTGGAATACACATCAGTCCAGAGTCAGATCCTCCATGGAATGTCCAGCAGAAAAGTGAGAATGGTATGAAGCATAGAAAAGTCTCAACACACGGTCGCTTTGTGGAAGTCGCCGTTTTGACAACAGTTCATCACCACAGGTGTCGTAAAAAAAAAATGTAAACAAAGCCATCAAAGTGTAAAACTATGAAAAGGGAAGTAACAGAACATTGCTACAGTGCCCAAAGATATGTTGGAATACTGAGTTACTTCCCATTGACCATTGGCTAAGTATGGCGATTTTTAAAAACATCAGCGGACATTCCGCTGACATGTCAATATGGCAAAACTACGTGTCGGCAGGACATTCCGTTGACAAGTGTGGAAAGTGTTAAGCTTATTATCTGACAAGTTATTTCACTTTTTGATCAGTAGTTTATGATGTTTCTTCCCCAGAACCATGTAACAGCTGGCAGATATCTGTCAAACTGTTTGTCTCGTCTGTCTCTACATTGTCCTAAAATTCTGCCCTCTGTCTTGACTTTTGTGGACAATTTCTTGAATATTTAGGCCACTGATGTTGGTTGTTCTCGATGTATGAGATTGGAGGTCTGTCTTTCTTCTTTTTGCCACTGTTTTTCCTTGAAAGATGGTTACCATGAGGCCAGTCTTCTTGCTGCGTGACACATGGCCACTGTATTTTAGTCGTCTTTGTTGATGTCTGCTAGTAGTTTTCTGATGGTATCAAGTTCTTCCAGGACACTTTCATTAGTTATTCTGTCTGTCCATTTAACACGTAGTAGTCTCTGATAAAACACATCTCTGCCGCCTCAGTTCTTCTGTAATCAGTTTTTCTCAGAGTCCAGGCTTCGCAGACATAAATCATGACTGGCCAGATCAAACATTTTAGAAGTCTAATTTTCAGGCCATTTGATATGCCTCTGTCTTTCCAGATGTTGAGTTGGACCATTTTTTGCTTTGCCATTCCAATTCTTATTTTGATGTCTTTAGAGCCGGTTTTATCATCAGTTTTTATAGAGCAGAGATACTTGAAATCATTAACATTTTCTGAAGGAACTTTGTTGATTGTGATGTCATGATAGTTTTCAGTGTCTTTTGCCTTTGACATGTAGCACTTTTATTTTATTGGCGTTCAAATTTAGACCAGCCTTTTTGCCTGCTGCATCTACCTTGTATAGAATTCTTTTTATGCTGGCAATGTAGTCCGCTAACACTGCAGTATCATTGGCATAGCACAGATTTGGAAGATTTTTTCCTCCCATCTTTATGCCCATGCCTTGTATGTCAGCATCTCTCATGACTTTCTGTGTAGATGTTAAAGAGATATCGTGAGAGGATACAACCTTGTCTGACCCCTGTGGATGTTGAATTCACATTTCTGATTGTTCCATCTAACTGTAGCCTTTTGATCTTTATATAATGAGGTAGTTAATGCAATGATGTGTTTAGGAAAGCCCATTTTGACCATTGTGTTGAACAGATGGAGATGAATGACACTGTCAAATACTGTGCTATAGTCTCTGAAGGTGACAGAAGGTTCTTTTTCAGTACTTTTTATTTTCTCTTTAAGTGTTTGTAGCACAAAGAGCATGTCAGTTGTGCCTCTGTTGGATCGGTAGTCTGCCTGGCAGTCAGGTGGTATGATGACTGACATTTTGTTTGCGAAGGTATGATTTAGGTGTACGATGTAGGTATGACTTACGTATGATTTAGCTGTAACTTAGGTAAGACTGCAGCAGTGTTGTAAGCTGTATTCTTAGCATTTATTTCAATGAAAAAAATGTCAGCTTCAGGAGGCTGTGCCCCCCCATTCCTTCCTGCTACCAGATCATTGCCCTGTGGCAGCCCGCAGACTTACCACTCATTTTTTTTCTTTTTCTTTTTAATTTATTCACCTTCATGACTGTGGATGTTTCACACCTGTTATGTACTTTTCTGTATATGGACTTACTGATTGATTGATTACCTAACAGAAACAGATGGCTTACAGTTGAGATGATGTGTGCAGGTCTGGAGTTGTTGCAGGAAGCCATTACAAAAGCTACTGATTGATTGATTACCTAACAGAAACAGATGGCTTACAGTTGAGATGATGTGTGCAGGTCTGGAGTTGTTGCAGGAAGCCATTACAATAGCTACTGATTGATTGATTACCTAACAGAAACAGATGGCTTACAGTTGAGATGATGTGTGCAGGTCTGGAGTTGTTGCAGGAAGCCATTACAAAAGCTACTGATTGATTGATTACCTAACAGAAACAGATGGCTTACAGTTGAGATGATGTGTGCAGGTCTGGAGTTGTTGCAGGAAGCCATTACAATAGCTACTGATTGATTGATTACCTAACAGAAACAGATGGCTTACAGTTGAGATGATGTGTGCAGGTCTGGAGTTGTTGCAGGAAGCCATTACAAAAGCTACTGATTGATTGATTACCTAACAGAAACAGATGGCTTACAGTTGAGATGATGTGTGCAGGTCTGGAGTTGTTGCAGGAAGCCATTACAATAGCTACTGATTGATTGATTACCTAACAGAAACAGATGGCTTACAGTTGAGATGATGTGTGCAGGTCTGGAGTTGTTGCAGGAAGCCATTACAATAGCTACTGATTGATTGATTACCTAACAGAAACAGATGGCTTACAGTTGAGATGATGTGTGCAGGTCTGGAGTTGTTGCAGGAAGCCATTACAAAAGCTACTGATTGATTGATTACCTAACAGAAACAGATGGCTTACAGTTGAGATGATGTGTGCAGGTCTGGAGTTGTTGCAGGAAGCCATTACAATAGCTACTGATTGATTGATTACCTAACAGAAACAGATGGCTTACAGTTGAGATGATGTGTGCAGGTCTGGAGTTGTTGCAGGAAGCCATTACAAAAGCTGGCTATACAGGCAAAATCAAGATTGGCATGGATGTAGCTGCCTCTGAATTTTGCAAAGATAAAAAATACGACTTGGACTTCAAGAACCCAAACAGTGATCCCAGTAAATGGGTGAGTGGTTGTTTTGCTGGAAAGGACTTGTGCGCATGGCACAAAGTTGATGTCTTCAAATTCACACTAAATGCTGTATTAGGGTGACAGTAGGGGTTTTAAAATCCATTTAGTGTCAGCAGCGTGCATTTGCTAATGATACATCTTCCCTGCCCTCACCCCTATATTTTCACAATAAAACATGTACTCCGTCAAACATGCATATATGCGCGCGCGCCACACAACCGTGTGTGCACACATGCAGAGAAAAAGTTTTACGGGCCTTATCTGAAAGTTTGTTTCATTTTATTATTTACTGATCTGTATATTTCATTTTTATGTTTCATAGACAATTCAAGTTAGCCTGATAACTTCAGCTTTGAGGATGTGACACAGAAATTTGAAGGTGCTTGTCATGTTTGACTTTCTTAAAAATAGTTTGTTGTCTCTTTCCTTGCTAGCTGAGTTCCCCAATCACCCACCCACCCCCGGGGATTCCAGGGGCTCTTTCAGTGTAAACAGTATCCTCACCTTCTGGAAATTCTGTGCTAGAAATTTCCTCTTTTCTGTCACTTTCTTTGTTTCTGCTTTGTTCCTTTGCTTTCTGTCATGTCATGCTGTACGCCTTGTACTCAAAAAGAAAAAAGCTGACCACATATCTCCTCTCCTGGCACAACTTCACTGGCTCCCTGTATCAAAGCGCATACAGTACAAACTAGACACCATGTGCTACAAAAGCCTCAATAACGCAGCCCCCGATTACCTGTCAAGCCTACTTGAGATCTATGTTCCCTCACGTACCCTCCGCTCTGCCTCCGATCCTCTGACTTTTCGCTTTCCACGCACTAAGCTCAATACCTATGGTCCACGAGCCTTCTCTGTTTCTGGTCCACTCTCCTGGAACAAACTTCCTCTCTCAGTCCGTCAGCAACCTACTTTTGTCTCCTTCAAGTCCGCTCTCAAAACTCACCTTTTCTCCTCCACATAAAATCCTAACCTCACTCAACCCCCCCCCCCCCTCCCCTCTGCAGGGGAATCACATATAATTGTATATGCTATGCTCTCTATAATTTTCCATTGCTTTTATTCTTGCTTTTATTGCTTTTATTCTTTCTCCCCATTTATAGCCATGCGTGTATGTGTGTGTGTGCGCGTGCGTGTGTGCGCATGCGTGTGTGTGCGTGTGTCTGCTTCAGCGCTTAGATTTGATTTTATCAAGATTTTGCGCTATATAAATATTGTAATTATTATTATTATTATAATTAATTAAATATTATTATTATCTTCCTATCATTTTCTGCCTTCTGGTCCATTCACCTGTATGTGTTCAATAAAGTCTTACGTGCTTTTTCTTGGGATTGATAATTAGGTACATGTATTAAATGCATTTTTGGCTGGAGGGAGGTGAGATATGCGGAAGCAATTTTAGGTAATTTAGGCCCATTTCTGTATATGTTTTGGTGCCCTTAGGTGTGCTTAGATTTGTATTCAGGTGTGTTTTTTTAAATCCCTTGAACGATAAATTGGACGGAGTGGTCAGCGCCAGCAGCATGTCCTTAGATTATGTGCGTGAATGCATTGATATATATACTGAATTTTCTTTTCATTTTTTTTTTTTTCCTGCTGAAGTTGTGTATGTTTTGAAACGGTTATAGCCCTGATAAGGTTCTACACAGTCGGCTGTGCTTTAAACAACAATAACAATAAACAACAACAACAAACTGATTTCTGTCTTGGCCACAATTTTGTTGAGTGACATCCCTGGGCCTTGTTCCGGTACAGCCAGTCAGTGCCCATCCAACTTGACATGCCTGTGTTCAGTTTGTTTTGTTTCATTCCTTGGCCATGTTCCTCTCTTGTGCAGATGTGTCAGGTTTTCACTGTCTCTGCTATCTGCTTTGTTCACACTTTTGTGGCTTTTGTAAGCTTTTGCATTCCATTCATAGCTTTCATCCTGCTTCGACCATGATTAATACAAATGGTGATAAGATAACTTATTGATGAAGATCATTGATATTCTGAAGGCAATCCCCCCGTCTTTCTTTCAACCCCATTCAGACATGCTTCATGTTACCACTGAAGACTCATTTGACTCCCCTGTGAGTGAATGATCCAACTTCTCGTTTTCTTTAATTTGCAGAAGAACCATTTGGCAAAGTCTCAGACTTCAACTTCTCAGATGTTTGAAACTTAAAAATTCTGGATAATTCAGACAGGAGCAATTCAGCCATTAAATATGTCCTCTGGGCATGAGGGCATATAATCAGAGTCCAGCTCTTCCTCACTGAATTCTTCATTATCTGATCCAGCCGTACACACCTTTTCCAGCACCTGTTCAACAGTATACTTACAGTGAGATCGTCTTGAAGAGTGCTGAGATGTTGAGTGTTGTTGTTCAGCCATTTTCTTTTCCGTTGTCTGCTTCACTGCAGAGCAAGTGGGTCATGAACTTTGCTGTGTCAAGACACCAGTTACTTTATTCAGTGACTTAACGACTTGAAACGAGGCTAGGAATGACCGAAGAATTTATTTCATGGCCATCAGTTTAGGATAATGGAAATATTGAAAGCCCCGCAAATTTTCAAAGCCCCAAGTCAGATTTCTGCGACGCTCGTACACGAGCGTTATTGAGTCATGGTCAGGAAATCCTGACGATCATCATGAGAGAGTTAAAACAGTAGGCACTCTTTGCTAAACAGGGATTTTGAGGGGGAAAAGTCCCCATTTTAGACCGAACATTAATCCTCAAACAGTGGTATATTGTGTATCTAGTTAATTTTATAACTGAATTGCACCGAGTTTATTTGTGCAATATGTTCTTCCCTTTGTATTTCACTTTGTATTTTTAGATGGAGATGTCGGTAAAATGTTATTTCTTTTTTAGATGGAGATGTCGGTAAAATGTTATTTCTTTTTTAGATGGAGATGTGGGTAAAATGTTATTTCTTCATTTTTTGACTAGGTCTGTTTTGCTTTGTAAATAAAATGATGTCATGTTTCAGATGAAACCTGACCAACTGGCTAGTCTTTACAAGGAATTCACAAGAGACTATCCTATTGTGTCCATTGAGGACCCCTTCGACCAGGATGACTGGGATGCATACACTAAACTCACCCGTGAAACTGAGTGCCAGATTGTGGGGTTAGTTGTTGTATCAAAATAATGTGAACATGTCGGTTTCGTTCAAGCTTTTTGGAAAATTGATTTTTAACGTGGAACAAAAACAAAAACAAAAGAATAACAAAAAATCATAAGCGGAGAGAAAAACAACAGTAAATCACAATTGAACTTACGGTGTAATTTTTCCATGTGTGCAAAATTGTTAAATACTTCTTGTTTACTATCCATTATGCCAATGAAGGTCCTCCATTTGTGTTGCACCAGCCTGTGTATAGTGTGGTTGTGGTTGTGATCCAACAGCAACGTGTGGCATTCTTTCTGCTCTACAGAGTTCCTCCCAACAAGAAAAACAAACTTTCAACATCTCAATTCTTTGATGAATTACCTGATTTTCTTGATTTTTGTGTTGATTGTCAAGGCAGTATTGTTCTAGCTGGTGATTTTAATATCCATGTAAATGATACTTCTGATTTTAATGCCAGAAAATTTCTTGATCAGCTTGACATATACGGTCTTAAACAGACTGTTAGTGGACCCACGCAGAGCTGTGGAAATACTCTCGACCTTGTCATATGTAGAGATGACGATAACCTTGTTTTGTCAACTCGTGTCCATCATGATCTTTCTTCTGACCATTTTTCAATTTTGTCTTATCTAGCAGCTGAAAAGCCTAAACGTAAAGCAAAGCTTGTGTCCACTCGCTCTATTAGTAAAATTGACCAAGACAAGTTCGCTGATGATCTTTCTCAGTCAGTGACCACCGTTATGTCAGTGTCCGATTTGAACAGTTCCCTTGCCGCTGTTTTTGACAAGCATGCGCCTGTACGTCAACGAAACGTCCGGGACGGAAAGCCTACCCCGTGGTACGGCGCTGTCGCTGATCAGCTTCGTCAGCTGAAGAGAGAGCGTAGGCGTGCCGAGCGCTGTTGGCAGTCATCACGGTTAACAGTACACAAACAAATCTATGACGCAGCAAAGCAAACGGTTGCAGATTGCGTACACGACGCGAAAACAGCTTTTTATTCTTCGCTAGTGTCCAGTTCTACCACTTGTAAACAACTCTTTCACAATATGTCCTCGCTTCTTGGAAAAATCAAACCTGTGTCTCTTCCCACTGTGTCCGATGTCAAACTGCTCCCACACATTTTTGCCGATTTTTTCCATAAGAAAATTCTCAAGATCCGTGACAGTTTTCCACCATTTCAAAGTACTGGTTCAAACACTGTGTCGTTTTCTGGCTCACCACTTGTAAATTTCATTCCAGTTTCTGAAGACCTTGTCCGGAAGACCATTCTTAAGACTCCCCCTAAATCATGTGAACTTGATCCCATTCCAACCAAACTTCTCTTTCAACATGTGGATCTTCTCTTGCCGACCATTACAAACATCATGAATCAGTCTATTACCACTGGAATTGTTCCCCGTGAATTTAAGACTGCCATTGTTAAGCCCTTGCTGAAAAAATCTAACCTCAACAAAAATGACCTGAAAAATTACAGACCGATTTCCAATCTTCCATTTCTTTCTAAACTGCTTGAACGTCTGATTCTAGACCAGCTTTTCTCCCATCTCTCATCCCATAACCTCCTTAGTCCTCACCAATCCGCTTACAGGCCAGGGCACAGCACAGAAACTGTTCTGCTTCGTATTCTCAATGATCTTTTGACCTCTCTGGATCAAAACAAAATTTCTATTCTTCTCCTTTTGGATCTTTCAGCTGCTTTCGATACTATTGACCATGAAATTTTGCTTTCCCGTTTGGAAAACAACTTTGGAATTCAAAAATCTGCTTTACACTGGTTTCGATCTTATCTTTCAGAAAGAAAGCAAACCGTACTTGTCGACGGAAACAAATCTTCTGAGCTGCCTTTGGATTTTGGCGTGCCTCAAGGCTCTGTTCTGGGTCCTGTGCTTTTCATATTGTATACTTCTCCTCTGACCCACCTTATTGACTCACATTCCATCCGTCATGAAATGTATGCGGACGATACCCAGCTCAATCATACTGATTCTCCTTCTAACTACGATCATCTAGTTCAGTCTCTTCAGAACTGCGTTTCTGAAGTAAAATCCTGGATGTATGAAAATCGACTTAAGTTGAATGATGACAAGACTGAAGCCCTTCGTGTTTCTCCATTGCCTGCAGATCTTTCTTCTCTGCCTTCCACTATTACTGTCGGTAATACCGCTATTGCTTTTTCTGATTGCGTTCGTGACCTCGGTTTTGTCTTTGACCATAATCTCTCCATGCACCAGCACATCATCAAAACATGTCAGGCTGCATACATCGAACTTAGACGCATTAATTCTATTAGACACTACCTTACATTAGACGCAACCAAGACGTTAGTTACTGCATGCATTCTGTCTAGGTTAGATTATTGCAATTCACTCCTTGCGGGTTGCCCTCAGAAACATCTCAAACATTTGCAACAAGTTCAGAACTCTGCAGCTAAACTCATCTTCAAGGCACGTAGGTCACAGCACTGCACACCCCTGTTTCAGACACTGCACTGGCTCCCGGTTGAACAAAGAATAAAATACAAGATTTGCTGCCTTTGTTATCACATCATTTCTGGAACTGCTCCTGACTATCTCTCTGAACTCTTGACTGTCTACGTACCTTCTCGATCACTCCGCTCTTCTGTGGATGACAAGAAGTTTCGTGTGCCAAAATATAACAGAGAAACTCACGGTGGTAGAGCCTTTGCAGTTTTTGCTGTTCAGACATGGAACTTGTTGCCTCAGTCCGTCCGCCACTCTAAAACTCTACCATCTTTCAAAACAAGTTTAAAAACTTACTTCTTTAAACAGTGTTTTTCCTGATTTTGGCTAGTGGGTTGATCCTGCTTGACATTCTGGATGAAATTGTGCACAATGGGGTGTATGCCAGTGTGTGTGTGTGTGTGTGTGTGTGTGTGTGTGTGTGTGTGTGTGTGTGTGTGTGTGTGTGTGTGATGTGTGGCTGTGTGTGTGTGGGTGTTGTGTGTGTGTGTTTGAAAATGGGGGGAGAGGGGTGGGCGGGGGGGGGGGGGGTGAGAGGGAGAGAGATTATTTGGTGTGTCTGTGTGGTTGTTGATTTCCTGTGGATAGTTTTTGATGAGTTTGTTTGTATTGTAGCCTGTTATTTGGTTTATATATGTATGGTTTACTGATGTAAAGCGCTTTGAGGTTTCGGAAAGCGCTCTATAAATGCACTATTATTATTATTATTATTATTATTTAAGATCTCGTTCAATCATTTGTCAGCAGGTGTTCTTTGGTCTTCCTTTCTCACATCTTCCTTCTGGTGTCCATTGAAGGGCAATCCAGGTGATGTTCTGCTCTGTTTGGATTTTGTGCCCAATCCATCTTGATGCAAAACAAGGTTTAATAGAAAAATAAAAGCTGTTCCCATGTCCTGAGTCAGGTTGAGGTTGTAGAAATCTCATCTTTACTGGTAACCAGCAATATGAGGTTGATGCCCATCTCCTCTTGCTGACTGCTTCAGACACCCATTCACCGCTGCCTGGACTGCCAGCCCTTTACACAGGCTTTTCTGGATGAGACTTACAGCTGGTCAAACTCAGCCAGTCAGGAAGGCAGAAATTGTGCCTTGGTGTCAAACAGGATCAAATATTGGCCACAGATTTTATGGTGTCAAGCAGGCCCACAGATTGTTTACATATTTTATGGTGTCAAACATGCCCACAGATTGTTTACATATTTTATGATGTCAAACAGGCCCACATATTGTCCATATTTTATGGTGTCAAACAGACCCACATATTGTTTACATATTTTATGGTGTCAAACAGGCCCACAGATTGGCCACATATTTTATGGTGTCAAACAGGCCCACATATTGTCCATATTTTATGGTGTCAAACAGGCCCACAGATTGGCCACATATTTTATGGTGTCAAACAGGCCCACATATTGTCCATATTTTATGGTGTCAAACAGGCCCACAGATTGTCTACATATTTTATGGTGTCAAACAGATTGGCCACATATTTTATGGTGTCAAACAGGCCCACAGATTGGCCACATATTTTATGGTGTCAAACTGGCCCACATATTGTCCATATTTTATGGTGTCAAACAGGCCCACAGATTGGCCACATATTTTATGGTGTCAAACAGGCCCACATATTGTCTACATATTTTATGGTGTCAAACAGGCCCACAGATTGGCCACATATTTTATGGTGTCAAACAGGCCCACATATTGTCTACATATTTTATGGTGTCAAACAGGCCCACATATTGTCCATATTTTATGGTGTCAAACAGGCCCACAGATTGTCCATATTTTATGGTGTCAAACAGGTCCACAGATTGTCACATATTTTATGGTGTCAAACAGGCACAATTGTGTCTACATATTTTATGTTGTCAAACAGGATCACAGATTGGCCATATTTTATGGTGTCAAACAGGCCACAGATTGTCTACATATTTTATGGTGTCAAACAGGCCCACAGATTGTCTACATATTTTATGTGTCAAACAGGCCCACATATTGTCTACATATTTTATGGTGTCAAACAGGCCACATATTGTCTACATATTTTATGGTGTCAAACAGGCCCACATATTGTCTACATATTTTATGGTGTCAAACAGGACCACATATTGTCTACATATTTTATGGTGTCAAAAGGCCCACAGATTGTTTACATATTTTATGGTGTCAAACAGGCCCACATATTGTCTACATATTTTATGGTGTCAAACAGGCCCACATATTGTCTACATATTTTATGGTGTCAAACAGCCACAATTGGCCACATATTTTATGGTGTCAAACAGGCCCACAGATTGTTTACATATTTTATGGTGTCAAACAGGCACAATTGTCTACATATTTTATGGTGTCAAACAGGCCCACACATATTGTCTACATTAATTTTTGGTGTCAAACAGGCCCACAGATTGTCTACATATTTTATGGTGTCAAACAGGCCCACAGATTGTCTACATATTTTATGGTGTCAAACAGATTGGCCACATATTTTATGGTGTCAAACAGGCCCACAGATTGTCTACATATTTTATGGTGTACACAGATTGGCCACATATTTTATGGTGTAAACGGCCACAGATTGTCACATATTTTATGGTTGTCAACAGATTGGCCACATATTTTATGGTGTCAAACAGGCCACAGATTGGCCACATATTTTATGGTGTCAAACAGCATTGTTACATATTTTATGGTGTCAAACAGGACACAATTGTCTACATATTATATGGTGTCAACAGGCCCACATTTGTCTACATTTTTATGGTTGTCAAACAGGCCCACTAATTGTCTACATATTTTATGGTGTCAAACAGACCACATATGTACATATTTTATGGTGTCAAACAGGCCCAGATTGTCTACATATTTTGTGTCAAACAGTGACATATTTAGGTGTCAACAGGCCACAGATCACATATTGTTATGGGTGTCAACATATTGTCTACTATTATGGTGTCAAACAGCCCACTATTGTTACATATTTTATGGTGTCAACAGACCACATATTGTCTACATATTTTATGGTGTCAAAAACCACAGATGTCTACATATTGTGTCATACATATTTTATGGTGTCAAACAGGCCACAGATTGGCTACATATTTTATGGTGTAAACAGATTTGGTTTCCACATATTTATGGTGTCAAACAGGCCACAGATTGTCTCTATATTTATGGTGTCAAAACAAAATTGGCCACTATTTATGTGTCAAACAGCCACAAAATGTCCAATTTATATGGTGTCAACAGGCCCACAGATTGTCTACATATTTTATGGTGTCAAACAGGCCCACAGATTGGCCACATATTTTATGGTGTCAAACAGGCCCACAGATTGTCTACATATTTTATGGTGTCAAACAGGCCCACAGATTGTCTACATATTTTATGGTGTCAAACAGGCCCACAGATTGTCTACATATTTTATGGTGTCAAACAGGCCCACAGATTGTCTACATATTTTATGGTGTCAAGCAGGCCCACAGATTGTCTACATATTTTATGGTGTCAAACAGGCCCACAGATTGTCTACATATTTTATGGTGTCAAACAGGCCCACAGATTGTCTACATATTTTATGGTGTCAAACAGACCCACAGATTGTCTACATATTTTATGGTGTCAAACAGGCCCACAGATTGTCTACATATTTTATGGTGTCAAACAGGCCCACAGATTGTCTACATATTTTATGGTGTCAACAGGCCCACAGATTGTCTACATATTTTATGGTGTCAAACAGGCCCACAGATTGTCTACATATTTTATGGTGTCAAGCAGGCCCACGATTGTCTACATATTTTATGGTGTCAAACAGGCCCACAGATTGTCTACATATTTTATGGTGTCAAACAGGCCCACATATTGTCTACAGATTTTATGGTGTCAAGCAGGCCCACAGATTGTCTACATATTTTATGATAACAACATGAAGTGTGGTTGATTAACATTCAAAGCAACATGGAAATGTACATAGACATATAGCCTATAAGTCGGTCATTAAGTAATTGAACATACATTCTTGAATTTTTCACTCATATCTCTTACATCACTGAAACAGCTTGGGATTTTCTGTTAAATATAGAGAAGGTCTCTGGCCAATTATTCAGTCAAAGCACTGTAAAAGTTAATCATGTCCTGTGAGTATGTGCGTTACAAAAAAAGATTTGTGAACACAGACTGATACTGAACTCTACCTGAGGGCTTCATTTTAGACATAACCCAGTCAGTATGGCCGGGATTCATGGACAGTTAATTTGTGAGGATGGCAGAGTGTGTGCAGACTAAAGGAGAGTAAATGAAAAACAAATCATAAGTAGTCACAGTAGCTGTAAGTGTTCCTGGAAAGCCAGGTTGCAAAACATAATGATTGCCCAGGTGACATTCTAGATGAAGGGGATCCTGAGCATTCATTCTGTTACTGCGAATGGTTTGTGACGTTCTGAGTGGAAGGAGACGCAGTATTGCAAGCTTATCTGACAGAGTAGTGTATCGCAGGCAGATAAACCATCCTGGCAGATAACCCTCAGATGTTATCATTCTTTTTGTCACTGTGAATGATTAGTAGCAATGTAGATGAAAGGACCTGCGATCATTTTGTCTGTGTTGTAGGGATGACTTGCTGGTCACCAACCCAAAACGAGTACAGACTGGCATCGATAAAAAAGCCTGCAATGCTCTGCTGCTGAAAGTGAACCAGATTGGCACTGTGATAGAATCCATCAAAGCCTGCAAGATGTCACGGGAGGCTGGTTGGGGAGTGATGGTGTCCCATCGCAGTGGGGAGACAGAGGACACATTCATTGGTGACCTTGTTGTGGGCCTGGCTACAGGACAGGTGGGTGATCTCTACACATAATGTGTATGGTGGCTTACTGCACAACTGTGTGATTCCAGAGTGTATGAGGAATGTGTATGAAACAGGTGTGTGGTGGTTTACTGCACAACTGTGTGATTCCAGAGTGTATGAGGAATGTGTATGAAAGAGGTGTGTGGTGGTTTACTGCACAACTGTGTGATTCCAGAGTGTATGAGGAATGTGTATGAAACAGGTGTGTGGTGGTTTATTGCACAACTGTGTGATTCCAGAGTGTATGAGGAATGTGTATAAAACAGGTGTGTGGTGGTTTACTGCACAACTGGGGGTTTCCAGAGTGTATGAGGAATGTGTATGAAACAGGTGTGTGGTGGTTTATTGCACAACTGGGGGTTTCCAGAGTGTATGAGGAATGTGTATAAAACAGGTGTGTGGTGGTTTACTGCACAACTGGGGGTTTCCAGAGTGTATGAGGAATGTGTATGAAACAGGTGTGTGGTGGTTTACTGCACAATGGGGGTTTCCAGAGTGTATGAGGAATGTGTATGAAACAGGTGTGTGGTGGTTTACTGCACAACTGGGGTTTCCAGAGTGTATGAGGAATGTGTATGAAACAGGTGTGTGGTGGTTTACTGCACAACTGGGGGTTTCCAGAGTGTATGAGGAATGTGTATGAAACAGGTGTGTGGTGGTTTACTGCACAATGGGGGTTTCCAGAGTGTATGAGGAATGTGTATGAAACAGGTGTGTGGTGGTTTACTGCACAATGGGGGTTTCCAGAGTGTATGAGGAATGTGTATGAAACAGGTGTGTGGTGGTTTACTGCACAATGGGGGTTTCCAGAGTGTATGAGGAATGTGTATGAAACAGGTGTGTGGTGGTTTACTGCACAATGGGGGTTTCCAGAGTGTATGAGGAATGTGTATGAAACAGGTGTGTGGTGGTTTACTGCACAATGGGGGTTTCCAGAGTGTATGAGGAATGTGTATGAAACAGGTGTGTGGTGGTTTACTGCACAATGGGGGTTTCCAGAGTGTATGAGGAATGTGTATGAAACAGGTGTGTGGTGGTTTACTGCACAATGGGGTTTCCAGAGTGTATGAGGAATGTGTATGAAACAGGTGTGTGGTGGTTTACTGCACAATGGGGGTTTCCAGAGTGTATGAGGAATGTGTATGAAACAGGTGTGTGGTGGTTTACTGCACAATGGGGGTTTCCAGAGTGTATGAGGAATGTGTATGAAACAGGTGTGTGGTGGTTTACTGCACAACTGGGGGTTTCCAGAGTGTATGAGGAATGTGTATGAAACAGGTGTGTGGTGGTTTACTGCACAACTGGGGGTTTCCAGAGTGTATGAGGAATGTGTATGAAACAGGTGTGTGGTGGTTTACTGCACAACTGGGGGTTTCCAGAGTGTATGAGGAATGTGTATGAAACAGGTGTGTGGTGGTTTACTGCACAATGGGGGTTTCCAGAGTGTATGAGGAATGTGTATGAAACAGGTGTGTGGTGGTTTACTGCACAATGGGGGTTTCCAGAGTGTATGAGGAATGTGTATGAAACAGGTGTGTGGTGGTTTACTGCACAATGGGGGTTTCCAGAGTGTATGAGGACAGCGGTGTGTTTTGTTTCCAGATCTGTTTTCACTTTACAACAAAAACATCATGAGAAACCTAGAGGAAGACCCTGGATTAAAGGTTGGAGGAAAAATGATAAACAGCATTTGATACGCAGATGACACCATGCTAAAAAAAACCTTGTGAATATACTAGAAATAGAAAGCAAAGGTAAGGGGTTGGAACTAAACAACAGGAAGACTGAAGTCATGGTGATCAGTAAAAAACATGAAATCCCCTCATGCAAAATAATAGCAAACGGCACAACCTTGAGACAGGTGGATAAGTTTAAATACCTGGGAACGATCATTTCACCAGACGGCAGATGCATATCAGAAATAGGCAGCAGAATCAGCCAAGCCAAAACAGCATTCAAGAAGATGAAAAGCATTCTTACCAACAAATGTCTATCGGTTTCCCCTCTGCCTACCACGCAACTGTGTATGGCAAGACTATGAAAATACCATGGCAAGGGAAGCAACTCCGCAACATGCACACACTCACCTCAAAGAAACGTCCATTAAAAAACAACAACTATTGCACTCACCATGTGTAGAAAAAGGATGAAAAAATTCCAAAGACATCACTCCACCCATGTCAGTCCAGTGAACAGTCACTGCATCTCTAGCAGCCTTTGGTTTTGTCATTTGTCTTTTTTTGGCACTGGGCCCAACAGCAAGTGGCAACTCTACATCACTGTCACCATCACCCAAATCACTTTCATTTTCGGTTTCAAAATTGGCAAGGTCGACATCTGACTCATCTCTCTTATGGATTTCTTCCAAAGAAAACCCCTCAAATTCACTTTCTTCTTCACTGTTGTATCCGAAAATGGATTCCAAAAACTGCAAAGTTTCATCGTCCGCCATTTTGAACAAGATTTTTGTCAAAAAAATCCCCAAACTTTGAAAATTCACAGCAGCAAAACAATTCCATCACTTGCCTTGCAACAAACCGAGAAATAACAAGCGGAAACAGAAGTACCAGAAAGCGGTACTGTCGCAAGTGCATTCTGGGATATGCGAAAGTGAAAGGAGAACATGTTGACATGGTATTCAGTGGTTGATGTAGGTCAATCCGGTATTCAGACAACGCTAATTTCGCTGTCGATCTCAGTCAATGTGGTAGGCAATGGGTTGACATCAGGAAGAGAGTTCTTGAATGTTAAAAAGAACCCATACTGTTATAAGGTTGTGAGGTGTGGACAGTCAACAAGCAAAGCCAGAACAAAATTGAGGCAGCCGAGATGTGGTTTCTAAGAAGAATATTGAGAGTTGCATGGACAGCAAAGAAAACAAACGAGACAGTCTTGATGGAGGCAGACACAAGAAGATCATTCTTAAGGAAGATTAGGAAAAGACAGGCAACATTTATAGGCCATTTTATGAGGAAAGGGGAATTAGAGCACCTGTTTACAACAGGAAAGCTGGAGGGAAAGAGAGCACCAGGTAGACCCAGGAAGAAGATACTAGACGGACTTGCAGAGTGGCTGAAGACAAAGAGGGTGGAAGAGATGCTTGAGGCAACAAGAGAGAGAGACAGATGGAAGTCCATGATTGCCAACACCATGCGGCAAGGCACCTGATGATGATGAGGAGGAGGAATGTGTATGAAAGAGGTGTGCGGTGGGTTACTGCACAACTGGGTGATTCCAGCGTGTATGAGGAATGTATATGAAACAGGTGTGGATATACTACCATTTACTGTGGTATTGCTGATTGCAGTGGACTGGACAGTGAAAGGTTGTGGGTTTGAATCCCCATCAGTCCAGATCATTGTCATATATCATATGACAGTTCCTAACCAACTTCTGCCCGGTTTTGTGCTTAGGGCTGTTTTGAGAAGACCACATACAGTGAGTTTCACCTCTCTTCAAGCATGCCTGTCTTGCCCAAAGCCCTTGTTTATCTCTGCTACAGAATGGTCAGTTACCATCAGATGTCTATTAACTTGAAACAACTCTTTGACCCCAACAAACTTTACAGTCGCTTTTTAGAAAGAAACATTTTTCTTTTTCAGATCAGTTAACAGCTGGTACTTAACGTTGAGTTCCTTTGATATGCTATCGTTCGTTGTTTTGTCTGTCCATTGGACTGTGACAAGTCATCTATACAGCCACATTTCTGCTGTTGTTGTGTCTGTCCATTGGACTGTGACAAGTCATCTATACAGCCACATTTCTGCTGTTGTTGTGTCTGTCCATTGGACTGTGACAAGTCATCTATACAGCCACATTTCTGCTGTTGTTGTGTCTGTCCATTGGACTGTGACAAGTCATCTATAGCGCCACATTTCTGTTGTTGTTGTGTCTGTCCATTGGACTGTGACAAGTCATCTATACAGCCACATTTCTGCTGTTGTTGTGTCTGTCCATTGGACTGTGACAAGTCATCTATAGCGCCACATTTCTGCTGTTGTTGTGTCTGTCCATTGGACTGTGACAAGTCATCTATACAGCCACATTTCTGTTGTTGTTGTGTCTGTCCATTGGACTGTGACAAGTCATCTATAGCGCCACATTTCTGCTGTTGTTGTGTCTGTCCATTGGACTGTGACAAGTCATCTATACAGCCACATTTCTGCTGTTGTTGTGTCTGTCCATTGGACTGTGACAAGTCATCTATACAGCCACATTTCTGTTGTTGTTGTGTCTGTCCATTGGACTGTGACAAGTCATCTATAGTGCCACATTTCTGCTGTTGTTGTGTCTGTCCATTGGACTGTGACAAGTCATCTATAGCGCCACATTTCTGCTGTTGTTGTGTCTGCCCATTGGACTGTGACAAGTCATCTATAGCGCCACATTTCTGTTGTTGTTGTGTCTGTCCATTGGACTGTGACAAGTCATCTATAGTGCCACATTTCTGCTGTTGTTGTGTCTGTCCATTGGACTGTGACAAGTCATCTATAGCGCCACATTTCTGCTGTTGTTGTGTCTGTCCATTGGACTGTGACAAGTCATCTATAGCGCCACATTTCTGCTGTTGTTGTGTCTGTCCATTGGACTGTGACAAGTCATCTATAGCGCCACATTTCTGCTGTTGTTGTGTCTGTCCATTGGACTGTGACAAGTCATCTATAGCCACATTTCTGTTGTTGTTGTGTCTGTCCATTGGACTGTGACAAGTCATCTATACAGCCACATTTCTGCTGTTGTTGTGTCTGTCCATTGGACTGTGACAAGTCATCTATACGCCACATTTCTGCTGTTGTTGTGTCTGTCCATTGGACTGTGACAAGTCATCTATACAGCCACATTTCTGCTGTTGTTGTGTCTGTCCATTGGACTGTGACAAGTCATCTTCAGCGCCACATTTCTGCTGTTGTTGTAGTCTGCCATTGATCTGTGACAAACAACATTCTCTTCAAACTGAACTGTCCCCTGATTCTCAATCTCTATTGTTCACAACTCCTCCTCAGAAACACAATTTAGATCCCAAATGACTGAAAAATTACCGGCCATCTCTAATCTCTCTTTCTTGTCAAAACTACCTTGAAAGTCGTCCTCAACCACTGAACTCTCACCTGCTGCACAACATTCTCAATCCTTTCCAGTCAGCCTACGCCAGTGCATAGCACTGAAACGCCTACTACACATTCTCAACAACTCCCCTTGCAACTGATACTGGCAAGTCCTCTCTCATACACTCCTTGATCTGTCTGCAGCCTTGATACCATTGATCATGTATTCTCCTTTCTAGACTTCATCATACTTTTGGCATCTCTGACATTGCTCTGTCTTGGTTCATTTCATACCTATCCAACAGAAAACAAACCGTTCTCATCAATGGCACTTACTCTCAACCTGCATACCTGACCTGTGGTGTTCCACAAGGATCTGTCCTTGGCCCTGTTCTTTTCACTCTTTACACCTCCCCCCTGTCCACCATCATCAACTCCCATTCTATAAAACACCACTTCTATGCTGATGACACCCAACTTCAAGACAGTGACTCACCTGATAATATACAGCGCCTGTTGACTCGCACCACTGAGTGTTACTCGGACATTAAGAACTGGATGACACACAATAGACTTCAGCTTAATGACGACAAAACAGAAGCTATCCTCATTGGCACCCGTCAGAAACTTTCTCAGCTGCCTCCTCTTTCTCTCCCATTATGTAACACATCAGTCCCAATTTCTGATTCAGCTAAAAACCTTGGTGTCTGCATTGACTCTACCCTCTCCATGAACAACTTTGTTTCTCAAACTGCCAGATCTTGCTACTATCATCTCCATCGTATAAGGCTGATCAGGAAGTATCTCTCTGTCGAAACAACTGCAAAACTCGTTCTCTCCTTCATAATGTCTCGCATTGACTATTGCAATTCACTCCTGTCTGGTCTTCCTGCCTCCACCATTCACATCCTACAGCGCATTCAAAACAATGCTGTACGCCTTGTACTCAAAAAGAAAAAAGCTGACCACATATCTCCTCTCCTGGCACAACTTCACTGGCTCCCTGTATCAAAGCGCATACAGTACAAACTAGACACCATGTGCTACAAAAGCCTCAATAACGCAGCCCCCGATTACCTGTCAAGCCTACTTGAGATCTATGTTCCCTCACGTACCCTCCGCTCTGCCTCCGATCCTCTGACTTTTCGCTTTCCACGCACTAAGCTCAATACCTATGGTCCACGAGCCTTCTCTGTTTCTGGTCCACTCTCCTGGAACAAACTTCCTCTCTCAGTCCGTCAGCAACCTACTTTTGTCTCCTTCAAGTCCGCTCTCAAAACTCACCTTTTCTCCTCCGCATAAAATCCTAACCCCCCTCTGCAGCCTGTCTCCGCTCGGAGGGAATCACATGGTTATAATATATAATTGTATATGCTATGCTCTCTATAATTTTCCATTGCTTTTATTCTTGCTTTTATTGCTTTTATTCTTTCTCCCCATTTATAGCCATGCGTGTGTGTGTGTGTGTATGTGTGTGTGTGTGTGTGCGTGCGTGTGTGTGCGTGCGTGCGTTCGTGCGTGCTTGCGTGTGTGTCTGCTTCAGCGCTTAGATTTGATTTTATCAAGATTTTGCGCTATATAAATATTGTAATTATTATAAGTCATCTATAGTGCCACATTTCTGCTGTTGTTGTGTCTGTCCATTGGACTGTGACAAGTCATCTATACAGCCACATTTCTGCTGTTGTTGTGTCTGTCCATTGGACTGTGACAAGTCATCTATACAGCCACATTTCTGCTGTTGTTGTGTCTGTCCATTGGACTGTGACAAGTCATCTATACAGCCACATTTCTGCTGTTGTTCTGTCTGTCCATTGGACTGTGACAAGTCATCTATAGCGCCACATTTCTGTTGTTGTTGTGTCTGTCCATTGGACTGTGACAAGTCATCTATACAGCCACATTTCTGCTGTTGTTGTGTCTGTCCATTGGACTGTGAGAAGTCATCTATAGCGCCACATTTCTGCTGTTGTTGTGTCTGTCCATTGGACTGTGACAAGTCATCTATAGCGCCACATTTCTGCTGTTGTTGTGTCTGTCCATTGGACTGTGACAAGTCATCTATAGCGCCACATTTCTGCTGTTGTTGTGTCTGTCCATTGGACTGTGACAAGTCATCTATAGCGCCACATTTCTGCTGTTGTTGTGTCTGTCCATTGGACTGTGAGAAGTCATCTATAGCGCCACATTTCTGCTGTTGTTGTGTCTGTCCATTGGACTGTGACAAGTCATCTATACAGCCACATTTCTGCTGTTGTTGTGTCTGTCCATTGGACTGTGAGAAGTCATCTATACAGCCACATTTCTGCTGTTGTTGTGTCTGTCCATTGGACTGTGACAAGTCATCTATACAGCCACATTTCTGCTGTTGTTGTGTCTGTCCATTGGACTGTGACAAGTCATCTATACAGCCACATTTCTGCTGTTGTTGTGTCTGTCCATTGGACTGTGACAAGTCATCTATACAGCCACATTTCTGCTGTTGTTGTGTCTGTCCATTGGACTGTGACAAGTCATCTATACAGCCACATTTCTGCTGTTGTTTTGTCTGTCCATTGGACTGTGACAAGTCATCTATAGTGCCACATTTCTGCTGTTGTTGTGTCTGTCCATTGGACTGTGACAAGTCATCTATAGCGCCACATTTCTGTTGTTGTTGTGTCTGTCCATTGGACTGTGACAAGTCATCTATACAGCCACATTTCTGCTGTTGTTGTGTCTGTCCATTGGACTGTGACAAGTCATCTATACAGCCACATTTCTGCTGTTGTTGTGTCTGTCCATTGGACTGTGACAAGTCATCTATACAGCCACATTTCTGCTGTTGTTGTGTCTGTCCATTGGACTGTGACAAGTCATCTATAGCGCCACATTTCTGCTGTTGTTGTGTCTGTCCATTGGACTGTGACAAGTCATCTATACAGCCACATTTCTGTTGTTGTTGTGTCTGTCCATTGGACTGTGACAAGTCATCTATAGTGCCACATTTCTGCTGTTGTTGTGTCTGTCCATTGGACTGTGACAAGTCATCTATAGCGCCACATTTCTGCTGTTGTTGTGTCTGTCCATTGGACTGTGACAAGTCATCTATACAGCCACATTTCTGCTGTTGTGTCTGTCCATTGGACTGTGACAAGTCATCTATAGCGCCACATTTCTGTTGTTGTTGTGTCTGTCCATTGGACTGTGACAAGTCATCTATAGCGCCACATTTCTGCTGTTGTTGTGTCTGTCCATTGGACTGTGACAAGTCATCTATACAGCCACATTTCTGCTGTTGTTGTGTCTGTCCATTGGACTGTGACAAGTCATCTATAGCGCCACATTTCTGCTGCCTTGATTTTCTTTTCTTCGTCTTTTCTTAGTGTCCAGGCTTCGCAGCCATACATAAAAACGGGCCAAATCAAAATTTTCAGGACTCTCATAACTAAGTCTGATAACTACAAGTTTGAATAATGTCAAGTCATTGGAGTGTCCAGGGGCATCTCTAATTAACAACACTTTTCATTGTACAAAAGTATCATCCTCTTCATGGATGCCTCGTCGAGGTGTTGTTAATTGTGTGACCAACAGCACACATGCCAGTCTTCCCAGGATGTGGCTGATAGCAGTTTGTTCAAGAGGGACTCACGGATGCCTGGTTAAGGTGTTAATTGTGTGACCAACAGCACACATGCCTGTGCCCCCAGGTTGTGGCTGATAGCGGTTTGTTTGCAGTTTGTTCAAGAGGAATTCATGGCACTCTGACAATTCCATATGCGGTCTGCCTAATGTGCCAGCAGTCATCTGGCAGACTCTTTGAATGTGTACAAAACCTGATGCACTTGCTTATCTTCTTTCTTTTATCCTGCCATTGAAACTGCCTGGGTCGTTGCTGAAAGAATGAGCTGTCAGTCTGTGGCAAGTTAGAAGACCTGGACAGGTGGGGTGCTATGTAAGGTCAGAGTTTCTTTGACACCATCAATCCAAATCTTCTTTGACATCATCGATCCAAGTCTTCCTTGGTCAGCCTCTGGCCTTGAAGCCATGCATCTGTGTGTTTGCGTGTTTTAATTCATGCCAGCACATACAAAAGAGAGACGTCTCGTAGAACTAATATATATTTTCTTGAGTGGGAAACTGCAGAGCTCAAGGAGTGGAAAACATTGTGTTGCAGTTTCGTCTGGGCCATCCAGATGTGCATTGCAATCTGCCACTTTACTTACCCCTAATTCTGTTTTAGCTGCTGAGTGTTGATTCCTTCACAGTCAAGTGTCTGCAAGCAAGAAAGGCCTTGTAAACCATTGGAAAAGAAGAAGGCAAATGGCATTGTCATCTTGAAGTTATTTTTGATATCAAAAGGCAGATTTGCTCCTTTGCTGTTTCCATTCTCAACTTGTGGCTAAAGCAGTAGTACTGAATTTTACAAGAGAGCAGCTGACAGTTGCAAACAGCCATTTTGACATGAGTATAAAGAACTCTGGAACTACAGAAAGGTTGATGGAAGTTTTGTAGTCCATTAGTCCATTACCGTCTGTGTTATAAGCTGATGTTGGATCAGAAGACATGAATGAAATGTACCAAGATACCATCAGCAATGCAGTCTCTTGTGACAGGACACCTGACAGCAACTTGATACTGACTTCCCAGTATTGGGACTGGGTGAAGTTAGGGTGTATGAGAGAGGACAGTTACTATGGTATTTTGAGTAGGTTAGATTGATGGGAGCTGGCTGTTTGGTGTGGGATATGGTGCCAGTGATTGTCCTACCTATCTCCGTGTACTGCTCGAACAGAGATGTCATATTCTGGTGTGTCAGTGGATATCAGTACAGTGACATGTTTTGCCTTGTGCAGATCAAGACTGGTGCTCCCTGCCGCTCTGAACGCCTGGCCAAGTACAATCAAATCCTGCGAATTGAAGAGGAACTGGGTACTAAAGCAAAGTATGCTGGCGAGAAATTCAGGAACCCTCAGAAGTAGAAGATGTCAGCATTTTTCAGTTTGGCACAGATACTGTGTTTGATGTGTCACCCTCATTGTTCTTGTAACAAACTTCCAGATTCTTCTGTTCACTGTGGCTGTGCATAGTTTTAATAGTATTCTAGGATTTCATCTGTTAATGTCCTGCCCCAGATATTGTAAAAACAAAGAAATGAAAAGAAGAGCCATGTTTTATGTGGATGTGCTTTGCTTCTTTAGCTTGTGTGGGTGGAAGTCAGCAATGCTTCTTCCTTCATTTACATTCTGTGATCTCCCTTGGTTAAAAATGATTATTGTAATTAGTCCAGAGAATGTGTTGCGTCATACAGACTCGGTGCATTAATCTGATTTGGAAGCAGTCATTGCTCACCTTCTTTCTGTATAGTGTTGGCAATCATCTCCCATTAGCTGCAGTACGTTTTGGTTAACAAGTCAGATTTTCAGGTCTTGTCAGCACATTGGAATTGTATCACAGTACCATCTGTAACTTGTGGGTGAAGTAATCTGTTATGTAACTTTACCAAGTCTGAACACCAGTGAATTCTGATTTCATGTTATGAGTTTGGGTGATTTATTTTATTGGTGCTGGTGAAACCTAGGCTGTATATGAGAACATTGCGACTTGTCAGTGGTTTTTTTTAATGACATTTTATCAGTTCTCTTTTATGATAATTCTACAGATACAGGTAGTGGTTGAATTAATTCATTGTTTTGGTGATTTAGTCATGGGCATACCAGTTCTGTTTAATTTGAAATGTTGTTTACATGTTATTTTTTGTTTAAAACTAATACTGTGCTATTTTTACTTTTGCAGTTGACATTGCAGTAATTTATGAAAGTTAACATTGCTGGCAGATCTGCATACAGTTGGATTAAAAACATTTTTACTTTTATAGCCCTTGCCTGAAAGAAAACAAAACAAAACATTATTGGGAAGATAACGTAAAAGTAAAGACGATGTAATTTATGACAAAGTGGATTGCTCTGAAGGATGCAAACAATATGGAATAAAACACTGAATGCATCTTTCTCTCTCTTACTCTCATGCACACACTTAAAACACACACACACACACACACACACACACACACACACAACACACACACACACACACACACACACACATACATTTTATATCAAAACAATAAATGGCACATTTGTGCAAATGTTAATGCATCAGAGAATAATCGTTCTTTTGGAAGCATATTTACGCACATGCGTAAAGTGATATATTAAATATGCCCATACTCTCTTCTCACTATTTATCCTATCAGTTGTATTCTCATGAGTCTTAATACAGATGTTTGCCAATACTGACCATCTTTCTTTTCAGTCTGTATATGATGATAGCCTACTTGCAAATAAAAAGTTGTCACCAGAGAGTGTAGTTTGTGAAAGTGGTTTGTGCCAGTGATGTAGTGTGGCATCCATAAGTGCTAAGACAGATGGTTTTACAAACAACAAGGACACTATACAAGAGATTAGTTTCACATTGCTTCTTTTGAATATTCAATTAAACAGTGAAGCTATTCTAACAATCGCACTTCTAATACAAAATTTATTACAGAAAATCCAAATTGTGTACGTGTCAAGGTCATTGTGATCTTGAAGGAGCTTTGTGCATGGAGGCCAGTGGTAAGGTGTCAAATCAGTGAAAAGAGATGTTAAATACAGGTAATGTCTGAAGTTCCTGAGAACGTGATCTTCAGACATCTTTCTTGAAGAATGTTACTTTTAAGCGATGGTTTGGTCCATGGGACCTTGACCTTGGTGTTTTATGTTCCAGATTTAAGTTTTCACAAATCTTCAACATTTCACAGCTTTGACAGAAATTTGGCAAAGGTCCACAGATTAAATGTTGTAATGGTGGTGTTAGCGTTTGTCAGGAGTGGGGAAAATTGATATTTGACAAAATTTCTTGCTTTCTGGTTTCTTCTGTCATTTTTGTCTGCTGTGACTATATTCACTTAACTGTGTAACACGTCTGGCCATTCTCCACAAGTTGTCATTTTGTCTGCTGTGACTATATTCACTTAAACACGTCTGGCCCCTCTCCACAAGTTGTCATTTTGTCTGCTGTGACTATATTCACTTAAACACGTCTGGCCCCTCTCCACAAGTTGTCATTTTGTCTGATGTGACTATATTCACTTAAACACGTCTGGCCCCTCTCCACAAGTTGTCATTTTGTCTGCTGTGACTATATTCACTTAAACACGTCTGGCCCCTCTCCACAAGTTGTCATTTTGTCTGATGTGACTATATTCACTTAAACACGTCTGGCCATTCTCCACAAGTTGTCATTTTGTCTGATGTGACTATATTCACTTAAACACGTCTGGCCCCTCTCCACAAGTTGTCATTTTGTCTGCTGTGACTATATTCACTTAAACATGTCTGGCCATTCTCCACAAGTTGTCATTTTGTCTGCTGTGTGACTATATTCACTTAAACACGTCTGGCCATTCTCCACAAGTTGTCATTTTGTCTGCTGTGTGACTATATTCACTTAACTGTGTAACATGTCTGGCCATTCTCCACAAGTTATCATTTTGTCTGCTGTGACTATATTCACTTAAACACGTCTGGCCATTCTCCACAAGTTGTCATTTTGTCTGCTGTGACTATATTCACTTAAACACGTCTGGCCCCTCTCCACAAGTTGTCATTTTGTCTGCTGTGACTATATTCACTTAAACACGTCTGGCCATTCTCCACAAGTTGTCATTTTGTCTGCTGTGACTATATTCACTTAAACATGTCTGGCCCCTCTCCACAAGTTGTCATTTTGTCTGCTTTGACTATATTCACTTAAACACGTCTGGCCATTCTCCACAAGTTGTCATTTTGTCTGCTGTGACTATATTCACTTAAACACGTCTGGCCATTCTCCACAAGTTGTCATTTTGTCTGCTGTGACTATATTCACTTAAACACGTCTGGCCCCTCTCCACAAGTTGTCATTTTGTCTGCTGTGTGACTATATTCACTTAAACACGTCTGGCCCCTCTTCACAAGTTGTCATTTTGTCTGCTGTGTGACTATATTCACTTAAACACGTCTGGCCATTCTCCACAAGTTGTCATTTTGTCTGCTGTGACTATATTCACTTAAACACGTCTGGCCCCTCTCCACAAGTTGTCATTTTGTCTGCTGTGACTATATTCATTTAAACATGTCTGGCCATTCTCCACAAGTTATCATTTTGTCTGATGTGACTATATTCATTTAAACATGTCTGGCCCCTCTCCACAAGTTATCATTTTGTCTGATGTGACTATATTCATTTAAACATGTCTGGCCCCTCTCCACAAGTTGTCATTTTGTCTGCTGTGACTATATTCACTTAAACACGTCTGGCCATTCTCCACAAATTGTCATTTTGTCTGCTGTGACTATATTCACTTAAACACATCTGGCCCCTCTTCACAAGTTGTCATGCCTCCTGACTTCTCCACACATGGGCTGGTTGGCCCCTTTTAGTGGAGTGGTGTGGTGTGCTGGAGATCCCAGTCTGCAACATTAAAGTTGGCTTCTTTGCTGCCCATCTGACTTTCCACTTACTATGGACTTGTCTGAGTACGATGAATCCCTTCTGAACACAAGTACGATAAATAATCCTGAATATGAGTACGATAAATAATCCTGAATATGAGTACGATAAATAATCCTGAATATGAGTACAATATATAATCCTGAATATGAGTACGATAAATAATCCTGAATATGAGTACGATAAATAATCCTGAATATGAGTACGATATATAATCCTGAATATGAGTACGATAAATAATCCTGAATATGAGTATGATAAATAATCCTGAATATGAGTACGATAAATAATCCTGAATATGAGTACGATAAATAATCCTGAATATGAGTACGATGAATAATCCTGAACACAAGTACGATATATGATCCTGAATATGAGTACGATATATAATCCTGAATATGAGTACGATGAATAATCCTGAACACAAGTACGATATATGATCCTGAATATGAGTATGATGAATAATCCTGAATATGAGTACGATGAATAATCCTGAACACAAGTACGATATATGATCCTGAATATGAGTATGATGAATAATCCTGAATATGAGTATGATGAATAATCCTGAACACAAGTACGATATATGATCCTGAATATGAGTATGATGAATAATCCTGAATATGAGTACGATGAATAATCCTGAATATGAGTATGATGAATAATCCTGAACACGAGTACGATAAACAATCCTGAATATGAGTACGATGAATAATCCTGAACACGAGTACGATAAACAATCCTGAATATGAGTACGATGAAAATCCTGAACACGAGTACGATAAACAATCCTGAATATGAGTACGATGAAAAATCCTGAACACGAGTACGATAAACAATCCTGAATATGAGTACGATGAAAAATCCTGAACACAAGTACGATAAACAATCCTGAATATGAGTATGATGAATAATCCTGAACACGAGTACGATAAACAATCCTGAATATGAGTATGATGAATAATCCTGAACACGAGTACGATAAACAATCCTGAATGCGAGTATGATGAATAATCCTGAACACGAGTACGATAAACAATCCTGAATATGAGTACGATGAATAATCCTAAATATGAGTACGATGAAAAATCCTGAATATGAGTTATGATGAAAAATCCTGAAATTGAGTACGATGAATAATCTTGAACAAGAGTATGGTGAATAATCCTGAACACGAGTACGATGAATAATCCTGAACACGAGTACAATGAATAATTCTGAACACGAGTACGATCAACAATCCTCAATATGAGTACGGTCAACAATCCTCAATATGAGTACAATAAATAATCCTGAATATCGGTACGATGAAAAATCTATGAAATCGAGTACAATGAATAATCCTGAACATGAGTACGATCAACAATCCTCAATATGAGTACGATAAACAATCCTGAATATGAGTACAATTAATAATCCTGAAATTGAGTATAATGAATAATCCTAAACATGAGTACGATAATCCTGAATATGAGTACGATGAATAATCCTGAAATTGAGTATAATGAATAATCCTGAACACGAGTATGATCAACAATCCTCAATATGAGTACGATAAATAATCCTGAATATGAGTACAATGAATAATCCTGAACACGAGTATGATAAATAATCCTGAATGAGTGCGATGAATAATCTAGAATATCAATACGACGAATAATCCTGAATATGACAATGATAAATAATCCTGAACATGAGTACGATGAAGAATCCTGAAATTGAGTACAATGAATAACCCTGAAATTGAGTATAATGAATAATCCTGAACATGAGTACGATGAATAATCCTGAACACGATTACGATGAATGATCCTGAACACGAGTACAATGAATAATCCTGAAATGGAGTACGACGAAGAACCCTGAACACGAGTATGATGAATTATTCTAAATATGAGTATGATGAATAATCCTGAAATTGAGTACGATGAATAATCCTGAAATTGAGTACAATGAATAATCCTGAAATTGAGTAGAATCAATAACCCTGAAATTGAGTATAATGAATAATCCTGAACATGAGTACGATGAATAATCCTGAACACGAGTACGATGAATGATCCTGAACACGAGTACAATGAATAATCCTGAAATGGAGTACGACAAAGAACCCTGAACACGAGTATGATGAATAATTCTAAATATGAGTATGATGAATAATCCTGAGTATGACGAATAATCCTGAACACAAGTACAATAAATAATCCTGAACACAAGTACGATAAATAATCCTGAACATGAGTATGATAAATAATCCAGAATATGAGTAAGATGAATAATCCTGAAAATGAGTACGACAAATAATCCTGAACATGAATATGTCATAATCCTGAACATGAATATGGTGAATAATCCTGGACATGAGTACGATGAATAGTCCTGAACAAGAGTATGATGAATAATCCTGAATGTGTACGATGAATAATCCTGAATATGATATGATGAATCCCTCCTGAACAAAGTTCAGACTCCATTCGTGCTGAACATAACCAAACGTTATTTATGTTGTAAATGTATGGCTTAATCTCTTGACTGAAAGCTGGAACAGACCGAAACAATTGTTTCCACTGAATCTTGTGCACCATCTCTATCACTGCCTCCACCTGTGGCTACAATTGAGGCAGTCACACATGCACTCTAATGGTTAACTTCACTGGATGATGAAATGAAAGTCAAGCCTTCATATTGTCAAATCTGTCACAACAGTAACAACAGAATGTTAATGTTGTCACATCTGTCACAACAAAATGTTAATGTTGTCACACATGCCAAAGGGTTGCTGTTTACACACCTCTCTCAACGCGTGCTGATTTCACACACAGTTTTGGTCTGTGTGACCTTGACTTTGGAACTATGATTTTCAAACTAAAATATTAGTGACCTTTTATTGGTCTACATCTTTTGCCCAAATTTGGTAAAAATCTGAAGAAACAGATGAGACAATGTGGCTGACACATGTTTGTCACAGGCACACAGACACAGACACACAGGTACACAGGCACACACACACACCACACAGGCATACAGGTACACAGACACACCACACAGGCATACTGGCACACCACACAGGCATACAGAGACACTGGCGCACCACACAGGCACACCACACAGGCATGCAGACACACCACACAGGCATACAAACACACAGGCACACCACACAGGCCATACAGACACACAGGTACACAGACACACCACACAGGCATACAAACACAGGCATACAGACACAGGTACACAGACACACCACACAGGCATACAAACACACAGGCACACACACAGGCATACAGACACACAGGACACACCACACAGGCATACAGACACAGGTACACAGACAACACACACACAGGCATACAGACACACAGGCATACAGAACACACAGGCATACAGACACATGGGTACACAAACATGTACAACAGGCATACAGGCACACCACACAGGCATACAAGACACAGGTACACAGACACACCACACAGGCATACAGATACACATGTACACAGACACAGGCATACAGACACACAGGTACACAGACACACAGGCATTCAGACACACAGGTACACAGGCATACAGACACACAGGTACACAGACACACAGGTACACAGACACACATGTACACAGGCATACAGACACACAGGTACACAGACACACAGTACTCAGACACACAGGTACACAGACATACAGGTACACAGACACATGTACACAGACACAGGCATACAGACACAGGCATACAGACACACAGGCATACAGACACACAGACACATGTACACAGACACACAGGCATACAGACACATGTACACAGACACACATGTACACAGGTACACAGACACACATGTACACAGACACACAGGTACACAGACACACAGGTACACAGACACATGCACACAGACACACAGGTACACAGACACACAGACATGTACACAGACACACATGTACAAAGACATGTACACAGACACACAGGCATACAGACACATGTACACACACACACAGGTAACACACACACACACATGTACACAGACACACAGGTATACAGACACACATGTACACAGACACACAGGTACACAGACACACAGGTACACAGACACACATGTACACAGACACACAGGCATACAGACACACAGGTACACAGACACAGGTACACAGACACACAGGTACACAGACACACAGGTACACAGACACACATGTACACAGACACACAGGCATACAGACACACAGGTACACAGACACACAGGCATACAGACACAGGTACACAGACACACATGTACACAGACACACATGTACATAGACCACACATGTACACAGGTACACAGACACACAGGTACACAGACACACAGGTACACACACACACACATGTACACAGACACACATGTACACAGACACACGGGTACACAGACACACAGGTACACAGACACACATGTACACAGACACACAGGTACACAGACACACAGGTACACAGACACAGGTACACAGACACACAGGTACACAGACACACAGGCATACCAAACACACAGGTACACAGGCATACAGACACACAGGTACACAGACACACATGTACACAACACACATGTACACAGACACAACACACATGTACACAGACACACAGACACACATGTACACAGACACACAGGATACAGGTACACAGACACATGTACATAGACACACAGACACACATGTACACAGGCATACAGACACACATGTACACAGACACACAGTGTACACAGACACACAGGTACACAGACACACATGTACACAGACACACAAAACACACAGGTACACAGACACACATGTACACAGACACACGTTACACAGACACACAGGCACACAGACACACATGTACACAGACACACAGGTACACAGACACACATGTACACAGGCATACACAGACACACATGTACACAGACACATGTACACAGACACACAGTTACACAGACACACAAGGCACACATGTACACAGACACACAGGCATACAGACACACAGGTACACAGACACACATGTAAAGAACATACACGACACAACAGGCACACACAGACACACAGGACACAGAGACACACATGTACACAGACACACATGTACACAGACACATGTACACAGCACAGTACAGGTACACAGACACAGGACACACAGGTACACAGAACACAACAGGACACATGTACACAGACACACAGGTACACCAGTACACGACAACATGTACACAGACACACAGTACACACAGTACACGACACACATGTACACAGACACACAGGTACAGACACACAGGTACACAGACACACATGTACACAACACATGTACACAGACACACATGTACACAGACACCGGTACACAGACACACATGTACACAGACACACAGGTACAAAACACGATACAGACACACATGTACACAGACACACATGTACACAGACACAGCACAGCACTGTCAGACATACACAGACACAACCATGTACACACAGACACACATGTACACAGTACACACAGGTACACAGTACACACATGTACACAGACACACAGGTACACAGACCACAGTACACAGACACACATGTACACAGACACACATGTACACAGACACACAGTACACAAGTACACAGACATACATGGTACACAGACACACAGTACACAGACACACAGGACACATGTACACAGACACACAGGTACACAAGTACACACATACGAACACTACACAGACACACATGTACACAGACACACAGGTACACAAGACACACACAGGTACACAGACACAAGTATACAGACAGACACAACACAGGTACACAGACACACAGGTACACAGACACACAGTACACAGACACACATGTACACAGGCCATACAGACACACAGGTACACAGACAGCACACATGTACACAGACACACAGGTACACAGACACACAGTACACAGACACACAGACACACATGTACACAGCGACACACATGTACACAGACCATACACAGACACACGTAGCAACAGACACACAGGTACACAGACACACATGTACACAGACACACAGTACCAGACACATGTACACAGACACACATGGTACACAGACACACAGGTACACAGACACACATGTACATAGCACACAGACACGACATGTACACAGACCACACACAGGTACACAGACACACATGTACACAGACACACAGGTACACAGACACACATGTACACAGACACACAGGCACACATGTACACAGACATACAGACACACATGTACACAGACATACAGACACACAGGCATACAGACACACATGTACACAGACATACAGTCACACAGGTACACAGACACACAGGCATACAGACACACATGTACACAGACATACAGACACACAGACACACATGTACACAGACATACAGACACACAGACACACATGTACACAGACATACAGACACACAGGCATACAGACACACATGTACACAGACATACAGACACACATGTACACAGACATACAGACACACATGTACACAGACATACAGACATACATGTACACAGACATACAGACACACATGTACACAGACATACAGACACACATGTACACAGACATACAGACACACATGTACACAGACATACAGACACACATGTACACAGACATACAGACACACATGTACACATACAGACACACATGTACACAGACATACAGATACACAGGCATACAGACACATGTACACAGACATACAACCACAGGCATACAGACACATGTACACAGACATACAGACACACAGGCATACAGACACATGTACACAGACATACAGACACACCACACAGGCATACAGACACACAGGCATACAGACACACAGGCATACAGGCACACATGTACACAGACACACAGGCATACAGGCACATCACACAGGCATACAGACACACAGAGACAAAAGAAAGACACGGTTCATCAGTCGATTACAAAATAGTGAATAAACCAATGAAATGTTTATTGGTAGCACATAAAAGAGTAGTAATAGAGAAAAAATACACGTTAGAAGTTCGATGAAAACATTTTCCCAGTGACAACTGTCTTATACATTTACTGACACAATTGCTAAGAAATGACAAAAACTGATCACAGTCAAGTGATGTTTTGTGACTGGAACTGACAATGAGAACATCAACAAACAGAAAGACATCAAAGACATCATGCACTGTCTATGTGGATGGACGGCCACACAGGAAGCAGGGGGGGGGGGGGGGGGGTTACTAAAATTAAAAAATATTCTTTGAATTCGTATCACAATATCACAGATTCGCTTTTTCGTGACACATGCGATAATTATAACAGGACAAGAAAGGGAGAAAACGCACAGCATGAAGTAGCGTCAATTATTTGTACAAGTACACCATCTACACCAGCACCTATACCTCTTTATCATTTATACAACGTTTTCAATCATCTATATTAAGGTGCGTTAGGAAATTATAAAAGAGGATATAAGAATGCATTTCATAATCACCAGCACTTTCTCTTTAGTTTGTTTACCGAACATAAGCACGAAATGAAATCCTGTGTGCGATTTTTTTTATTTGGTAGCGTTATCGCAATTTAAGTTTCAACAACACATGCACTTATAAGCAGATAAATAAATAACGATTATGATATGGATAACTACATTATAATAAACATGAATGGATAAGAAAGAGGTAGACAAGTGAAGTCAGTTACTTTAAAGTGTACACTGTAAAGCTACAGTTTGTACGGACATAGATGTCACGGTACTACAACAATATCAGAATGAAGACGATTGTACTGAATCACAAACTGAATCACAACACATAATCATATTTCAGTCTTCTCTGGCACATGGAGACAAGAATATTGTATCAAGAATAACATACTCATAATCATGCATCACTCTCGCTTGAATGGAGGCAAGTGCATTGAATCAAAAACAGCTTTTACATAATCATGCATCTGCCTTTTCTGAATGGACTCAAGTGAACTGAATAAAGAACAACATATACATTATCATGCATCAGTCTTGTTTGACATGGTGACAAAGTATACTGAATCACAAACAGCATATACATGATCAGTCTTGTTTGACATGGAGACAAAGTTTACTGAATCACAAACAGCATATACATGATCAGTCTTGTTTGACATGGTGACAAAGTATACTGAATCACAAACAGCATATACATGATCAGTCTTGTTTGACATGGAGACAGTTTACTGAATCACAAACAGCATATACATGATCAGTCTTGTTTGCCATGGTGACAAAATATACTGAATCACAAACAGCATATACATGATCATCTTGTTTGCCATGGTGACAAAATATACTGAATCACAAACAGCATATACATGATCAGTCTTGTTTGCCATGGACGGAGCGAAATGACTTATGACCATAACATCAGGGTCAGGAAAGAACAAGTAACATCAATGGTTCCTTGTGCACACCGCTGGCATTTTTCACTAACACATTACAAAATTCAATGAATACGTAAGTTTTTAAAATCACTTCCAGTTTCACGAGCAATCAAAACAACAAACAAACAAACAAACAAACAAACACCAGTCGCCATGGCAAAGTGGTTTGTACAACCGACTATCCACCGAGAGCCTGTTGGTGTGTGCGTCAATCAATACAAATCATTGTGGGACTTTTCTGCCTGAAATGACTGACACACAACACAGACTGAAGCGTGCTATGGGTACAGTGTGAAGACTGACACACAACACAGACTGAAGCGTGCTATGGGTACAGTGTGAAGACTGACACACAACACAGACTGAAGCGTGCTATGGGTACAGTGTGAAGACTGACACACAACACAGACTGAAGCGTGCTATGGGTACAGTGTGAAGACTGACACACAACACAGACTGAAGCGTGCTATGGGTACAGTGTGAAGACTGACACACAACACAGACTGAAGCGTGCTATGGGTACAGTGTGAAGACTGACACACAACACAGACTGAAGCGTGCTATGGGTACAGTGTGAAGACTGACACACAACACAGACTGAAGCGTGCTATGGGTACAGTGTGAAGACTGACACACAACACAGACTGAAGCGTGCTATGGGTACAGTGTGAAGACTGACATACAACACAGACTGAAGCGTGCTATGGGTACAGTGTGAAGACTGACACACAACACAGACTGAAGCGTGCTGTAGGTACAGTGTGAAGACTGACACACAACACAGACTGACACACAACACAGACTGAAGCGTGCTATGGGTACAGTGTGAAGACTGACACACAACACAGACTGAAGCGTGCTATGGATACAGTGTGAAGACTGACATAAAACACAGACTGACACACAACACAGACTGAAGCGTGCTATGGGTACAGTGTGAAGACTGACACACAACACAGACTGAAGCGTGCTATGGGTACAGTGTGAAGACTGACACACAACACAGACTGAAGCGTGCTATGGGTACAGTGTGAAGACTGACACACAACACAGACTGAAGCGTGCTATAGGTACGGTGTGAAGACTGACATACAACACAGACTGAAGCGTGCTATGGGTACAGTGTGAAGACTGACACACAACACAGACTGAAGCGTGCTATGGGTACAGTGTGAAGACTGACACACAACACAGACTGAAGCGTGCTATAGGTACGGTGTGAAGACTGACATACAACACAGACTGAAGCGTGCTATGGGTACAGTGTGAAGACTGACACACAACACAGACTGAAGCGTGCTATGGGTACAGTGTGAAGACTGACACACAACACAGACTGAAGCGTGCTATAGGTACGGTGTGAAGACTGACACACAACACAGACTGAAGCGTGCTATGGGTACAGTGTGAAGACTGACACACAACACAGACTGACACACAACACAGACTGAAGCGTGCTATGGGTACAGTGTGAAGACTGACACACAACACAGACTGAAGCGTGCTATGGGTACAGTGTGAAGACTGACACACAACACAGACTGAAGCGTGCTATGGGTACAGTGTGAAGACTGACACACAACACAGACTGACACACAACACAGACTGAAGCGTGCTATGGGTACAGTGTGAAGACTGACACACAACACAGACTGAAGCGTGCTATGGGTACAGTGTGAAGACTGACACACAACACAGACTGAAGCGTGCTATGGGTACAGTGTGAAGACTGACACACAACACAGACTGACACACAACACAGACTGAAGCGTGCTATGGGTACAGTGTGAAGACTGACACACAACACAGACTGAAGCGTGCTATGGGTACAGTGTGAAGACTGACACACAACACAGACTGAAGCGTGCCATGGGTACAGTGTGAAGACTGACACACAACACAGACTGAAGCGTGCCATGGGTACAGTGTGAAGACTGACACACAACACAGACTGAAGCGTGCTATGGATACAGTGTGAAGACTGACATAAAACACAGACTGACACACAACACAGACTGAAGCGTGCCATGGGTACAGTGTGAAGACTGACACACAACACAGACTGAAGCGTGCTATGGGTACAGTGTGAAGACTGACACACAACACAGACTGAAGCGTGCTATGGGTACAGTGTGAAGACTGACACACAACACAGACTGAAGCGTGCTATGGGTACAGTGTGAAGACTGACACACAACACAGACTGAAGCGTGCTGTGGGTACGGTGTGAAGACTGACACACAACACAGACTGAAGCGTGCTATGGGTACAGTGTGAAGACTGACACACAACACAGACTGAAGCGTGCCATGGGTACAGTGTGAAGACTGACATACAACACAGACTGAAGCGTGCCATGGGTACAGTGTGAAGACTGACACACAACACAGACTGAAGCGTGCTATGGATACAGTGTGAAGACTGACATAAAACACAGACTGACACACAACACAGACTGAAGCGTGCCATGGGTACAGTGTGAAGACTGACACACAACACAGACTGAAGCGTGCTATGGGTACAGTGTGAAGACTGACACACAACACAGACTGACACACAACACAGACTGAAGCGTGCTATGGGTACAGTGTGAAGACTGACACACAACACAGACTGAAGTGTGCTGTGGGTACAGTGTGAAGACTGACACCACATACATGTAGTCACAAACAAATCATCCTCCACCGATGACGATGCTCTTACATGTCCTGACCAAATCTGTATGTGTCCACATCTCTCAGCCCTGTCTGACACTGATATGAAATGACATGACATATATATATAATATGATACATGATATGATATGATATGATATGATATATATGATATGATATGATATGATATGATATATGATCTGATAATATATGATATTAATGATATGATATGATATATAATGATATATATGAGATGAGATGATAATATATTGATATAAATGATGACATGAATGACATGATGTATATATGACATGATATTGACATGACATGACATGACGTATATATATATATATATGACATGACATGGTATATGACATGATATATGACATGACATGATATATATGACATGACGTGATATATATATGATATGACAAGATATATATATGGTATGATATATGACATGACATGGTATGGTAGGACATGACATGACTAATGTGATATATGACATATATGATAATGGCATATTACATAGTATGGTATGACATGACAAGGTATGACATGATATGATATATGTGATATGATATGTGACATGTCGTATGATATGGTATGGCAGGATATGATCTACAATACGATACGATACGATATGATATATGAATATGATATGATATGATAATGATATATGATATGATAGATGATATAATGACATGACACGAAATATGTATATGATATGACATATGATATGATATGACATGACATGATATATGATATATGACATGACACGAAATGATGTATATGATATGACATATGATATGATATGACATGACATGATATATGACATGACACGAAATGATGTATATGACATGACACGAAATGAGTAATGATGAATATGATATGAATACATGACTGATATATATGACATGACATGACATGATATATGACATGACACAAATGATATGACATGATATAGATATGACATATGATATATGACATGACATGACATGATATGATATATGACATGATATGATATGACATATATATATGACATATGACGTGACATGACATATAATGAACATAGACATGACGTGACGTGACGTGACGTGATGTGATGTGATGTGATATGATATGATATGATATGATATGATGCGATGTGACATGATATGATATGATATGATATATGATATGATATATGATATGATAATGATATGATATGATATGATATGATGTGATATGATATGATATGATATGATGCGATATGACATATGATATGATATATGATATGATATGATATGATGTGATATGATGTGATATGATATGATATGATATGATATGATATGATATGAATGATATGATATGATGTGATATGACATAACAAGACAGAAAGTATTGAATACATCCCTGTCCAGCAGTTTCCAACCAAAGAGACGTAGACAGCGTGACCCTAGTAACACACACCTCCCAGCACTGTTCAACATGTCCACACCCTATCATGATAGCAAACAGCAAGACACTTCGTCTGGTGTCAGTAATTCATACTGACGGGGGGAGGGGGGGAGGGGGAGCTGTCGTAGAAGGGACGTAATGGAGGTGTTCCACCCACAGGGGACTTTCACTTCTCCTGGCTCAATGGCGGACCAAGAACTGTCCCCAGTGGTGGGCCCTACAATGTAGGTGCTGTCTGAAGTACGTGGAATCAGATCAAGCGTTCCCAAACTTCACTGGAATGATAGAGCAGTGTGCAGAGACTTCTCTGGTGGGTGGCCTCATTGTGGCCTGACATCAGTGGACTCCCGTATGCCGGTACTGGGACTGTGATACAATGAGTCTGAGTCCAGAGATCTCTCGGAAAACCGGAACCACCGTTGCCGGAGTAATACGGCAAACGTCGTGCAGAAGATGGTTAAGAGAAAAAAAAACCCCACATAGTTTCACGCTCCAAAAATTCAAAAACAAGTTTGCCAAACGGTCAAACAAATAAACAAAAAGTTGTCCTGCATAGTACATGTAAAGAAAGAAAGAAAGGTCCAGCACTGAGTCTTCGTGTCATCAGCACCAAAGCACAACACCAACACACACCCAAAACCAACACCAACACCAACAACACCTTTCTCCGTGTGTGACTACAGTGTTACTGTCTTCATGTTTGTAAGTAAACAAGATCTCTAATTCTCCTCACTAATCCACAACACATATGTCCCTGTCTACCTGTCCACAACGCATGAGTCCCTGTCTACCTGTCCACAACACATATGTCCCTGTCTACCTGTCTACCTGTCCACAACACATATGTCCCTGTCTACCTGTCTACCTGTCCACAACACATGTGTCCCTGTCTACCTGTCCACAACACATGTGTCCCTGTCTACCTGTCCACAACATACGTGTCCCTGTCTACCTGTCCACAACGCATGTGTCCCTGTCTACTGTCCACAACACATGTGTCCCTGTCTACCTGTCCACAATGCATGAGTCCCTGTCTACCTGTCCACAACACGTGTCCCTGTCTACCTGTCTACCTGTCCACAACACATGTGTCCCTGTCTACCTGTCCACAACGCATGAGTCCCTGTCTACCTGTCTACCTGTCCACAACATACGTGTCCCTGTCTACCTGTCTACCTGTCCACAACACATGTGTCCCTGTCTACCTGTCCACAACACATGTGTCCCTGTCTACCTGTCCATAACATACGTGTCCCTGTCTACCTGTCCACAACGCATGAGTCCCTGTCTACCTGTCTACCTGTCCACAACACATGTGTTCCTGTCTACCTGTCCACAACACATGTGTCCCTGTCTACCTGTCCACAACACATGTGTCCCTGTCTACCTGTCCACAATGCATGAGTCCCTGTCTACCTGTCTACCTGTCCACAACACGTGTCCCTGTCTACCTGTCCACAACACATGTGTCCCTGTCTACCTGTCTACCTGTCCACAACGCATGAGTCCCTGTCTACCTGTCTACCTGTCCACAACACATGTGTCCCTGTCTACCTGTCTACCTGTCCACAACACATGTGTCCCTGTCTACCTGTCCACAACGCATGAGTCCCTGTCTACCTGTCTACCTGTCCACAACACATGTGTCCCTGTCTACCTGTCTACCTGTCCACAACACATGTGTCCTGTCTACCTGTCTACCTGTCCACAACACATGTGTCCCTGTCTACCTGTCTACCTGTCCACAACACATGAGTCCTGTCTACCGTCTACCTGTCCACAACACATGTCCTGTCTACCTGTCCACAACGCATGAGTCCCTGTCTACCTGTCTACCTGTCCACAACGCATGTGTCCCTGTCTACCTGTCTACTGTCCAAACGCATGTGTCCCTGTCTACCTGTCCACTGTCACAACGCATGAGTCCCTGTCTACCTGTCCACCAGGGCAAGCCGCATCAGAGCCGCGTCATTTCCCCCGGACACCAGAATGGCCGAGTCATCAGACAGAAACTCTGCCGCTGTGGTGTTGGATGAGAAGAGTTTCATTTGTCGGCAGTTTGCCTGCATAGTGACGGAGAAAAACACAAAGCTGATTATAATGATGATGATGATAAAGATGATGATGATAATAATGATAATGATATAATAATAACAATAATAATATAATTATAATAATAATAAGATAACAACAACAACAACAACAGTAATGATGATGACGATAACGATGATGATGATAATAATAATGATACTAATAATAATGCGTGAAATCTTGATATGATCAGATCACAGCGTGCACTCTCATCATTCACCAAAACATTCACTCATAGTGACCCAAAACCCAGGGTACAAAGTACACTCAAATTCGGAGGGGAGGACGGGAGGGAGAGGGAGAGGGAGGAAGGTGTGGGCACATACATGTACAGAGGGAAATCACTGCTGGACAGAAAGGGCTGTCTTCAACACTTGAAGGAAGACACAGTATGTGACTATTGAACAGACAGGAAAATGGGACAGACAGGAAAATGGGACAGATAGGAAAATGGGACAGACAGGAAAATGGGACAGATAGGAAAATGGGACAGACAGGAAAATGGGACAGATAGGAAAATGGGACAGACAGGAAAATGGGACAGATAGGAAAATGGGACAGATAGGAAAATGGGACAGATAGGAAAATGGGACAGTTTAACAATGGCTGGACTTCATTCGAAACAGCATACTCGGGCAAATTCATATGAATTCTACCCAATCTGCCAACTGTTCTTTGGCAAACGCCTTGAGCTTGCGCAAAACCATATGCGTGGACCTGGTTTTGAAATTGACGGGGAGGGGGTACAGGATCCGTGAAAGACTAAGTGAAGATGGGCACAAAATAGGCCAATATTTAAACTGCGGCTGGAAGTGAACTCAAGCCCACAGTAGTAGAGTGCACAGCCATACTACAGGAGCCAGCTGAAGACAAGGTGGCCCATCTGAGGGCTGACTCCACGATCCTCGCGTTGTCGCCATGGTGCACTGACCAAATGAACTATTAACACACACACACACACACACACACACACACACACACACACACACCACGTACCCCCCTACACATACACACACACACCACAACAGACATGCACACATACGCATACAAACCACAGCACACACACACTCACACACACCCCCATACATACACACACACCACATCACACACACATCACAACACATACACACACACACGTCAGACAGAACACACACACACATACACACACTCCACAACACATACTCCACAACACACACCACACAACACACACTCCACAACACACACTCCACAACACACACTCCACAACACACACTCCACAACACACACTCCACAACACACACAACATACACCACACACAACACACACATACACCACAACACACACAACACACACATACACCACAACACCACACACACACATACACCACAACACACACACACACACATACACCACAACACACACACACACATACACCTCAGTAATACACACACACATACACCACAACACACACACACACACACATACACCACACACACACACACATACACCTCAGTAATACACACACACACATACACCACAACACACACAAATACACACACACATACACCACAACACACACACATACACCACAACACACACACACACATACACCTCAGTAATACACACACACACACATACACCACAACACACACCACACACACACACATACACCACAACACACACACACACACATACACCACAACATACACACACACATGCACCACAACACACACACAACATACACCACAACACACACACACATACACCTCAGTAATACACACACACACATACACCTCAGTAATACACACACACACACACATACACCACAACACACACACACACATACACCACAACACACACAAATACACACATACACCACAACACACACACACACACACCACACACACACATATACACCACAACACACACACACACACATACACCACAACACACACCAACACCACACACATACACCTCAGTAATACACACACACACATACACCACAACACACAACACACACACACACACATACACCACAACACACACACATACACCACAACACATACATACACACACACACACACATACACCTCAGTAATACACACACACACATACACCACAACACACACACACACACACACACATACACCACAACACACACCACACACACACACATACACCTCAGTAATACACACACACACACATACACCACAACACACACAAATACACACACACATACACCACAACACACACACAAATACACCACAACACACACACACACACACATACACCACAACACACACACACACACATACACCTCTGTAATACACACACACACATACACCACAACACACACACATACACCACAACACACACACACACACACATACACCACAACACACACACATACACCACAACACACACACACACACACATACACCTCAGTAATACACACACACACACATACACCACAACACACACACACACACACACCACAACACACACACACATACACACACACACACATACACCACACACACACACATACACCTCAGTAATACACACACACACATACACCACAACACACACAAATACACACACACATACACCACAACACACACACACACACATACACCTCAGTAATACACACACACACATACACCACAACACACACAAATACACACACACACACACATACACCACAACACACACACACACACACATACACCTCAGTAATACACACACACACATACACCACACACACACACACACATACACCACAACACACACACACACACACACACATACACCACAACACACACCACACACACACACATACACCTCAGTAATACACACACACACACATACACCACAACACACACAAATACACACACACATACACCACAACACACACACACACACACACACACACACACACACACACACACACACACACACACACACACACACACACACATCTGTGAGTAACCATCAGAACTGTTCCCAGCCCCATCACCTGTCCTTCAAGGTGACATCAACAAAAGTGTTCACCTTGTGCACTGTGGCCGGGTATTTGTACAGCCGTACACGTCCCATGCTGTCCCCGGTGACAATGAAGTCCAGGTATTTGGAGCGACACGCCACGTTGATTACCTCCCCTCGCTCCATCATCTGCCATGCACCTGTTGTCAAGTCAATCACAAGTCAGCTCACCACTTTATGGATGACCCCTGTCTGGTGGGTAAATGATGACCCTGTCTGGTGGGTAAATGATGACCCCTGTCTGGTGGGTAAATGATGACCCCTGTCTGGTGGGTAAATGATGACCCCTGTCTGGTGACCCCTGTCTGGTGGGTAAATGATGACCTCTGTCTGGTGGGTAAATGATGACACCCTGTCTAGTGGGTAAATGATGACCCCTGTCTGGTGGGTAAATGATGACCCCTGTCTGGTGGGTAAATGATGACCCCTGTCTGTCTGGTGGGTAAATGATGACCCCTGTCTGTCTGGTGGGTAAATGATGACCCCTGTCTGGTGGGTAAATGATGACCCCCTGTCTAGTGGGTAAATGATGACCCTTGTCTGGTGGGTAAATGATGACCCCCTGTCTGGTGGGTAAATGATGACCCCCTGTCTAGTGGGTAAATGATGACCCCTGTCTGGTGACCCCTGTCTGGTGGGTAAATGATGACCCCTGTCTGGTGGGCAGGGCTGTTAGTGGTAAAATCTGTTTTTCCCTGAAAATTGGCTGGGTCCAGGGGCCGCCCAGGCCCTGGTGGGGTCCAGGGGCAACGCCCCGGTGGGGGTGCAGTGGGGCGAAGCCCCCCGTCGAAAATTGAAAATATGACATTTTGAAGCCAATCAGAGGGCCTATCCTGGCAGCAAACTGGGTAATTTTTAGTTCACAAAAAATTAACAAATCAATGGATCAATTTGTGTTTAGAGTAACTTTCTGAAACCACATGACATATATAGCACTTGGTTTTAGAAAGTCATTCTAAACACAATTTTTTTGTATTCATGCAATAATTCTTAATGTCAAGGCGTACTGCAGGTTCAACTTAAGAGAGCTCTCTATACTATTCCCTTACAGAACTTGGTTTTTTTTTTTTTTTTTTTTTTTGCTTTTTTTTTTCTTTCGCGGAAGCACTTTGACTTTCCCTGAAATGGGATCACTGTATTCGCGGATTTCCGCGAAATCGCTGAACTCTAACAGCCCTGGGTGGGTAAATGATGACCCCCTGTTTAGTGGGTAAATGATGACCCCTGTCTGGTGGGTAAATGATGACCCCTGTCTGTCTGGTGGGTAAATGATGACCCCCCTGTCTAGTGGGTAAATGACCCCTGTCTGGTGACCCCTGTCTGGTGGGTAAATGATGACCCCTGTCTGGTGGGTAAATGATGACCCCCTGTCTAGTGGGTAAATGATGACCCCTGTCTGGTGGGTAAATGATGACCCCTGTCTGGTGGGTAAATGATGACCCCTGTCTGTCTGGTGGGTAAATGATGACCCCTGTCTGGTGGGTAAATGATGACCCCTGTCTGGTGGGTAAATGATGACCCCTGTCTGGTGGGTAAATGATGACCCCTGTCTGGTGGGTAAATGATGACCCCTGTCTGTCTGGTGGGTAAATGATGACCCCTGTCTGTCTGGTGGGTAAATAATGAACCCTGTCTGCTGGGTAAATGATGACCCCTGTCTGTCTGGTGGGTAAATGATGACCCCTGTCTGGTGGGTAAATGATGACCCCTGTCTGTCTGGTGGGTAAATGATGACCCCCTGTCTGATGGGTAAATGATGACCCCTGTCTGGTGGGTACATGATGACCCCTGTCTGGTGGGTAAATGATGACCCCTGTCTGGTGGGTAAATGATGACCCCCTGTCTAGTGGGTAAATGATGACCCCTGTCTGGTGGGTAAATGATGACCCCTGTCTGGTGGGTAAATGATGACCCCTGTCTGTCTGGTGGGTAAATGATGACCCCTGTCTGGTGGGTAAATGATGACCCCTGTCTGGTGGGTAAATGATGACCCCTGTCTGTCTGGTGGGTAAATGATGACCCCTGTCTGTCTGGTGGGTAAATGATGACCCCTGTCTGTCTGGTGGGTAAATGATGACCCCTGTCTGTCTGGTGGGTAAATGATGACCCCTGCCTGTCTGGTGGGTAAATGATGACCCCTGTCTGGTGGGTAAATGATGATCCCTGTCTGTCTGGTGGGTAAATGATGACCCCTGTCTGGTGGGTAAATGATGACCCCTGTCTGGTGGGTAAATGATGACCCCTGTCTGTCTGGTGGGTAAATGATGACCCCTGTCTGTCTGGTGGGTAAATGATGACCCCTGTCTGGTAGGTAAATGATGACCCCTGTCTGGTGGGTAAATGATGACCCCTGTCTGTCTGGTGGGTAAATGATGACCCCTGTCTGTCTGGTGGGTAAATAATGAACCCTGTCTGGTGGGTAAATGATGACCCCTGTCTGTCTGGTGGGTAAATGATGACCCCTGTCTGTCTGGTGGGTAAATGATGACCCCTGTCTGTCTGGTGGGTAAATGATGACCCCCTGTCTGATGGGTAAATGATGACCCCTGTCTGGTGGGTACATGATGACCCCTGTCTGGTGGGTAAATGATGACCCCTGTCTGGTGGGTAAATGATGACCCCTGTCTGGTGGGTAAATGATGACCCCCTGTCTGATGGGTACATGATGACCCCTGTCTGGTGGGTAAATGATGACCCCTGTCTGGTGAGTAAATGATGACCCCTGTCTGGTGGGTAAATGATGACCCCTGTCTGGTGGGTAAATGATGGAGATTTCTTCCCCTCTCAAAGGTCACCATGGGATACAGACCAGTTTGTGCCTAAACCCCTTCCAGTGAATAAATGAATACACAACACCAAATAGGCACGTTAAAGATCCCGTAAGCCATGCCAGTGTCCGGTGGCTTATGGAAACAAGAAAACACCCAGCAGCACACCCACCGGAGACGAAGTGTGCACAACGTGGTCAAAACAACGTGCATTACCATATCCGAGAAAAATCATCATCAAAGGTCACAACGGTTAAAGTCCTTGGAGATTGGACAGATTGTATCCACCTGGCATGACCAACCCCTTGGGGTACCTCTGGCAGAGAAGTGTTAACATAACAGGCACGTCATCATGACGTAAGACTTGTGCCATGGTCATTCTTTCCTGTTGGGAAACCAGTGGACCTGACACAGTGCTGAGCACAACGGCTGTTCAAGGTGAGTGAAGGTGTCAAGTCATGCTATTCATCATCAAGTGCCCTGCCGCATGGCGTTGGAGATCATGGCCCTCCATATGCATCTATCCCTTGTTGACGCAAGCACATCTTCCACTCTCTCTGTCCTCAGCCACTCTGTACATGTAAGTCCGTCCAATATATTTTTCCCTGGGTCTACCTGGTGCTCTCTTTCCCTCCAGCTTTCCTGTTGTGACCAGGTGCTCCATTCCCCTTTCCTCATAAAATGGCATCTAAATGTTGCCTGTCTTTTCCTAATCTTCCTTATCAATGATCTTCTTGTGTCAGCCTCCATCAAGACTGTCTCGTTTGTTTTCTTTGTTGTCCATGGAACTCGCAACATTCTTCTTAGAAACCACATCTCGGTTGCCTCAATCTTGCTCTGGCTTTGCTTGTTGACTTGTCCACGCCTCACGACCGTATAACATTATGAGTTCTATATAACATTCAAGAATTCTCTTCCTGATGTGACTTGATAGGCATTTGTTGACTAGAATGCTTTTCATCTTATTGAGTGTTGTTTTGGCTTGGCCGATTCTGCTGGCTATTTCTGATGTGCATCTGCCGTCTGGGGAAATGATCGTTCCCAGGTATTTGAACTTATCAACCTGTCTCAAGGTTGTGCCATTTGCTGTTATTTTGCATGAGGGGATTTCATGTTTTTTACTGATTATCATGACTTCAGTCTTCTTGCTATTTAGCACCAACCCTTTATTTTTGCTTTCTATTTCTATAATATTCACAAGGTTTTGTAGGTCCCTTTCATTTTCTACAATTAGCACGGTGTCATCTGCGCATCGAAACTGCTATTACGTCTCAATAAAAAAACTGAAATGTGGTCTTCATGCACACATGTAAATATATTAGCAAAACCGACAATAAACTGAATACCTCTAATAAATAAAACAGTAACGATGAAAAATGTAAAACAGTAACACTAAAAAATATTTAACTGGCAATCAGATAAACAATAACAATTTATGACATCAAAAAATCTTACATGAGCACCATTCATTATGGTTATTACTCTAAAATACATAGTTATTATTCTAACACACACACACACACATATACATACACGACACACAGTATACAGCCCAACAGAACACGACCACGTATACAGACCACAACAGTACACACAGTAACAACCAACAGTACACACACGACACACAGTTCAGACCAACAGTACACACAGTATACAGACCAACAGTACACCGACACACAGTACGACCAATACACAGTAACAGCCAGTACACGACACACAGTATACAGACCAACAGTACACCACACAGTATACAGACCACAGTACACACATATACAGACCAACAGTACACACGACACACAGTATACAGACCAACAGTACACACGACACACAGTATACAGACCAACAGTACACACAGTATACAGACCAACAGTACACACGACACAGACAACAGTTACAGCCACAGTACACAGACCAAACAGTTACACACAGTACACAGACCAACTACACAGTACACCACAGTTACACCAACAAGTACACAACACACACAGTATACAGACCAACAGTACACCACACAGTATAACAGACCAACAGTACACACACAGTAAAAACAGTACACACAATACAGACCACGACACACAGTATACAGACCAACAGTACACACGACACACAGTATACAGACCAACAGTACACACGACACACAACCACAGTATACAGACCACACAGTACACACATATACAGACCAACAGTACACACAGTATACAGACCAACAGTACACACGACACACAGTATACAGACCAACAGTACACACGACACACAGTATACAGACCAACAGTACACACGACACACACAGTATACAGACCAACAGTACAACACGACACACAGTATACAGACCAACAGTAACACGACCACGACAACACACAGTATACAGACCAACAGTACACACGACACACACAGTATACAGACCAACAGTACACACGACACACAGTATACGACCATAACAGACACAACAACACAGTTACAACCAGACACACAACAGTAACAGACACACAGTACACACAGACAACCAACAGTAAGACACACAGTATACAGACCAACAGTACACACGACACACAGTTACAGAAACACACACACAGACACACAGTATACAGACCAACAGTACACACACACACAGTATACAGACCAACAGTACACACAGTACACACAGTATACAGACCAACAGTACACACGACACAAGTAATACAGACCAACAGTACACACGACACACAGGACCACAGTAACAACTACAGACCAACAGTACACACGAACACAGTATACAGACCAACAGTACACACGACACCACAGTACACACATCAGACCAACAGTACACCACCAGTATACAGACCAAAGTAACAGTACACACAGACACACAGATATACAGACCAACAGTACACACGACACACAGTATACAGACCAACAGTACACAGACACACAGTATACAGACCAACAGTACACAGACACACAAGTATACAGACCAACAGTACACACGACACACAAGTATACAGACCAACAGTACACACAGTATACAGACCAACAGTACAACACGACACACAGTATACAGACCAACAGTACACACACACACACAGTATACAGACCAACAGTACACACAGAAAATACAGACCAACAGTACACACAGTAACAGACCACGACAGACACACAGTACAGACAACAGTACACACGACACACAGTATACAGACCAACAGTACACACGACACACAGTATACAGACCAACAGTACACACGACACACAGTATACAGACCAACAGTACACACGACACAGTATACAGACCAACAGTACACACGACACACAGTATACAGACCAACAGTACACACGACACACAGTAACAGACCAACAGTACACACGACACACAGTATACAGACCAACAGTACACACGACACACAGTAACACAACCAACAGTACACACAGACACACACAGTAACAGACCAACAGTACACACAGTATACAGACCAACAGTACACACGACACACAGTATACAGACCAACAGTACACACGACACACAGTATACAGACACAACAGTAACACGACCACAGTACACACAGTATACAGACCAACAGTTACAACAACACACGCACACAGTATACAGACCAACAGTACACACGACACACAGTATACAGACCAACAGTAACACACACACGTATACAGACCAACAGTACACACGACACACAGTAATATACAGACCAACAGTACACACGACACACAGTATACAGACCAACAGTAACACACGACACCAGTCACACACAGTATACAGACCAACAGTACACACACATACAGACCAACAGTACACACACCACTGTATACAGACCAACAGTACACACAGTGTACAGACCAACAGTATCACACGACACACAGTATACAGACCAACAGTACACACAGTATACAGACCAACAGTACACACGACACACAGTTACACACAGTATACAGACCAACAGTACACACGACACACAGTGTACACACAGTATACAGACCAACAGTACACACAGTTACAACCAACAGTAACAGATACAACCCAAAAGTACACACAGTATACAGACCAACAACACACGACACACAGTGTACACACATATACAGACCAACAGTACACACAGACAGACCACAGTATACAGACCACAGTACCCACACACAGGTACACACAGTTACAGACCAACAGTACACACGACAACAGATACAGACCAACAGTACACACAGTAACAGACCAACAGTACACACATGTACACAAGCAATACAGACCAACAGTACACACGACACACATGTACACACAGTATACAGACCAACAGTACACACGTACACACAGTACACACAGTATACAGACCAACAGTACACACAGTATACAGACCAACAGTACACACGACACACAGTGTACACACAGTATACAGACCAACAGTACACACGACACACAGTGTACACACAGTATACAGACCAACAGTACACACACACACAGTGTACACACAGTATACAGACCAACAGTACACACGACAACACCACAGTTACAGACACAGTACACACGACACACAGTGTACACACAGTATACAGACCAACAGTACACACGACACACAGTACAACAGTATACAGACCAACAGTACACACACAGTGTACACACAGTTACAGACAACAGTACACACGACACACAGGGACACACACAGTATAAGACCAACGTACACACAGTACACAGACCAAAATGTACACACAGACACACAGTATACAGACCAACAGTACACACGACACACAGTATACAGACCACAGTACAACGACAACATACACAGTATACAGACCAACAGTACACACGACACACAGTATACAGACCAACAGTACACACAGTGTACACACAGTACACAGACAACAGTACACAGACCAACAGTAAAACGAACACAGTATACAGACCAACAGTACACACGACACACAGTATACAGCCACAGTACACGACACACAGTATCACAGAACACCAACAGTACACACAGTATACAGACCAACAGTACACACGACACACAGTGTACATACAGTATACAGACCAACAGTACACACGACACACAGTGTACACACAGTATACAGACCAACAGTACACACGAACACACAGTGTACACACAGTATACAGACCAACAGTACACACGACACACAGTGTACACCAGTATACAGACCAACAGTACACACAGTATACAGACCAACAGTACACACGACACTACAACTATACAGACCAACAGTACACACGACACACAGTGTACACACAGTATACAGACCAACAGTACACACACACAGTATAGACCACAGTACACACGACACACAGTATACAGACCAACAGTACACACACACAATATACAGACCAACAGTACACACGACCACAGTATACAGACCAACAGTACACACGACACACTGTATATAGACCAACAGTCACACGACACACAGTATACAGACCAACAGTACACACGACACACAATATACAGCCAACGACACAGTACACAGTTACAGACACAGTACCAACAGTATACAAGACCAACAGTACACACGACACACAGTATACAGACCAACAGTACACACGACACACAGATATACAGACCAACAGTACACACGACACACAGTTTACAGACCAACAGTACACACGACACACAGTGTACACCAGTATACAGACCAACAGTACACACAGTATACAGACCAACAGTAACACACGACACACAGTACACCAGTAACAAACAACAGTACACACAGTATACAGACCAACAGTACACACGACACACAGTATACAACCAACAGTACACACGACACACAGTATTCAGACCAACAGTACACACGACAACAATACAGACCAACAGTACACAGACACACAGTTACAGACCAACAGTACAACAGAAGACCAACAGTACACACGACACACAGTGTACACACAGTATACAGACCAACAGTACACCAGACACACAGTATACAGGACCAACAGTACACACGACACACAGTATCAGACCAAGTACACACGACACACAGTATACAGACCAACATACCACGACACACAGTATACAGACCAACAGTACACACGACACACAGTATACAGACCAACAGTACACACGACACACAGTGTACACACAGTATACAGACCAACAGTACACACGACACACAGTGTTCAGACCAACAGTACACACGACACACAGTGTACACACAGTATACAGACCAACAGTACACACGACACACAGTGTACACACAGTATACAGACCAACAGTACACACGACACACAGTGTACACACAGTATACAGACCAACAGTACACACAACACACAGTGTACACACAGTATACAGACCAACAGTACACACGACACACAGTGTACACACAGTATACAGACCAACAGTACACACGACACACAGTGTACACACAGTATACAGACCAACAGTACACACGACACACAGTGTACACACAGTATACAGACCGATCAGAGGATATCCAAGAGGAGAGGAGAAAGTGTTCCAGTGGACGTCACGTAAAGTCCTGCCTGTTTTCAGTTTCTGCATGTTCTGCACCTCCCCTGCACGTATAAGCACGGTTTTTCTTTACATCGCTGTCTGTCTGTCCGTCTGTCTGTCTCTGTCTGTCTGTCTCTCTCTGTCTGTCTGTCTGTCTGTTTGTCTGTCTGTCTCGTTGTCTGGCTGTCTCTGTCTGTCTGTTTGTGCATATCTTTCTGTCTGTCTGTCTCTGTTTGTCAGTCCGTCTCTGTCTGTCTGTCTGTCTCTGTCTTTGTATATGGGTAAATGGATCATACATAGATTGATTTATGGACAGATTGGTTGATTGATTGATTTTATGATTATTTATGTTTAATGACTGGTATACTGATTGATTGATTGTATGATTAGTTATGTTTAATGACAGGTATACTGATTGATATGTTGACATATTGTATGATTAGTTATGTTTAATGACTGGTATACTGATTGATATGTTGACATATTTGTATGATTAGTTATGTTTAATGACAGGTATACTGATTGATATGTTGACATATTGTATGATTAGTTATGTTTAATGACTGGTATGCTGATTGATATGTTGACATATTGTATGATTAGTTATGTTTAATGACTGGTATACTGATTGATATGTTGACATATTGTATGATTAGTTATGTTTAATGACTGGTATGTTGATTGATATGTTGACATATTGTATGATTAGTTATGTTTAATGACTGGAATGGTGATTGATATGTTGACATATTGTATGATTAGTTATGTTTAATGACTGGTATGTTGATTGATATGTTGACATTTGTATGATTAGTTATATTCAATGACTGGTATGTTGATTGATATGTTGACATATTGTATGATTAGTTATGTTTAATGACTGGAATGGTGATTGATATATTTGACATATTGTATGATTAGTTATGTTTAATGACTGGTATGTTGATTGATATGTTGACATATTGTATGATTAGTTATGTTCAATGACTGGTATGTTGATTGATATGTTGACATATTGTATATTAGTTTATGTTTAATGACTGGTATGGTGATTGATATGTTGACATATTGTATGATTAGTTATGTTTAATGACTGGTATACTGATTGATATGTTGACATATTTGTATGATTAGTTATTGTTTAATGACAGGTAATAGTGATTGATATGTTTGACATATTGTATGATTAGTTATGTTTAATGACTGGTATGTGATTGATATGTTGACATATTGTATGATTAGTTATGTTTAATGACGGTATTTGATTGATATGTTGACATATTGTATGATTAGTTATGTTTAATGACTGGTATACTGATTGATATGTTGACAATTGTATGATTATTATGTTTAATGACTGTATACTGATTGTTTATGTTGACATATTGTATGATTATATTGTATGATTAGTTATGTTTAATGACAGGTATACTGATTGATATGTTGACATATTGTATGATTAGTTATGTTTAATGACTGGTATGTTGATTGATATGTTGACATATTGTATGATTAGTTATGTTTAATGACAGGTATACTGATTGATATGTTGACATATTGTATGATTAGTTATGTTTAATGACTGGTATGTTGATTGATATGTTGACATATTGTATGATTAGTTATGTTTAATGACTGGTATTTGATTGATATGTTGACATATTGTATGATAGTTTAGTTTTATGTTTTTATATTGATTGGTTAGTATGACGGATGTGTATATTTGACATATGTATGATTAGTTATGTTTAATGACTGGTATACTGATTGATATGTTGACATATTGTATGATTAGTTATGTTTAATGACAGGTATGTTGATTGATATGTTGACATATTGTATGATTAGTTATGTTTAATGACAGGTATATGATTGATATGTTGACATATTGTATGATTAGTTATGTTTAATGACAGGTATACTGATTGATATGTTGACATATTGTATGATTAGTTATGTTTAATGACTGGTATGTTGATTGATATGTTGACATATTGTATGATTAGTTATGTTTAATGACTGGTATGCTGATCGATATGTTGACATATTGCTTGATTAGTTGTTTAATGACAGGTATGTTGATTGATATGTCGACATATTGTATGATTAGTTATGTTTAATGACTGGTATGTTGATTGATATGTTGACATATTGTATGATTAGTTATGTTTAATGACTGGTATGTTGATTGACATGTTGACATATTGTATGATTAGTTATGTTTAATGACTGGTATGTTGATTGATATGTTGACATATTGTATGATTAGTTATGTTTAATGACTGGTATGTTGATTGATATGTTGACATATTGTATGATTAGTTATGTTTAATGACTGGTATACTGATTGATATGTTGACATATTGTATGATTAGTTATGTTTAATGACAGGTATACTGATTGATATGTTGACATATTGTATGATTAGTTTATGTTTAATGACAGGTATGTTGATTGATATGTTGACATATTGTATGATTAGTTATGTTTAATGACTGGCATACTAATTGATATGTTGACATATAGTATGATTAGTTATGTTTAATGACTGGTATGCTGATTGATATGTTGACATATTGTATGATTAGTTATGTTCAATGACAGGTATACTGATTGATATGTTGACATATTGTATGATTAGTTATGTTTAATGACAGGTATACTGATTGATATGTTGACATATTGTATGATTAGTTATGTTTAATGACTGGTATACTGATTGATATGTTGACATATTGTATAATTAGTTATGTTTAATGACAGGTATACTGATTGATATGTTGACATATTGTATGATTAGTTATGTTTAATGACAGGTATACTGATTGATATGTTGACATATTGTATGATTAGTTATGTTTAATGACAGGTATACTGATTGATATGTTGACATATTGTATGATTAGTTATGTTTAATGACAGGTATACTGATTGATATGTTGACATATTGTATGATTAGTTATGTTTAATGACTGGTATACTGATTGATATGTTGACATATTGTATGATTAGTTATGTTTAATGACTGGTATACTGATTGATATGTTGACATATTGTATGATTAGTTATGTTTAATGACTGGTATACTGATTGATATGTTGATATATTGTATGATTAGTTATGTTTAATGACTGGTATGCTGATTGATATGCTGACATATTGTATGATTAGTTATGTTTAATACTGGTATGGTTGATTGATATGTTGACATATTGTATGATTAGTTATGTTTAATGACAGGTATGCTGATTGATTGATTGTATGATTAGTTATGTTTAATGACTGGTATACTGATTGATATATTGACATATTGTATGATTAGTTATGTTTAATGACTGGTATACTGATTGATATGTTGACATATTGTATGATTAGTTACGTTTAATGACAGGTATACTGATTGATTGATTGTATGATTAGTTATGTTTAATGACTGGTATGTTGATTGATATTTTCATGTTGATTAGTATTTAATGGGTATGTTGATATGTTATATTGTAGATTAGGTTAATACTGGTTGTATGTGTGACATATTGTATGATTAGTTATGTTTAATGACTGGTATGTTGATTGATATGTTGACATATTTGTATGATTGTTATGTTTAATGACTGGTAATACTGATTGATATGATTGAATATTGTATGATTAGTTATGTTTAATGACTGGTATACTGATTGATATTGACATATTGTTATGATTAGTTATGTTTAATGACTGGTATACTGATTGATTGGATATGTTGAATGATATTGTATGATTTAGTATATGTTTAATGACTGGTATCTGATTGATTGATTGATATATGATTAGTTATGTTTAATGACTGGTATGTTGATTGATTTTATTGTATGATTAGTTATGTTTAATGACTGGTATACTGATTGATATGTTGACATATTGTATGATTAGTTATGTTTAATGACTGGTATGTTGATTGATATGTTGACATATTGTATGATTAGTTATGTTTAATGACTGGTATGTTGATATATTGACATATGTATGATTAGTTATGTTTAATGACTGGTATGTGATTGATTATTTGACATAATTGTATGATAGTTATGTTTAATGATTGTAATTACTGATTGATATGTTGACATATTGTATGATTAGTTATGTTTAATGACGGTATACTGATTGATATGTTGACATATTGTATGATTAGTTATGTTTAATGACAGTATACTGATTGATATTTGACATATGTATGATTAGTTATGTTTAATGACTGGTATACTGATTGATAGTTGATATTGATATTATTATGTGAGTATGATTAATGTTAATGTATTAGATTTAATGACTGGTATACTGATTGATATGTTGACATATTGTATGATTAGTTATGTTTAATGACTGGTATGTTGATTGATATGTTGACATATGTATGATTAGTTATGTTTAATGACTGGTATATACTGATTGATATGTTGACATATTGTATGATTAGTTATGTTTATAGAGGTATACTGATTGATATGTTGACATATTGTATGATTAGTTATGTTAAGACTAGGTGTATTTACAATGTATGATTGATTAATGTGTGATATATATTGTATTGATTATAGTTATGTTTAATGACAGGTATGTTGATTGATATGTTGACAATTTGTATGATTAGTTATTGTTTAATGACAGGTATACTGATTGATATGTTGACATATTGTATGATTAGTTATGTTTAATGACAGGTATAACTGATTGATATGTTGACATATATGTATGATTAGTTATGTTTAATGACTGGTATGTTGATTGATATGTTGTAATTTGTATGATTAGTTATGTTTAATGACTGGTATGTTGATTGATATGTTGACATATTTTTAGTATTGATTATGTTATAGTTTTTAATGAGATGGTTATTATTGTTATTGATTATGATGGAATTGATTGATGGTATGATTAGTTATGTTTATGACTGTTGGTATGTTGATTGATTATGTTTGACTTATTTGTATTGACATTGTATGATTAGTTATGTTGACAATGGATTGTGTATGGTTGATTATTGATTATGTTGACATATTGTATGATTAGTTATGTTTAATGACAGGTATTGTTGATTTGATATTGTTGAATATGTTGATAATGTGATGATTAGTTATGTTTAATGACTGGTATACTGATTGATATGTTGACATATTGTATGATTAGTTATGTTTAATGAGAGGTATACTGATTGATATGTTGACATATTGTATGATTAGTTATGTTTAATGACTTGGTATGCTGATTGATATGTTGACATATTGTATGATTAGTTATGTTTAATGACATGGATTATGGTTGATTGTATGTTAGGAATATATTGTATTATATTAGTTATTAGTTATGTTTAATGACAGGTATGTTGATTGATATGTTGACTATTGTATGATTAGTTATGTTTATGATGGTATACTGATTGATATGTTGACATTTTGTATGATTAGTTATGTTTAATGACAGGTATATGATTGATATTTGACATATTGTATGATTAGTTATGTTTAATGACTGGTATATGATTGATATGTTGACATATTGTATGATTAGTTATGTTTAATGACTGGTATGTTGATTGATATGTTGACATATTGTATGATTAGTTATGTTTAATGACTGTTATGGTTGATTGATTGATTGTATGATTAGTTATGTTTAATGACTGGTATGGTTGATTGATTGATTGTATGATTAGTTATGTTTAATGACTGGTATGGTTGTTTGGTTGTTTGATTGTATGATTAGTTATGTTTAATGACTGGTATGGTTGATTGATTGATTGTATGATTAGTTATGTTTAATGACTGGTATGGTTGATTGGTTGATTGATTGTATGATTAGTTATGTTTAATGACTGGTATGGTTGGTTGATTGATTGATTGTATGATTAGTTATGTTTAATGACTGGTATGGTTGATTGATTGATTGTATGATTAGTTATGTTTAATGACTGGTATGGTTGATTGATTGATTGTATGATTAGTTATGTTTAATGACTGGTATGGTTGATTGATTGATTGTATGATTAGTTATGTTTAATGACTGGTATGGTTGATTGATTGATTGTATGATTAGTTATGTTCAATGACTGGTATGGTTGATTGATTGATTGTATGATTAGTTATGTTTAATGACTGGTATGGTTGATTGATTGATTGTATGATTAGTTATGTTTAATGACTGGTATGGTTGATTGATTGATTGTATGATTAGTTATGTTCAATGACTGGTATGGTTGATTGATTGATTGTATGATTAGTTATGTTTAATGACTGGTATGGTTGATTGATTGATTGTATGATTAGTTATGTTCAATGACTGGTATGGTTGATTGATTGATTGTATGATTAGTTATGTTCAATGACTGGTATGGTTGATTGATTGATTGTATGATTAGTTATGTTCAATGACTGGTATGGTTGATTGATTGATTGTATGATTAGTTATGTTTAATGACTGGTATGGTTGATTGATTGATTGTATGATTAGTTATGTTCAATGACTGGTATGGTTGATTGATTGATTGTATGATTAGTTATGTTCAATGACTGGTATGGTTGATTGATTGATTGTATGATTAGTTATGTTCAATGACTGGTATGGTTGATCGACCAGACAAACAATCAACTGACAAATCAATCAACAAACAAACCGATCGACCAGACAACCAATCAACTGTCAAATCAATCAACAAACCAATCGATTGACCAGTCAACCAGTCAACTGACAAATCAATCAACAAACCAAAAGATCGACTAGACAACCAGTTAACTGACAAATCAATCAACAAACCAACCGATCGACCAGACAACCAGTCAACTGACAAATCAATCAACAAACCAACCGATCGACCAGACAACCAATCAACTGACAAATCAATCAACAAACCAACCGATCGACCAGACAACCAATCAACTGACAAATCAATCAACAAACCAACAACTGAAATAGCAAATGAATTTCTGATAAAAACACGAACACGACACGTCTAATATTGACACAAACTTGTGATAATAATATGAACACCCAAAACAACTCAACTGCTGATAAACCCAAACGTCTGATAATAATACCAACACCCAAACGTCTGATAATAATACCAACACCCAAACGTCTGATAATAATGCCAACACCCAAACGTCTGATAATGATACAAACATTAACACTTGTAATGATAATTAACACCCAAACGTCTGATAATGATACAAACATTAAAACTTCTAATGATAATTAACACCCAAACGTCTGATAATGATACAAACATTAAAACTTCTAATGATAATTAACACCCAAACGTCTGATAATAATACAA